>JACCIC010000034.1:0-600000 GCA_018907035.1 Sycobia sp. Sy_11 | reverse complement strand
AATTAATAATTACAAATAATCGTTAATGAAATAAATATGAAAATAAAAACTCAAAAGAAATTATTAATTATTAATGGCAAATTAAAATATATATATATATATATATATATATATATATATATATATATAATAAATTGAATAGAAAAAGTACAACGATTATTTAATTTAAATTAATGTGACTTTTTATATTTTTATTATAAAATTTGAATAATTTTTTTCACTAGTAATATATTTTAGTATGTGTAGATTTATCGATTTAATGAATATTACATGTAGAATAATTTTGCTTCTCGAATGTATTTTATCGCAATATACATTATCAAAAAATAAAAGGAACAAAAGTCTTTCTGTAAAGGTCATGGCAGTATAAAGTCCAGTATATTTCTGTAGCCTGGGTAGTAAGGGAAAACGAGACATGACGGAAATTTAAAATTGAACTAAATCCAGTTATTTCAATTTTGAATTTAAGTAAAACTTAAAAAGTGAAAATGGAAGAGAAAAGCCTCTCACTTAAGCTACCATTTTTTTAAAAAAAATAATGAAATAAATTTATTAAATAAATTGTAAAGTCTCTCAAAAGACAATTACCTCCTCTCCCCTTCCCCGGCATGGGACATGAGGGTCCAAACGATGGGACACAATGAACATGACATCACAAAATAATTATATCTATATAATAAGATTTTTATACGTAAAATAAATCAAAATTAAGCAAATACAACAAACATATTACTTTATTAAACATTTATAATATAGCAGATCGTATAATAAGTATGATTTTCTTTCTTTTCAATTTTAAAGAATTAATTAAAGTATAAATAAATAATAAAAATAATGATTAATTGAAGGTGGAGGTTGCAGTCAGATTGTTGTTAATTAATGCTATTTTATTATAGATATATTATATATATATATATATATATATATATATATATATATATATATCATATCATATCATATCATATCATATCATATCGTATCATATCATATCATATCATATCATATCATATCATATCATACTAATTTATAAAGACAAAGCGTGTTTTTGTTTGTACGCAATAACCGAAAAAACTACTGAACCGATTGTTCTGAAATTTGACATATAGATTCTATATTATTTTGAGAAGGACATAGGCTATGTTTTTTTTTGTGAAAATCATTTTACTTTTAACAATAAATTAAGTTAACAGTTTTAGTGGTCAGTTTCACCAGCGGCCACTAGGTGGCGTCTTGAATCACGAACATTAACTCAACGTAGTCCGCTTAAAGTATTAATACCAGGCCAGCTCAAAAGAACGTTCATATCGAACTTGGGATTCGTATCCTAAAGAAGGTGTGACGTTAGTCGGTATTACGTGACACTAACTCACACCTTATGGATATCTTTTGATTTTTGTAAATTTTATTTTCTCTTACATGAGAAAATCTCTTTCTCCCTCCGTCTCTATATACACATTTGACATTTTCTACTGAGAATATTGTATTCGTCTTTTATTTCTCTCTCTCTCTCTATCTCTCTATCTCTCTCTCTCTCTCTCTCTCTCTCTCTCTCTCTCTCTCTCTCTCTCTCTCTCTCTCTCTCTCTCTCTCTCTCTCTCTCTCTCTCTGTTACTACCTCTTTGTCGTTCTTTTTCCTTCTCTTATAAAATGGTTCTGTGTGCCAAATCATATTGAATATAGTTTTTGACGACATATTTTTATTTTTATACATTCTATTAACCTCAGAATTGTGACAGAGACTATGTTTTTTTAGTTCGAACAAAAGAAATGATGGCAAAATAGGGTTCTTTATCAATAACCTCGAAACTATGTATATATAAATAAAATACATCGTCACTTCTGCATAAAAAGGCAATATCCATCGCCTATTTAAAAAATATGCTATGCGCATACCAACATTTTGCTTGAATATCAGTTAACATCACTACGAAAATATTCATGATATTTAATTGAAAAAACGAAAATATAAAAAGTATATATATATATATATATATATATATATATATATATATATATATATATTGTATGTATATTATATTGCACATGTTATATATACATATTTTAAATACGGTTTCTACTGAGTAATATTGTATTGGCGTGTAAGGGCGGTTGATTACGATATTCCGTTGCCTCAAGACGATTTCTATACGCAGTTGTGTGTTCGGATGATAGAATGCGATGCCCAGGTGTCTCGGGGCGATTTCTACGGGGAAGATTGTATTTAGTTGACGGAAAACGATATCCAGGTATGAGGAAATCAACTTCTATGGGAAGATTCGTGTTGGGACGGTAAAATACCATATCTAGGTCTTTTCGAACGACTTCTACGGGGAGTATTGTGTTTAGTCGTTAGGAAGCCATGCTAGCTTTCTCGGGCCGACTTCTACTGGGACTATCGTGTTTAATTGGTAGGAAACGATGTTTAGGTATGTCGGGACAACTTCTAAGGGGAGTTTCATGTTCGGATGATAGAATGAGATTTCCAGGTGTTTTGGAACGACTTCTACGGGGAATTTCGTGTTCGGACAGTAGAAGATGATTTCCAGGTATGACGGAACGATTTCTACGGGGAGTATCGCGTTTAGTTGGTATAAAACGATGTTTAGGTATGTCGGGACAACTTCTAGGGGGAGTTTCATGTTCGGATGATAGAATGCAATTTCCAGATGATTTGGAACGACTTCTACGGGGAGTGTCATGTATAGTTGGTGGGAAACGATGTCCAGGTATGTCATTACGACTTCTATGATGAGATTAGTATTCTATCATTCGAACACGCACACTCCCAGTAAGAGTCGTCCTGGGATAACTGGAAATTGTATTCGACCTCCCCAATATAAAACTCTCTATAGCAGTCGTCCCGAAATATTTCCTATAGTCCGAACATGATGCTCTCTGTACACGTCATTTCGAGACACTACAATTTTCCCCATTGAAGCCGTATTTAATATGCATATATATATATATATATATATATATATATATATATATATATATATATATATATATATATATATATATATATATATATATCATTTTATTTTGGTGTAATCAAGGTAACCATTTTTTTTAATTTGAAAAAAATTGGTATGGGAAGAATATACAATTTTTACTTTAAATAAAAAGTTTAAAATCAGAATTATTTGGAAAAGTAAGCTGGTTAAATTATTAAAACAATATGATTGTGTATATAATAGGATTAAATTTTACATAAGGAGCAAGTACAGCTCCTAAATATAATGGCATACTATTGTGCCCTATATTATAATTATTTAAATACGATATTTTTTTTATATATATAACATTTTACAAAAATTTTTTTTATATTATATATCATAATATTATTGGCGGTAATAGGTATCGTTTTTTTCATTTTGAATAATGAAACGTCATGAACAAAAATTTAACACTACATAAATCTATTGTAATTTAATCATTTATATTATTTAATATATAATCATTTATATTATTTAATATATATATATATATATATATATATATATATATATATATATATATATAATTACATACAATGCCTCTAAAAACACGCAGTGCCTCTAAGAACACACAGTGACTCTCTAACAGTATAATAATGTGTCATATATGAAGAAAGTAAAAAATTGTTCTATATAAATAACTATATATTTTAATATTTATAATATCAAATATTAATTTAGGGGCTATGACTCCTTATACAAAATTCTGTATTATAAAGGTATTATCATATTCTTTTTGCTTTACAAAATATTGATGGTGTTATGAAATTTCACATTTAAATTAAATTATATATTCTTTCCACGCTGCTTTTTCATATATATTTTGTCTAATAGCGGTGTGTATAGAAGTAACAACTTAAATGCATCAATTGCATCTTTTGAATACCCAAAACTCTCATTTCCTCCTAAAAGTATGAGCTAAAAATTTTAGTTAAATGACTGTCCTGCAAAACAGCTCAATAGACATGTTTAAAATTTTATAGATTTCTCATCGGTTTTTAGTTGTAAGAGACGATTTATTTAATAAAAAAATTTTTAGCGTGCATATAAATATTAAATCTGCGAGGCAATAATATTTTTACCTACATCAATATTATATATATCAATATTATATATATATATTATATATATCAGGAAAACATTTGTTTAAGTACAATTACTTTCCTATTATATTTTCATCTATCTATTGGCTCAAGCTCGTACATCTCGCACCTCTCAAATCTCCGTATTATATTGCTATGTATATACACTAACCGTATGTTTCATTATTCTTTATTTGTTTTTATATGGCATTGAACGTCTTCAGCAATACTATCTATTCAAAAAATCAGAAATGAAAATTCTCACTTTTTTATCTACAGAATTTACAACCTGCATTATAACCATAATAAACGTGTAGACTTCGTTTTACTCACTCAATTCTATGAATAGCAAGATGAAACAAAGTTAATTTGATTCTTTATTCAATTCTACATCTGCGCTGACCTAAGTTTAATCTGTTCTTTACATATAAAATTTATAATATTTGTTGTTATTGGTGTTACTGCAAAGCGGCGATGTCTATAGTACAGACGACAGTTTAAAAAGTTATCAAACATTGTAAAACGTAAAATGAGGACGCAAAACGAAATCTACAATTTACATCTTTTCATTTCCGTTTTAATGGTTCATTGCGACACTGGGATCACAAAATGGAGAACTCTTAAGAGTACTCGATACCGCTGACGGAAGTCCGAATCGATCGCAGTGACTACTGGAAAAATTATGTTTGTTTATGACGCAAAAAGTTTGTCTAGCGATATTGACTATGGAAAAACAAGTTGATCAACGAGTTTGCTTAAATTTTTGTGTTTTCAATGGAAGTATCGCTACGGAATCGTTGAAAATATTGCAGAAGTGTTTTGAGAAGTCTGCTTTATCGCGAACGTAAGTATTTTAATGGCACAAAGCATTCAGTGAAGGTCGTTAAGTCGTCGAAAACTTGCCTCAAGCAAGTCGCCCATCCACCGAAAATTAAGGTGATGCTCATCGTTTTTTTCGATTACCATGAGGTGGTTCACCATGAATTCGTTCCAGGAGATCAAAAGGTCAATAAGGACTACTTGACCGTTTTGAGGCGTCTATGTGAAGCAATTCGTCGTAAATGACCGAATTTATGGGCATTTCATGGTTTTTTCACCACAATTATGCGCCGGCACATTCCAGCATGATTGTGTTTGATTTTTTGGCCAAACTCGAAATGAAAGTCATTGCTCAGCCATCGTATTCGCCAGATTTGGCTCCCTGTTAGTTTTTCGTCTTTCTGAAACTCAAAAATCCGCTTCGGGGAACGCACCATGACTCCATAGTCAATATCGCCAGACAAACTTTTTGCGTCGTAAACAAACAGCTGACAAACACGCACTAATGGAGATATGTCGCTCAAATTTCACACGCAGATCATGAAAGAATGTACCAATATAGGAAAAAAATATTTTAACGATTCAGTTTACTCGCGGACTTTAAATGCACCAATCCAGGCCAAATTTAATCAGATTGAATATAGTATATAGCCCTCCTGAGATTTGAGACATATTCTCCAATCTTTTCAAAACGATGAGGAGTCCGAATCTCTGAACGTTTCTGCTGAGTAACTTATAGGTTCCACCTATCGCTGTACTTGTAATTATTCCGTACACCTGCTTTTGCTCAACATTTATGTATTTATGTATTCTGGGTTGATGATTGCGAATATCATAGTAACTTTGTGCATATTTTGAATTTTCTTAGAATCAAAAGAAATTCTTAAAAATGCTGGTTCTGCAAATTTGTTTCAGAATTTACTATAGAAATCAAAAACTATTTTTCATAAAATGTGTAAATTTTATAAAAATATATATTTTTTGTTCTATATTTTTTTGTACATGCAGAATATCTCGATAAAAATTAAATAAAACGTAACATCCGAATTCGGTATTAACTAAATGAAAGTATATTTAAATTATATAATAGCAAATCTATTTCTCTACAAATATAGCAAAGTACTTAGACGTATCGACAAGGTATGACAAATACAAAGTTTTAGTTATAAATATCTGATCTACTCGAGGGAAAAGTTAATTCGTGGCTCCGTAAATCAGGTCCACGCAGCTCTGACGTTTTGCACACACATATGTATACATAATACACACATGTATGTATATAATCTTTTAACATGAACTTTATTTCAAACGAGGAAAGAAAAGACGTTTGTTCAAACGAGAGGACGACACAAGACTAACTACAGTACTCGACATTGAAAACTCTGCAAGCCCTTGTGAGAAGCTTAAAACCTATAAAAAACTTCAGGCATACGAACAATAAACTCATAAATCATTTGCCGCGCAGAGCAGCAAAGACGCAGATCGTAATAAGACGAAGTGGAAACATCTGTACATGCATACATACCTTTTACGATACCGTTCAATATTTAGTTTCAAGTATTTTTTGCTTTATTATTTGTAGAAAGCTAAAATAATCTAACACGCCCCCTCAAAAATTACTTGAGTAAATATAATAATATATAACTTAAAATTTGATATACAACAGTTCTTTTCAGTCTATAGTCTTTTCTCGTTTGTTCTGGAAAATTTCACACGGCCCAACATTTATTGCAAGACTAGGGAAACCTAGCAAAACCTATACAACTCGTCTCTATTACTAGTGTAAAATATATTTATAAAAATAATATGAATTATATTTTATGATTTCTCCATGCCCATTCATTTTCTGAGTTCAAGGAATTTCACAGTTGGCAATGGCTTTGTTAGTACATCAGCAATCTGTTCCCCTGTAGAAATATATTTCAATATTATTACATTTTTCTCTATTTGCTCTCTCGAGAGATGATATTTAATATCTATAGATTTTAATCGCTTATGATTACTCGGGTTATTTGCTATATTTATGGAACCGTTATTGCAGTCTTCAGAAATTACAATCGATTTCATGATTTTAATTTCTATACTATTTATTAACGACTTTAGCCATAATACTTCTTTAACACTTTCAAACAAAGCAATATATTTTACTTCTGTTGAAGGAGCTGCTACAGATGCTTGTCTTTTAATATTTCAGCAAATCGTGCATTTTTCAAATAACTTATATAAGTAGGCTGTAGTACTTTTTCTATAAGTACTTTCATGAACACTCCAATCAGAATCAATATAACCACTTAAAATATTTTCACTGTTGCCTTTTGTATAAGTTCATTTTAAATTCATGGAACCTTTCAAATATCTTAAAACTCTTTTTAGGCATTTCCATAGTTCTGTATTAATTTTATTTGAATATCTACTTAGAATATTTATTGCGGTACTCAAATCTAGCCGCGTACAAACCATTACATACATTAAGCATCCGATAAGATTTTTGCAAGGGGCGTCGTATTTGTTATCTGAATTTAAATCAGTATAATTTATCTTATTTTCGAGTCGTGTGCTTACAGCACAACAACCACTCATGTTAAATGTATTTAAAATCGTTTTGATATATGAACACTGATCAAGAGTAATTACATAATTATTTCTTTCAATTTTTATTCCAAAAAATTGTTTAATTTCTTTTAGATCTGTCATTCTAAATTTATTCATTGAATAATTTTTAAAATTATTCATTGTTTAAATTTCGGCTGTAACGATTACTATGTCATATACATAGAGTACAACATATATATTCTTAGATATTTCTCCTTTATTTAAAATATATATGCAACGATCAACTAATGAATTTTTAGACACATTTTCTACTAATGTTTTTTCAAAAGTTTCAAACCAAAATCTTGCTGCTTGTTTCAGTACATATATAGCTTTATTTAATTTACAAACTTGATTTGTTTTATATTTAATTCCTTCAGGAATTTTCATGTAAATTTCCTCCTGCAATGAACCATTTAAAAATGCAGTTTTACATCCATATGGTGAATAAGCAAATTATATCGATTTGCAAAAGCTATAATTAATCTAAAACTTGTAATTCTTGCTACAGAAGCAAGTCTGATTATAATGAATTAAATATTTTTGATTGAAATCACGAGCAACAAGACGCTCTTTATATTTGAATGGATTTCCACGTTCATAATTTTTAATAGCGAATACCCAGTTGTAATCTATAATATTTTTGTTTTGTGGCTCTGATACTAGTGTCCAAGTTTTGTTAAAAGAAATGTGAATTTAATTCATCTTTAATTGCTTGTTTCCATTTTTCTTTATGGATATTAATTTTAATATCGTTGGGATTATTGGGAAGTGCACAATTTACTGATTGTGCACACAAAACGTAATTTATTTCTTCATAAGAAGTTCTTAGTTTATCTTTGACTCTATCACTCCTTCTTAGATTTGTAATTACTTGCTTTTATTATTTCTATCATCTATTTCCATTATAGATTTATCAGACTTGTTCAAATTTTCCTTTGAATTTCTGTTTATTTTCGAATCATGTTTATCTGATTCATTTTTCTCAGATTTATCACGTTCATAAATTTTCTTGGAATTTTCTATTACAATTCCTTCAAGCCTCATTTCTGGTCTAGAATTCGAAAAATTTATTTCATGAGCTATCTCGTCCCTTGCTACAATAAATTTTTTTATTTTTCATCCCATATTTATAGCCATTTGAATCGTAACCAACTAAACTACCTTTCCAAGATTTATGTTCAAATTTTGTTTTTCTTAATTTATTATGCACATATATTGTACTACCGAAAACTTTTAAATATTTTAATTGAGCCTTTTTTCCATGCCATAATTCATATGGTGTTTTATACTGTTTTAAAGCATTAGTAGGGGTTTGAGTTACTATATGCGTAGCAGTTAAAATTGCTTCTCCCCAAAAAACTTTCTTCAGTTTAGGCCCACTTGTCAAGGTACGTGGTTTTTCAGTAATTGTTCTAATCATTCTTTCTGTAATGCCATTTAATGATGGAGTATGAAGAACTGTTAAATGATAGCTGATTCCATTATCTTTGCAACATTCCTTCATTTCATTCGATAAATACTCTCTACCAATTTCTCCGCGCTCCGACATCATACCGCCGCTTATTGAGCAAGCGCACATTCGCGCACTACTTCACAGACAGCTCTAGCTACGTACTTGTCGATCTTAGTTGTAAAATAGAATATCTTTACAATAAAAGCAACTATTTCGATTTTTTTTTTTAATTTATCTTTATTTTTTCTCATCTTCATAGTATTTTTGTTTTCAATACAATAATACTATTATATCCAATTTATAAAAACATAAATTAATTCTTTTAAACTGTAGATAGGTTTATTTTACAATTACAAAATACTATTACTTCATCTTTTATTTCACATTATAATATTTATGTAATTCATTATTAATTTTGCTTGTTTGTCATAACAAATTGTGAATATTGATGCACTTTTTCGCTTTTTTATCGTCTGTGAAGTCTATTCTGAATAAAAGTAAAACAAAATTAGGAACTCTAAATTGGAGAATATGTAAAAATATTATATATTTTATAAAAGTTTACTGCTATATAAATCATACGTGTGAATGTATATATATATATATATATATATATATATATATATATATATATATATATATATATTTACATATTTAAATAATCTTCATTTTAATAACAGCGACAATAACTTTTCAAATTAAATAAAAACGTCAATAGGAAAAATAAATGATTTAACAGTTTATAAAAGACTTTATTATGTAAATATTATTTGTGTAAATATTTATGTAAAATATTTATGTAAAAATTTATGTAAATATTAAATATCATTATATGCGAGATATGAAAATTAATTTATAGAAATGAGGAAATGCGACATTAGTGCTGAGACAACTAAAAAAATTGTGTCAAAATTTTCAAATTTTAAAGTGACAAGATTGTTTCTACTAACTATTCTTACTTATACCAACGAAGATAGACGGTAATGGAAGTGTAAAGCCTGGTAAAGCCCATAGGTATGTGGGTAACCATCTGTTGGGGAACATTTAATTAGTAATGTTCCCTGAAATCCAGATGGCTCTAGTACAAATTCCCCAGTTCTCCGGCCACAATCGCCATATATGAAATTTATAATCAGGATGTTCAATTCTAGAAATAACAAGATTCTATAAAATAGCTTTTCTGCACATCAAGTCATATTGAAAAGAAAAATTATTTAGTTATTTAAACGTGAATCGTTACTTTGGGCATATTAAAAATATGTCCCTACAGAAAATGGGTTACAAAAGTTGCTTCAAATTCTTTGAAGATTAATTTGTTTTCCACGACTCTTTAAATATTTTCATTTCGAAATTTTACATTAAAGTTTAAGAAAAGACATTTTTGCAATATCAATTTTTTTTGTAGAAAATGGTTCTTCAAGATGCATGTAATGAGAGCTTAAATTCTCGGAATCATAGCAGATCGTTAACTTGTTTATTTATTGCACAATTTGAAAAAAATTGTTCTTTTTTACTGTTTCTTTAATAGTTTTAAATCTATGGCTTGTATCGAAAAATTTTTCATGTAAAAATTAGGTAAATCAGACACAATTACGTACTTTAAAACCCTAAAAAAACAAATATCTATTCTTAAATAAACAATAATATATATATATATATATATATATATATATATATATATATATATATATATAAGTTCTACGATATGTAAAGAGCTCTATAATATATAATTTTCTAGAAAATGAGCAACTACAATGAATAAAAATGTTAATATTTTTCTTGGCTATATATACATATTACGGAATTAGGATAATTTCTTATTGCAGATATTTTAAATGCCCGAAAAATAGTTAGTAATTATACCTAGAAGTTATATCTAGAATCTATCAAGATATGAATCTTAATTATAGCTATCATCTAAATAAATAAATAAATAAATAAATATATATATATATATATATATATATATATATATATATTTGAAAATTGAACCTATATGAAAAAAAAAATTCTTGCCATTTTTACATCATTAATAATAGAACAACTTGTTTCTACAACTATTGTTATTTAATTATTAGTCTCATTAATTATTTTTTTTCATTATAACTAGTGCAAAGCGTATGAAAAAGCACTGTATTGTGAAAAAAAATAATTTAAACAGGACTTGACCAAATTTATGTATTTTTAGAAACCAAATTTATTATGAATCGACACCAGTACATTATTTATCATAATATGTATGTATAATTTGTAATGTAGTGTATAATGCGTTTGCTTGTAAACCAGAGGGTCGTTGGTTCGAATTCGGTCGATCGGATGTTTTGTTGTTAAACAAAATCATATTATTTGTAATTTACATTGATCGATAATAATAATATATAATAAAAATATAAATATGTGTGATAATGTAATCTCGTATATCTAATAATAATATATATAAATATCATATAATATGTATACATTCAACGTACTTCATATATATTCGTTTCATACGTAACTTCACTACACTTTATTTCATTTTTTACACAAAATTGAATACAAATACTTTGCTCCATTTTTTTTCACAAACGAAAATCGCCGAGCTCGAAAAACACGTCGAACTTATAGGCTGATACTTAAAAAGTAAGCAATGACTATTACTGAAAATTTTATTGTACCTCAGGGGCATGCGTACCAACATAATAAAAAAAAATTTATACAGGCGCACTCTCCAAACCCGCGAAATTTAAAAATTCTCGTTACTTTTTGAACACACCTCGTGCATATATATATATGTTATATATGCAAGACATAATGAACTAAATTTATTATTATTATTATTATTTATTTATTTAGTTTGAGGAGTTGGGCCTTCCCGGCCTCCGGACGCATGTGTAAACCCTTCGCGTCCCTCCCTGAACCAGCAGCCGCTATAAACGGCAGGCCTCCCAGAATGAAATTATTCCGGTCGTCATGCTGGATTTAATGTCCTCAACCTCCAAGTAGGCAGCCCCAAAATGTTGCTGCCCTTTCTCAGATATATTTGGAAAGTAGCACAGAAGATGTTCGAGGTTTCATCCTCCGCGTAGCAAAAACGGCAGAAGGGGTCTCTCACGAGACCCATTCTGCACATGTGGGCGTTAGTCTTACCGTGACCTGCGAGGATCTCGATCAGCATTTTTGCCTTTCTTCTATTGAGGCCAAGGATAACCCTGGTCCAATCTTTTATATTATTTGTGGAAATGAAGGCTTTAGTCTGCCTGCATTCTCCATTTGTCTCCCGTGGTCGGCTGTTTTCTTCCGTTATCCACCTGTCTATCTCCCCCTTGATGAGGGTGTTACAGAGTCCTATAGTCGGCTCAGGGCCGCTATAGGGAGTTCTAGCTCCCATTTTGGCAAGGTCATCTGCTACCATCTTCCCTTTAATTCCACAATGGCCCGTTATCTATAGTAGCGTGACCCTTGTCTTATTCGCCAGCCTATTGAGGGCCTCGTAACAGTCCCTTACCAGATTGGATCTAGTTGTGTAACTGCTTCAAGCTTGTAGTCCGCCTTTACTGTCTGAGCAGAGGCATATGTGGGTGTCAAGGGCCGCTTCCGCAGCCATCTGAGCTCCCCGCAGAATTGCCACTAGCTCGGCTTGAAAAACGGTAGGGTACTTCCCCAAAAGGAAACTTGTGCCTTTTCCGTTACTTCTTTGGTATACTCCTGCACCTGCACCCCTTTTACATTTAGAGCCATCTGTATACCACAGCTCTATAATGTTGGGGATGTCTACCAGCCAATTCTCCGATTCATTTCTGGACGGGATGCTGACCCTATATTTTTTGTCAAAGAGGAAACTCCTGTTCGTGGCGTCGAGGTTCATTCGATAAGTCATCTTTTCGTCCAATCCCCGGGGGAGCCGTAATGGCCCCTCTCTGCTTACCTCTTTGAGTGATCTTTTGACTCTGTGGAGGGCTTTTGGAACCGCTCCCGCCAGGGTCAGTTTAAATAGCTCTATCTCGAGGAGATCTAATCACTCCGGGGATGCTCCTCACCATTATGCTCTCAGTCTTTCGAATGAGTTTCTGGCAGTCACCAAAGCCGTCCTTTCCCACTAGACCAGGGCCCCGCAGGTTATTCTGGGTTTCAGGACAACCTCGTATATCCATTTCATGATACCTGGCTTGAGGCCCCACGTCCTGCCTATGGCTCTCCTAATCTGCCACAGACAGGCCGTCAGTTTGCCAGATACACAATCTAGGTGTTTATTCCATAATAGTTTGCTATCAATAGTCACACCTAGGTATTTCACTTGCTTCTTGAAGGTCAGAGAATACCCTCCAAGAGTCAAGCCACATCTCCTATTCCATTTATATGTCCTGGTGCAGACTATGACCTCAGTCTTCCCTGGGTTCACCGAGAGACCGGTCCGTCTGCACCATCCGTGGACCACTTCAAGGACACCCTGTAGTACTCCCATAAGGGGATCCAAAAAGGGCCCTCGGGCAATTAGCATTATGTCGTCAGCATAACCAACCGTCAGATATCCGATACTATTCATCTTATTTAGGAGCTCGTCCATCACGAGGTACCATAGGAACGAGGACAGGACGCCCCTTTGGGCACCCTGACCCTATTCCCCCTCGTAGGGTCGTGCTCCCTTTGCTTGCTTCCAGGATGCGATTTCCCAACATGTGCTCAATCCATTCTATGATGACCGGAGGGATATGATGCCTATTTAAGGCCTCCTTGATAACCTTACGTGACGTGTGATTAAAGGTTACTTTTATGTCCATAAGGACACCTACAGCAAACTGTTTAGCCTCCACCTGAGATCGCATCACAGATTCGGTTCTATATAGAGCCGTCTCCGTGGATCTTTCGGTGCAGTATGCATGTTGTTCCTTATGGAGTTGATTTCTTCTCAAGGCGTCATCTGTGATGAATCTATCAACCATCCTTTCGATAGTCTTGAGAATAAAAGATATCAGGCTGATGGGTCTAAAATCCTTCGGGGACGTATAACCACATTTGCCTGCTTTAGGTATAAATACCACCCTGGTCCCCAGCCATCTTGCTGGAATGTGACCCAGAGTGATGCTTGCTCTCGCCATTCTTGTCATCGAGCCCACAATATAGTCCCCGGCTCTTTGTAGGAAGGCCGGGTAGACTCCATCCGGTCCCGGTGATTTAAATGCGCCAAATGACCTTACGGCCCATCTGACCCTGTCCGGTGTGACAATCTGGTTTGCTACCATTCGGTTAGCACCCAGTTTAGCGTAACCTGGCCAGTGGTCATTTTCTGTGACTGTATCGTCATCTTGTTCAGTATTTCTACTGAAACTAGGGAAGTGGACTTGGATAAGGTATTCCAAAGTCTCCTCATCCGATTGTGCAAAACTGCCATCGGGTCTCTTCAGCGTGCCCAGGACCGCGCCAGTGTCCTTCGACAGAACTCTGCTCAGCCTAGCTGCTTCCTTACCCTCGCATATGCTTTCAAAGTAGTTTCTCCAGCTTATGTCTCTGGCTGACCTTACTGCCTCTCTGTAGTTGTCCCTGGACGCTCAGTATACAGTCCAATCAGAATCCCTACGTTTTCTCCTGGCTATCTTCCGGAGGACCATAGTCTTCTCCTTCAGGTAGTCCAGTTTCTTATTCCACGATCGAACCTCGCCCCTGGTTCTTGCCCGTTTGGAGCGACAATTTTTCCTGAAAGGCGTGTTTGATGGCGTCATGAAAGGACTTCGCGACGTTCTCGAGCGTTCGCTTGTCCCTGATCTCTGCAATTAAGTCCTTGAAAGCAATTTCAACGGACCTTCTGTAGCTCTGCCAGTCTTAGCTAACCCAGTTGAGCAGATAGTTATATCTATTACCTGCTCCCTTAGCCTGTTTCCGAACGTTGAGGTGTCGCCCACATTGAGTATCTCGAGGTCTTTACCCGCAAGATACTCTAGTAGTTTAGCACCTTTTGGGTTCGTATTAGTACTCCTCCATACTCTATGGTGCGAGTTTGCATCACATCCAAGAACTATTGGAAGATTGTTGATTCTACAATATTCTACTAGTCTCCTAATCTCCTCGGTGGGGTTGTCTTTATTGTCATACGGTAGGTAGGCAGATGCAACAACAATTCGCCCCATCCCTACTACCTCCGCCGAGGCCACTGCTAGGTCCCCCGTACAGAGACCGAGCATCGGAGCCACATTTACTCTTTTTGCAAGGATACAAGACCTAGGCCTTAGTGCCTTTGAGTCACTAATACAAGTGTTGCTCGACTCTAGGCCCTGATCAAACCTTTCAGTATCCAAGGTTCTTGAATTAGCGATATGCATGTTTGAACCTCCGCCAAACTCCTCAGCATAACGGCCGAGGCGTCTTTGTAGTGGTGCAGATTAATTTGGGGGGAATGAGATACACGATGGAGCCATTTATTGCTCCTTCGGGCTCTCGCCCTCAACATTCTCCACAGGCCCCCGTTCCTCCCGGCGGCTCAACTTAAAGGCGATCCTGCTCAGGAGGTACCAGGATCTGTGATCTAACGCCGCCAACAACCTGGCGTGCGATTCCGGCAAGGTCAGTACGAGGAGATGTTTATCTCCTCTGTCAGCCCTTCTTTCCTCGCCGTCCTTGGTGTTGACGACCCTCCATAGGCTTGTTTTGCCCCTGAGGGATGCATTATGCCCCTCAAGCCTTTCCAAGACGGTGAACGGGTTCTCCGGAGCCCCGGTATCCACGTCACCGCCTTGACTCTAGCCTGTAGGAGCTCTACACCCCCATTTTCAGATTGGCCCCACTCCAGGGTAAGTCCAGAGTAGCCAGTTTAGCGGCCAGCCACTCCTTTCGCCTCCGTGTTGTAGGCCACCAATATGATGGCGCCTCCCTTACAGAAGGAGGCACCGAATTTGGGCTATGTGTCAGGTGGTGCACTATACAGAACCTTCGACATCGCCCCTCGAAATTGTGAAAACTTTTCCGAGGTGATGGTTGTCTCCGGGTACTCTTCATGCACCACGACACATGTAAGGGAGTTTGACCTTTGGGTAGCCGTGATAATTCCGGCACCCGCTAGCCTTCTTACCTGGGGGGGGGGCAGGGTTCCTTTAGTGTCACCGCCGCCACTCCCCTCCTTATGCTTTTTAGCAATACTGGATGTCGAGGGCAGAGTCTTGTCAGATCCCTGTCGCCTCTTCATCCCTATCTTAATCTGCGCGGTAGGACCCGCTGTGCCGGTCCCGCTAGCATTTTTCTGCCGGGCCAACTTCCTCCTGGCCGAGCCACACAGCCTCTTTTTCTTGGGGGCAGTACTGCCTCCCTCTACACTGGTTAATGTTTCAGGGGTCACAACCACTCCATGTTTGTTGCCTGGTGCTGCGCCCTCCTTGCCCACTTGGCCAGTAACTCCTTCTGAGGTCCTCGGGGGCATTGCATCCTCCCGGGCCTCGTCTTCTATATTTTTCTGTTCAACTTCCATAAAAGTCCCACGAGTAGCTAGGGAAATAAAATTCCTCAGACACAGAGCCCCTTATGTGCCGGTAAGGCTATATACTCGGAAAGGTCGCCCAGTGTTCCCGAGGCATCGTTTGCGACCGCTACTACCCCAGCGGCCAAGTCGGTACCCTTCAGCACGATAGCTCTCACCTTAGGTTTGGGGGTTGGATATAATACCCATTGCGCCTCCTTCCGGACGCAATGGGGGGGTTGCCCTTAGCCTCTGGGGTGTCCGCCTGGCTGTTCTCGAGAATCCCGAGGCCCAGCTCCGGCTGCGAGAGAGACCTACGCGGGTTCCTTATTCAAGGGCCCCACCAGAGTGGCTACTCTGGCGCCCGAGAGGCGGTTTGCCGCATCAGTACTTTTTCACCATCCAGCCCGCCCTGGGGCAGGACCGCACCCTCCCAGACCATTGCCGGGTCAGCCGCTAAGATCCCCAGACGAGCCTCCACACCGGCCTACAAGAGGCACGCGACAAGGTGTCAACCCCTGGTGGAGGAAATTTCTTAACTAAATTTAATATCTATATGTACAATTGTGAATTCAAAAAATTCATGTGTAAAGCAAAACTATAAACTGAAAATCGCAGAATATGTAAAGATATTATACTTGAATATAGACTAAAAAAAGACAAAAATACATGAATGCACACAAAACCACACTGAAGTATGATAAATGTAAAAATGTTCATCACGAGAGAAATAATGAATATTATAATATAAAGTACAACTGAAACTATACGCATATTATTGATGCAATGGAAAATTCAATAACTATTGAAAGTTTCTATACAGCATTTATCAATAGGATCAAGTTTGCTATATTCTATATTAATTTGTCATATAACTTTGAATATTTATTTTATTTTATAATAATATTTTTATTATAATATTTTTATTTTAATATTTTTGAGAATAAGCGTTTCTATGCGTTAAAAACTAATGCTTATATTTAATATATAAGAATATAATAAATACGCTCATTTCAATAAATATTCGATTGGTCCCCTTACCAAATGTTGAAAAGTTGTGTACTTATGTATTTTTTGCGTGCTGATTACGAATATCTCAGTAGCTTTTGGAGTAAATTCAATTGTTAATTGACAATCACTAAAATCCATAAAAATGATGTTAGTTTTCGGAAAAAACCAAAAATTGAATAAAATATTTAAAACAAAAGTTGTATATCAAATCAAAATAAAACTTTTTCCATTTATATATTTTTTATGTACAAGCATTATTTCTCGAGAAAAATAAAATTAAAGATAACATTCAACCTCGTGTTATCGTGCATTTATAACGTATCCACGTCATATAGTGTGCAATCAGAAATTCAAAAATACTTTATAGATAGTTTAATTTTTGAAATTTGTATATTAATGTTTTATAATTTATCTTCTAATTTTTGAAAATGAAGAAATAGGTTCAGACACAAATTATAATTCCCATAAAATTACATTATTTTTATTCTTATATTTATTCTCTGTCAATTTTATTTCTAAAGAAAAAATTAACTTCAATATAGTACACCAATTTTGAGTAAAGTCCTTATTATACGCTCTGCTGTCTATATACGCAATATAGGTACCTTATTGGAATATATTTTTCTCAAGAAAATACTGTCTTTACATAAAAGATGTATAGAATAAAAAAATGTATTTTGATCAAATCTGCACCTTTTGTTAAAAATATTTGTTGCAGTTCCCATTTAACATACATTTTTACCTTGCAATGCTGCAAAATTAGAAATTACAAGCAATAAGAAGCAAATATATGCACGTATATTCATAACGAGTGTGTGAAAACATAGCTCTATGCAAGTACACAAATTCATACGTGTGTGTTAACCGAACACTGACTGCCCTGTCGCTTATACGTAAAATCGACTGATCATATATTCATGCAGGCTGATATGTGCTGTATAGTAATGTGTTATAGACCACGTTGCTGCCATCCGACGGACTACTTGGTATGCGATTTTTTCTAGCCAATAAGCCTATAGGCTTTACACTTCTAGATCTATCTATCTTCGTTGCCTATACTGACTAATACGCATATACGTGCACCTCGTTTACTTGCGCTGGCCGTAGACCTCTTCCCCCCGAGTCGTAAAATCATATCGCGCCAAAATGAACATCTTTTAAATTTCATTTTAAAACTTATTTAATATACTTCATTTATAAATTTCAGGTATGACAAGTATCCCTAAAAACATAATGAATCAAATAATAGAAAGTACAAATGGTTAAAATTTACTAAAATTTATCATTTTTACTAGCTGATTTTCAAGAATTTATTTATAGTTGATTGAATTAAAACACTCGTATTCTTTCTTATATTTTTAATTTCACTAACAATTGCATATTGTAACAAATTTTCATTCATTTAAACAAATGTTTGCATTAGAAATTATACGTAATCTATATTAGTTGACTAACTCCATTCCAGATTTCTCTATAATGTAGGAACTATAGGTTTTTCTGCGATAAAATTATTAGCTGATATTTAATTACTCTTTTTTAATTGCACTATTTTTAATAAATGAAACGGGATATGGAGGTCACCCTCACTGTTTACTTGCCGTTGCTGGCTTTTTGCGGCCCCGCTGTGTGGCTACCTTGTGCCGGAAAATAGCTCCAAAAACGAAGAGCTGTTGCTCGCTCGGGCTCCAAAATGGTAGAGAGAGGAAAATTCCTCTAGACCCGACACCGGCCGCGACCCTGAGCAGCGGCAAGTACATCAGCAGCGTCGGTGGCGAATGGTGGTCTAATTTAGCTACAAGAATTTCAAACTGCTTGTCCATCAAATTGGGAGGAGCATATACACTAAAAACGTATATTTCTTGTATTTTAGCCCAGGATATCAATTCGCTCCGATGAGTAGATTGCTTTAGTACCTGCCTATTTTGACCAATCCAGAGGGCCGCTCTATTACTTGTATCACTTATCCAGCGCTGTAGTCTGTCCCTGTCACAATATGGTTCGGAGTATTTTCATGTTTTATGTCTGTTTAAAAACTCGACAGTGATCGAGCACTTATAGCTGTATGCTGGATGGTTAATCTCCTTTTTTCCTTCACATTTACAAAGTAATCAGCAGGGTTCGTTTACACACAGCTTGGATAGATGGTCTTTTCCTTCACAGTGCCTGCAAAGATTCGTTCTATCGGGGCCCGAGCACACGGCCGCTAAATGTCCAGTCTGCCAACGCCTGGAGGAACGCCTTATTTTTGTTTTTTTCGAACTCTGTAGCTGATCCATCCGATGCGAACATGCCCTGCACGTAGTAACTCAGCTACGTGGCTACATGGTACAGAGACCACCGCCGTCTGAGTACTCCCATAAGTTTGCCACAAGGAACGAGCGATTAGCATGTTAGTCTCTTTTAATTCGAGGTGTGATTTCATAGCCTCTAAGACTTCATCTTTTGTAGTAACCTCATCTATATCTTTAATCTCCAATGTAATAAGATTCGTCGGGACCGAAGTGCATGCGCTATGGCCAACCTTAGTTTCAACAGTACTGCATATCCTGTTGACTTCGTTCTTCACATGAGATAACTCCGGGTCATTCTTTATTTGACGTAGTACCTCCGCGTATGTAACTCCTTCATTGGCCTTAATCAAGATGGAATTAGATCTATTTCGTCCACTAGGCCTGCGTGCACTAGGTAATTCCTTATCTTTGCGTTTGGGCTTCTTGCGCTTGATGGACTGCCATTGATTTTCCTTGGCCTCAGACTTCCTTGTAGGTACTCCAACTGATTCTGATGGTCTCCTTGAGCCCAGTGATGGTTCTTTCGTCTTTTTACTACCTACTGTGTTAGGAGTGGACTCTATCCCTTCGGCTGCGCTTCGTTTGGTATCAGAGCGTAGACTCGGCGTAGTCTGAGTCACCACTTCATGAGTACCGGGATGGTGATACTGCAGCAGATCATCCTCTGCCATACTGATGCATTTGTATGAAGCATTAATAAAACGAGCAAGATCCTTAATGGTCTTGTGCACATTATGCCTATCTTTCACAAAATCCAACAGTTGGCTGATTATCTCTCCAAGTCGCTCTAGATGATTGTTTCTGCGCATGATAGAAATGTGTCGAGCAGAAATACTATCTACTTGATCCGTCATGACATCTCCCTTAGTGTTCAACGTACTGTCTATGATGATGTTTGATTTGCCCTCCTCAGAATCCGAGGAGCTACCACCGACCACAGTGGCTTGCACTCTATCGGAATCGGTGAGGAGATTGACCGGTCTTGCCGGAGTTACTCCCTGGGGTATATCCTTGTTTATACCAAACATTAATCATAATTGGCATTAGATTAGGGAGGTCCTCCCCATTAGCTTTTTCTGTCCGCGCTGAGTATTTTATTTCCTCAACCTGGGGAGGCGCCAGATGGGAGAAAGTAACAAAACTTCACACTGATGTGTGTGTGTGTTTGTTATAATACTAAAATATAAATGCAAAATTGTCTATTTTAATGGGATTTACAAATTTTATCTTGAATATGTTTTTTAATTTTTTGTACTTTCACATACACATACCTACATATTATACATGTTTGCCTTTGTCCTAATATTGTTTAAACATAAAAATATTAAGGTGACTTTAATATTGTTCAATAATGGTTAATACTGTTAATACCGTTCTAATTCCTCTCCCCCGATTCATTTTCAGACTACAAGAAGTCGGCATGCGACCGCGAGCGCACCCGAATGCGTGATATGAACCGGGCCTTCGAGCTTCTCCGCTCCAAACTGCCGATCTGCAAGCCACCTGGAAAGAAACTCTCCAAAATCGAGTCACTGAGGCATGCCATCACCTATATCCGACACCTTCAGAGCCTGCTTGAGCCCCAGTACAGCTACACGGTCACAGGTATCCCGGAGCGGCACCCGGCAAGCCCGTCGGCGCCGCCCCCGGCGGCCTGTTTTGAGGCCGGACCTGCGTACGTTGAGGTGCAACGAGCCCCGCGCTGGGATGGCTACACCTACTATCGTTACGATTATCATCCGCCTTTCGCCTTGCCGCCTTTGCCACCACCACCACCGCCACCGCCACGAAGAATCTTGAGCCTGGAACAGGAGCGCGCGGAGCTGCAGCAACAACATCAGGAGCAACAAAAGCAACAGCAGCAGCATCAGCAATACTCGTCTTATGATGGCAGGTCGTAAAGATCGCCTGCTACAGGGTCTGTCCTTCTTTACACGTAAACTTCCCGTAAAAACGATTGAGCAAAGAGAAATCGACTATAGCGGATATATGGAACACCGCTAAATTTCTTTCTTGTTCTTTGATATTGAATACAGAAATAAAATCATGAAACTGTTTACTGTGAGTTTGTTTACGTAGCTGATGCGACATTGACCGTTTGGTTTATATGTTTATTTATATGAATGAGTGAACGAAAGAGTTTATATTATATATGTAGAAGTAAAATGATAGACTTCTATAGTACAAGAAATATTATTAAAAATTTTGTTGCACTATTTTTACTTAAAAAATAATAACAATATATAAATAATTTATAGAATAGAGTACATTAATTTTATGTACACTCGATCCTTTCAGATTTTACTGCTACATTTGCTTCGTTTTTACATAGTTACTGAACGAAATCTTTTCAATGTAAACCTTTAGAAAGCATTTTTATTTTTTATATTTACTATTACACTTCAAGTATTCAGGGGGGGGGAAGGAATTTGAATGACAAGTAAACGCCTTGTATATTATTTTTAAAACTAAAACATTCTTTTATCAAATTATAATTACTATATCTGTACCAAGATTATACACATACTACATTTATAGTAAAATTACTACATTTGTTTGAATAAAAAATTATTACAGATTTTTTTCCCTATAATAGCAATGTAAACATTAATCTATTTATGCTGATTGTTCAAACTAAACTGATAAATAATAGTTAATAACGCCTATCTAATTGCCAGTCTGTTTATATTTTTTTGCACAAAAACTAATTTGATAGTAATTATTAGATGCAAATAATTTTTCAACATCTACTTATAGTAAAATTTTTTAATTTTGTTTATAAAATCTTAATACTTCTACTTCCATAAATTGATATAAATCAAACTGAAATTACTATAACAAGACTATAGCATTTGTCACAAAGAGATTGTATGTAAAGTCGACAAAAATAGTTATTCGTTTAAATATGGGAAACGTTGACATGCTTATTTTATATTCACATATAAAATTATTTATTAGTAAATCAATGTCTAAAGAATATAATATATTAATAATAAACAAATCCTTAAAGGTTTGAAATATTAGGAGGCAAAGTTAGTTTCCGACCTTCACGTTTAGATGGCGATGCAAGTAGTACGAAAAATCAGATGTGTCGGATCTAGTAGTTATTTTTTAGTGTTGGTACTTACCAATAAAATTCAGTGAATAGTCCATCATTTGTGTAAACATTATAATTTTTTGCTCAGTGAAAAATGAATCGTGATAAATCGTTTTTTTGACATATCCTTTTGCACTATTTTGATTTTAAAAAAAATGTAACAGAAACGTATCGATTGTTTCAAGAATGTTATGGCGAAGAAGTTCCATCGCTTACAATATGTAAAACGTGGTTTCAATGTTTTAGAAGTGGAGATCCTGTTATTAATGACAAAGAACGTTCTACACAACCAAAAAAGTTTGAATATAGTGAATTGCAAGCATTATTGGAGAAAACTAAACTCAAACGCAGAAACAACTCACCAATAAGTTAGGAGACAGTAACAGAGCAGTTTGCAAACATTTATATGCGATGGGAAAGACTCAGAAAGAAGGAAAATGGCTGTCACTAGCGTCCTCTACTTACCAGCTATTCAGATCAATGCAGCACGACCTCGTTGATTTGTACTTTCGCCATGTTCAAGAATTGCTAGAATATGTGAATAATTGGATCGCATCGAAACCGCCCTCGTTCTTTCACCACGGTATCATCATATTTCCAGAAAGATGAAAAAAGTAGTAGAAAATGACGGAAAATATTTTGATTAAACGAATGTGTATCCATGTTTCCGTTAAAAAAGGTCGGAAACTATGTTCATCTCCTAATAATTATGTCACAACCAGTTTAAATATCAACGAAGTTTAGTATAACAAAATTTAATGAATATTGAAAACTATACAAAACGAGGCGTACCGTAGTAAAGTCCATATACGAATAATGTCGAGCGCTCGCTTAGCGTTGATACATAAACTCCGCGCTCCGCACGGAAGGGAGTCAATTTTCGAGCAATAAAAAAATGTTCATTGCTAAAACATCATCAAAAATTATCAATTTTCCAAAAAATTTTGTACATATTTAAGATGAACAGTTAGTAAATGTGAGAACGCTGAGCAGTCATCAAAATTCTTAAATGCTCGCGTATATTTTCCAATTTTAATATTTTTTATATTATATTATGCTTGAGATAATAGTGTAACCGATGACATAAGCTGTTCAATAATATCTATGTCGAAAAACTTTACCTATAAATCTATATTCCTATAGAAAATTTTATTTATGATAATATTTTTGAAGAAAAAATCAATAATTCTATCTCGAGATTCCTCTTAAGCATCATTAGTGTGACTGTATTTAGTGAGTTCTGAGATAGTCACATCGTCCTATTTTTTGAATATTTATGTGGATATGATTTTGTGCATTCATCACGAATATCATAATATCGTAATGGCTTTAAACAGAAATTGAATTTTATATCGAAATCTATGAAACATTTATAACACTCATCGTGGTTCAGAATTTATCTCAGAAAATAAAATAAAATAAAATTAACACATTAATAGAGCATATATAGTATACTATATTATTATATTATATACCATATTATATAATACTCTAATATAACGAAATAAATATAGTATATTTGATAGTTTACTCGCATTAGGTATATATTTATATATTTTAAATGAGTAGTTTTGTTTCATATTTTTACTTCTTATTTACAATAATAAATTGAGTATTGTATTACATTTTATTTTATAATGTATATTTATTATCAACATTTGACTATGTTTACAAAATCAATAAATCTTTTGAATTGTAGACTGTAAACTTTTTCGCAGTTATTCGTTTTTTGTTTAATATTTTTAGGGCAACCTATATGATCATATTTAACATATAACTACCTTATAGGAATAAGACAGAAAGGGGGAAGGGGGCAGATGCAGAGACAGAGAGAAGGGGGAAGACAGATATAGAGAGACAGAGCTAGACAAAAGACTTAAACATAAGAAAAGTACAATGTTCAAAAAATATCGAGTTGTATAAGTGGTGTACAAGAGTGTGTATATGTGGTATAAGCCGATCCAAGAAGGCCGAGAGGATGTCGAAGATGAACTTCGCCCTAGACGTCCTAGCACATCAACTACCGACGAAAACGTTCAAACAGTAAAAGATATTGTGTTAAAAAATCGTCGAATCACTATCAGAGAAGTTCCTGAAGATGTTGGAATATTGGTTGGCTCATGCCATGCTAATTTTAAAAAAATTTTAGGGATGAGATGCGTGTTAGCGAAATTCGATAGAAATTCGATCGAAATTTGTGAAAGGCGATACGTAAAAAATGTCCGGAACTTTGGAAAAACAATTCCCGGCTTTTGTAACACAATAATTTACCTGCACATTCATCGTTGCTTGTGAGAATTTTTTGGCCAAAACCAACACCCAGTCATGTCTCAGCTTCCATATTCATCACATTTGGCACCCCATTGATTTTTTCTTTTCCCAAAACTGAAAAGACCCATGAAAGGACATAGATTTTTAACGATTGCGTATTATGTCTGAGGGGTCCTTTCCTTTCAAGGGGACAACATAAGTGTTGATTAATAAATAATTTTTTTTTGAAAAAACCAAAAAGTCACCTTATTATTTGAACACACCTCATATATCGCAGGTTTCACGTTGTCGGATCAACAGAGGGTCCTGGAAAAAGGTCACAAAGGAGACACCGAAAAATGGTGGCACTGGTAGAAAATCATGGATGTTCACTGGCTTCACTATTGAGAACTATTGAACAATAAGTTCAATAGCCAAACTTATCAAGGACGAACTGTTAACTGTACGTGACATGCCAAAAGTAACCATTTGGATCTTTTCTCCAATATAAGAATACGAAGTCTGATCCAAAAGACTTTTTACAAAAAAAGATAACAATAAATTATTTTTTCAATGACCAATTCCCATCATTTTCCCAAGGTATACGCAAAGATATGCGGGACAAAAATATGACCGGCGTCATCGACTTTACTGCCTCGCACAATTTCATCAGTCGAGCGTACTTGCCAACAGACGACCCTATCATATTAGTGTCATGCAAGACATATTTTGCAGCAAACAGTTGTACAATTGCAGTCATTAGTTAGGCAATGATCTGTTTTCAATTCCAAGAGGGTAGTTCGCCACCACTATCCTGGTAGCTCTGAACCTAAGAACCCCGTTACTCTTAGGTTCGCCATAGTTAAATAGCAGAAAGGGAATCATAGAATTCAGGCAGAGCGTCCTAAACGTCGGACACCAGGAACACGTCACGGACTATTTTTCGCAAGAAACATCATTCTTCCAATAAGAATAAAAAGGTGCCACCGCTCGAACATGGATTCCCCGAACTATACTCGCGATAATTCTTGGATATTGCTCAAAACCATGCGAAGGTCTTTACCCCTTTAGGTGGATAGTTATCATAGGCCAAGATTATTAGGCATACAACAACAGTCATCCCGCAAAACTCGTTTCGGTTACCATCGGACGGCAAGTAGAAAAGACGAGAAATTAACTAGCAGATCCAGAAAATGGTTTCAGTTCACATAAAAAAGCGCTGGACGTCAGAATATTGCTCACCGATGGCTAAGAAGAAGGATGGGAGTTTTCACTCTCTTGTACAGCCGAATATAGCTCAAACTATTCCCAGAATCATGGATACATAAAAGACATCAGAATTGCCAGCATGTTTTCTGCCATCGACTTGAGAAGTGCATATTGACAGATAGCTATGGTAGTTGAATCAAAAAAATACACCGCCTTCTCTATAACTACGGGATGCTGCTACTAGTTTCCGTTCATGCCGATCAGACCCAAAGGCGCCCCGGAAACTTTTCAGCGGTTATTGGTTTAAGAAATCTTAACGGATTACATCAACTAGTTTTGAAATATCTACCTGGCCGATGCAAAGGTCCTGGAAAGATGAAATATCCATGGTGTGACTGCTCCTCCCGATAGATACCAATTCGGAAAAACGAAATTTGACTTTATTCCGGCCGCCTACTTCAGCGAGTACCACTTGTTGTCAGGTGAGAATAGGGTAGTCCAACAATCTGACGAGAAATATCAGGCTTTGGCCAGAAAACATCTCTTACTGATGAGAAAGAACGTGCTCCAGCCCCACGAAGAGATGTTCTAGGCAAAGCACCCTTTGCTAAACGACGGAGCACTATGCATACGCGACGGCCCTGAAGATCAGTGGAAACTTGTCATACCCGAGACTGTCAGGAATCATGTGCTTTACTACTACCACAATTCCGCACCCAAAGACTACCCTGGAATAGAGGGAACTCTACGTGTCATCGAGAAACACCATTGTTGGTCAATGATGACAGGTGTCGTAAAGGAATACGTTTCCGTATGCCATCTTTGCGGTTGCGTCAAATGCAGAGTAGAACAACTCGAAAATCTACATCCACACTAATAGATGGAACCCTGAGACATGTAACTGGCGATATAATCGGTCAATAACCTCTAAAAAAGAGGACAAAATTCATATTAGTAGTGATCGACATACTTGAAACAGCAGAACCATTGTCAAAACGATAGAAAATGAACTGTTCTCCCGGGTGGGTTACCTTAAGAAGATCCTCATGGATAACGGTACCCAATTTAATAGCTCAAGACCAGCGTAACCTCGAACCACCGTAATCTACTACCCTCGAGCCAATCCAACAGACCGATAAAACAAGGAGCTGATCAAGGGATTAAGGCTGTACCTACAAGGAGGAGATCATGAAAACTGGGACTGATACTTATCCAAGGTGTCCTATCAGCTCTAAGGCAAAAGAACGTCGGAATATGAGTCACGTCAAGAAGCGTACTCACAGAACGAGACGTTTGGCGAACAGAATATTGGCAATTCGAATTTCTCAAACCATCTCCGGCCCGGCAAGTGAAAATCAACGAGATACAATGCAAGTTGATCCATCGAGAGGGCAGTGGGGGGTCCAATCGGTCCGGTTATCTGGCCCAAGTTCACCCCCCTCCCTGGACTTCTCTCTTGATTTCAGAGAGAGAAGATCGGGCTACCAGCTCCTAGGAATCCAAGATTGTTGAGACAGCACTAGTGGTGCACAATACCCGGGTGGACATGGTCTCTCCGAAAGGACCTACAGCTAAATTGTAGTTTTTCAAGTGACTCTGACCCAGAGATGCTCCGCTAAGAATTCACTCCTTGATTTTAAATGTCGCCAATCCAAAGATCGTTCTAGAAACGAAAACTTTAAAAAACTGCCGCCCAACATGGCACACAATCAAAATCTTTTACGCCGATACGCAAACTTATCTACGCTCACATTTGGGAATCTTATAGGTCAATGGACGACTCATCAACTCTCCTTGGGCTCATACTATTACTTCTGAGAAAGAAACTAAAATAAAATCCAATGGCGCCTTACCATACACAAAAATACATGCCACGAGACGCCCTCAAAGGACAGAGCCTAAGATAGTTGGGAAACGCAGACCGAGAGTTCCCAGATTTATTTCCAGTAGAATCCAAAATACGATATGGAAACCTCAAAACAGCCTCAATACTTGCCAACACAATGAAATAGGAGTATCCATTTTAAAAATAATACTAAAGAAGAGTATCCGTTTACAGTGACCTAGCAGAACGGATTCACACACCGGTGAGTTTAAAGGCACAGCTATGCTCTCCGAATCTCTTAATCATATTGTGATCGCGCCACCACTTGCCACCCCACTACCCAATACAACATTAATCTTGTCCAGATACACGATTATGCACAACAGAATCATCGGAATCGCAGAAACCAAACTGTATTCTTCAAAGGAGATGTTTTCTCATGTAATGCCGCCTATTTTTTTTTAATTTTAGAATTTTTGGTAGCCCTAAGAAATCAAAAATCCGATTTTTGCTATAAAAAATCGGATTATTTGTTACTGAAAAATTAAGCATTAATAAAAATAACGAAAAAACTCGACGGCGTTACCTGATGAATTAGGTAAAGATGTACTGTGTCAGAATGTACACCGACTTCAAAAATGGCAGTTTTGGGAAACGGCTTAAAAGTTTTGTAAACTAAAAAATTCACAATAAAACTTTATAATTCTTTCAGGTTCATATAGCAAAACACTTTCATCAACATGGTCTAAGGTATCTTTTTGTATTTGTATACGTAAAAGTCTTCTTTTTTTACTGTCATGTGACGCTTGTTCCTCTGCTCTATTTATTTGCACTTCGTCAACTTGTCGAGCCCATTCGTGGGAACTTGATCCTGTACTTATTTGGATCTTTTTCATAATGGCTAATAGAGCAAAAGAACCTTCATTGAAAGTATATGCAGCTACATTAGTTGCAATTTCAGCAATTGTAGAGGTATCACTCACTAACATTGGAGAGATTTTCCAGATTAGCTGATTGAGACTCTCATTATTATTTTGTGTGAAACCTCTAAGACATCGCTTCAAGAGTTCATCTTTTCTCAAGTCCTTACAAATGGGTCTAATAGCTCTAAAAAATTCAGTAGGAAGTGTTGTATAGCTATGTTTAAAAGAGTTTAGAGCATCTGAAACTGCAGCTTTCTGCCATTCGCACGAACAGTCAAGCAGAATTACGAATATGTAAAAATCCTACCTGGAGTAACGAATGAACATCGTTTTCACATTGGACTGGCTCATTCTCCACGCCTCGTCTTTAACGCTCCCACGACCTTTTTTAAAATCAGCATGCCACCTGACTACGACTCAGAACATCACTACCATACACTTTAAGCACTTTTTCATAAGTTTCAGTCGCGGTTTCGCCGAGTTTCGCACAAAATTTTATCACGCACCGTTGCTCTAAATTTCTCTGTTCCATTTTCGTGACATCTATTACTCACGTGTTGTTATAAAGTACTAAACAGCTGTCGAAGAAATGATCGTACAAGAGTCGTCATTGTCTCAATTCAGAGATTATGGATCTACTATTACGGTGGCAGAGTTATAGGTTCGCAGTGTTACCACAGGTCGAGAAATATAATCGGTCGCATTACATAATTGTTTGACCTCGAATTTGCAGAAAAGAAAGGGGGTATTCAGACGGGGTATTTAGTGAGAATGGAGAGAGGGGAAAGTTAAATCTCCGCCCTCCCTACTTTTGCTTCTTTCTTCCCCTTACTCACTTTCGCATTTGCTTTCCATCTCTGTTGGATGTAGAAATTTCAGGGATTTCCAAGACAGAGACGTCTACCGGATAAATCTAAACTATTATCTCTAGCTAATTTTTTATAAGATTTTACCATGTAAAGCGAGCGCAGTTTCTACTTCTCTATACCCTCTATAATGCTGTGAGGGTCTGTTCAGAAAGGCCTCTAGTAAGTTGCCGATAAGTCGATATGGCAATGCTGGAATGCATTTTCCTATAATATCGTAATCAGAGGAAATAAAAGGTCAGATACCGTATTTTGACTTACTAGGATATCGTTCCATTGAGTTTGCTTCAACAAGCATGTATTTCTAATTTTATGAAATTAAATAATCTTATTATAAAGAAAACTGATTATTAAGTATACATTTTGGGCTCCACTTTGTAGATCAACTGTGTAGCACTTGCAAAGCGAAGTTACTACATAGATACATGAGAATTTCAATTGGCTTGCAATAGTTCTAAATATTAATTTAAAAATCTGAAAAAATCACCAGTTCTAATTACAGTATATACTTCAATATTTTTGTCTGTACCCAAGAAAATTTCAACCTTCGTCATTTGGGCACAATTTAATATATGTATATATATATATATAACCAGCATTTCATGCTCTCATTCCATTCATTTTAAATTGATTTTCATTAATTGTAGATTATCAAAAATCACAATTAATTTACATTATGATATTATTTACAAATTAATTTTTTGAATGCCTATTAATTTTTAACAATATGTATAAATATAACTTTATAATTTCATAATTTTTATTCGTTAAAAAACGTTGAAAACACCTTAGTCACTATGCGACGAAGTACATGTAGCTAAAATTGCTTGCGATGCGTTACATTTATATTATTATATTTAAACATTTTTAATACTTCCAAGGAAATTTGTTTAATTAGAATTGGTTATTTGTTAAATTGTACACGTACATACATACATACCACACCTTTAAATCGAAAGCCATTTATAATGCCGCATAAATACTTAATTTATATATGATAATAAGCGGTTAACAATCCATTTTTTGGTTTTGCATTTCATTAACCATTTTCTAGCAATTTTTTAGACTATTTTAATTGAAATTGAAATTTCAATTATTCTCTCACTAGAAAAAATATCAAATTTATGGTTTTCGAGTAGCTTTTATGATGATTCCATAAAATGCTAAAAATTTGTCGGGAAAATCGTTTCATCACAGGCTAAGAAATAGACAATAGGCACAGCTATAAATGATTATTAATTTCAAAAAATTAATTATTATTATTAAATTGTAAATAATCATGTATTTCTTATGTAAATAAAAAATCCAGAATAAATATGAAATATAATAATAATGTACAATATATAGATATGAAAATACTCCCTGATAAAAATCTAACAATTTTCAATAGATTGAAAAGTAGTTACTAGGTTTTAAAAATAGAATCAACTATCATAGCTTAAAACTAGGCAAATCTTAGAATGAAAAATGTGAACCATTGTCTATAATATTAAAAAATAGGTAGAAACTAGGTTTGAAGCTGGAACCTTCTTTCTGGCTAGTAAATGAACATTTGAATTAAAATGTAAGTTTCAATTAATACAATCGAAAAAATTAATATTTATACAATATTATATGTAAGATGATATGGTTTATAGAATAAAAGAAACATCATAAGATACATAAATAGTTTGAAAAAATTAGAAAAGAAAAATAATGTGTTTTGAGAATGAACCTTTTGAATATCAGAAATTTAACCTCGTTTCGTATTCATTCTTATGAGAGACCCGCCAAAAATGAGATTTATTTCATTAATAACTCTCTTAAAAAATGAAAGATACTATTCATAACTGATCCGCATATTTCTAAATATATAAGTATATATAAGTATTATTTCCTAAATATTTTAATGATATCTTGAAGTTATGTGCCAATACTAATTTTCAGGAGATATTTAATTATAAAAGCGGTTATGCAGACGTTGCTATTTTCTTTTGAATCATACAGAGGCTAAGCCAAATAATATCGAGAAATAAACCAGATTAAATAAACATAGGAAACAAATCCCAGAAAAAATTAGTTAAAAAATTAAAAAAAATTGTTTAAATAAAACCGATTTCAACAAAATAGATTGAAATAACATTAGTTTTGAAAAATGTAAATAAGTATGAAATGTCGATAGACTACTGCCGTATAATAAATTGCTTACTATCTCTGGCTAAACTAAGAGTCTAAAAACTCATATACATGCTGTTATTTATGAGGATACATATAAAATGTACTTAGCCATTTGTTTTAATGGTCCATTGTTGTCAGCTGTAATTTCGTTATACGTATAATTTATTTTTTGTTAAGGTATTTCGGAATATTTCAGAAAATAGTTTATATGAATATTGTTCTTATATACGAACATTTGTTTTTGTTCTTCTACGAAAAATTTACATATATAAATATTTTTAGTTTAATGATTATAAATCTATCAATGTATTGTTATTAGTTAAAATAATAGTAATAAACAGCATTAATTAATAGAATAAAACTTATGTTTTGTATAAATTCTTTGATTGATAGATCTTTTAAAAATACAATTTTTTATGTACAGCTGGTTCCGTTAACTATTTTAGAAGTTACGATATTTAAAAACAACCGTCGGAGATCTTTTTGGATCTGCAAGTATCGCCGGACCACTTTGAGGTACAATAATCTGACAAAAGGAGTTGTTATCACATTTGACATGAGGGTACAGTCTTATTACAAATAGTGTTTGGGCATTTTCGACCATATTATCGGACTAAGCCCTTTTTAACCAACTCTATAAATCAAAAAGTCATCAACGCGTGAAAAGAAGTTCATTGATATAGTTAAATTGGGATGTTTTGCACTGACTCCGAAAAATCAAATTGATTCTTCAGGTGAGATGTCTTGGATCTTGTCACTAAGGCCATTTGAGTGTGATAATATCAATGCTATATGATTTCTCGAAAAATTATTTTCCCCCTTTTAGCGCCACAGTAATAGTCTATCGATATTTCGCACTATTCTTTTTATCTTTTTTTTAAAATAATTTTCTTTCAACTTATTTTTTTGAACTAATTTTTTCTGGATTTTGTCTTATGTTTTTTAAACTAGTTTGATTTTTATCAAATTTTTGTTTATTTCACAAATGTTTTCACCAAATATTTTCCTGTAATACCTTTTTTAATCGATTTATTTCTATTCGGTTTTATTTTTTTCTGTTAGAAAAAAATTTCATGGAAAACAGGTGTTATATTTTGATCCGATCTATAAGTTTTGATTCAGTTTATTCTAAAACCTTTTTTGTTATCAATTTCTATAATATTATAATTAAGCGACTCAAAATATATATTGTGACGGGGTCACAAGGAAAGCTGCAAACGCATTCGCGTGCGCAGTAAGCCGTCGATATTTCGGACATCGCCGGCGCTGAGCGGAGGAAGAACGCGCGCATAGAAGAAGGCCTCTCCCCCTCTGCTGCGCACGTGTGGACCATCTGAGGAGCAGCGACGCCCGAGAAGCGGACGAGTCCCGAAACGCGGCGTATCGCCGAGAGAGAGAGGGAGAGAGAGTGAGAGCGCGTATGCGTGAGAGCGTACGTGTGGGTTTATATGCGTGTACTCATGTGGGTGTGTATGTGTATTGTAGCGTGCGTGCGCACATGTGTGCGTATGCGTATGTTAGCGTGCGTGTGCACTCGTGTGAGTGTGTATTTGTATTGTAGCGTGCGTGCGTACTCGGGTGCGTATGTGTATGTAAGCGTGCCTGCGTGCGTGTGTATGTACGTTTAGAGAAGAGTGTAGTACTATGAAATGGGTGAACGTTGGTGTGGCGTGTGTATGTGTGAGTGTAATCCAACGTAGTGTGATCATGTGATGAGAACGTGCGAGCGGTACGTGGATTGGCGGGTTCGCGCCGTCAACAGCGCCTCGATTACTAGGTATGAAATAGCGGGGAAAAAGGTTTTGCGACAGTGCTGTGTGGAGTGTGGTGCCGAATAGTTGGTGGGTGATCGAGTGGGTCGTGAGTGGGTCGTGTAGAGAGTCGAGGGCTTTGTAGTTGGTGGGTGAAAATAAACGGGTGCTTTGTTGTGCGCACCGGGCGAGTGTTAGCGTGTTTGCTCGCCGTGCGTCAACCAGTGGGAATTAGGGTGATAGATAGCGGGTAAGCGCCATCCCGTGGCTGCATCATCGAGGCCTGTTCTTGGTATCGTCGGAGAGCGATACCCCCTAACAGCCAGCTGGATTCCCGGATCCAGGAGGGATCACGTGAACGTCGAGGCCATCGATCCGCGGCATCCCGTCGTCCAGGACGAGAGCCGCCTGGGAGGACTTCGTCGGCGCCGGCGAGAGCGGCGACAGTAAGGCCCGGTTTTCTTTCCATTTGTATAGCGTGCAGCGTATAATAGCGAATTCGCGTTATTGTTGCGAGTCAGACTGTATGTCGGGATCGGTTGAGCCGGTGGTTCCCGAAATTTGAGTAGTTAAGGCGAGGAAGCGGATAAGAGTGATAGCGTGAATGATAAGTGTAATCGCGGTAAATATCGTGCCAATTCCCGGGTACGATCGCTAGGCGGATCCCCTTTTTGTCGAGAAGAATATCCAATTACGAAAGGCGTAAGAGAATGTAAGAGTGTATAATTATATTGATTGAAAGTGTGATTACATAATAAATTGTGCCCGTGGTACGGGATTCTGCTTTCCAACCTATGTGTTTTATTTTATAGCAAATACCACGTCACAAAATGGCATCCCTGGTGGGGAATTTTGCCTAAGCACCGCGATCTGTGATTCGGGGAATTAGAAATCCGTTGGGAAACGTGGAAGTGTTTTGCGCCTTTGTGAGTTCCGAGAGAGGGGAGTTCTTGTTTTTTTTTTTTGGCGCCTGGTAGAGAGAGAGGGGAAGAGTCACGTGTGTGTATGCGCGCAGGCAGCTAGCGCGCTCACGCTCGTTGTGCGCTGTTACACGTCGGATCCAATTCTAGGAACTGCCGACGGTTACAACTGCAGTAAGGAGAAAGCTAACCTTTTTTTTTTATGTTTTTTTTTTGTGTGTGCCGAAACTTATTTTAGTTTTCAGAGCAAGAGAATAAGGAAAAAGATACCAGGTTTGTGATGCAGTATTATATTATTATATAGTAATTATATACATATATATATACATATATGCATATATATAAATATATATATATTTATATATAGGGACATTTGATTTTGGTTTTTTTTCCTGTTGGTGTCGTGTAGTTATCTTTGAAGCTGTGGCGTCGATTAGAAAGAAAAAAAAAATGGATAGCGCGAAAAGGGCCGTGTTTTGCCTAAAGATTTAGCTGGGTACATTATAGCAGGTATAATTATTTTAGAATAGTTAGGTTGAGTGGGAGATTTAATTCTGCCGGAAGAACAGTCATACTGGTTCGTGTGAAATAAAACGTGTGCGTTTGGGCAGGTATCTTTTACACGTAAGATCTCCTATTTTATGCTAGCTGAGCATCAATACAAAGGAACGGTAGAGCCACGTCGGTAGTGCGTGCAGACGAAGGTTTTTGTGGTGTCGCGGGAGAGTTTTTGTGAAAATCGGGGAAATGAGCGATCACGCGTTACGAATGCAGGCATTGATGGAGATGAGGGAAAGGCGCGCCGTGAAGCTTGCGATAGCGCGATTAAGTCTGCAAGAGGTGCGGAACGATCTGCGCGTACGGGGGTTAAACATGGATGGATCGGAATCGATGTTGCGTGACCGCCTGCTACGCGCGAGTCTTATCGAATTGGAACCAGAGAATACGTTGATTCCGTGGTATGAATGGGACGTATTAGAAGGCGCAGCGGAAGGGGGGAAGAATTCGCCGCCGGCGGGTAGGAGGGAAATCTCGGTGATCAACGACGAAACAATAGAAGTAGAACAGCGGTGCATACAAAGCAAAGGGAGAATGGATATATCGAGCGATGAAGAAATGTGCACCGCGGGTCAAGATTGCGACGGGGATGGGAAATATTTACAGCACCAGTCTGTTCGTGCCGAGGTATATTCGCCTCCTGTGGTGGCACCTACGTCGTCAGCGACCTGTACGGTTACGACGTCTACGGTTACGCAAGCCGGGGTGGCGAATCCGACCGTGTCGCATGCGAATGTGGCACCACTGATAGGTGCCTACTCGTTTTCCGCGACGCCGAGAATAATGTTAAATCAAAACGCTCGAACGAATTGGCAGGAAAACCCTGCAGCCTGGGAGTATTATTCTGCCCGCGTTATGCGAGGAGTCGGCACGCCACCATTAAGAAGAAGCGAGAGCTCGCCGCGGATGACGGCGCCTTTAGCGAGTAGAGGTGGATCTCACGAACCGGGCTCGCAAAAATGCCATTGGTTCACGCCGGCCCAGGAGTTCGGGGTAACAAGAGACAGTGCTAACGAGGGAAAATACCGGTTTTTCGAGAGTTATATTAGCGACGATAGCGTTAAGAGTACGGTGATAAGAGGGGTAGGCCAGCGAGAACAAGAGTGTAAAAGGAGGAGCGCCGTGTCGGGTGGGAACTCCATGTTACGGTCTAGGAGGGGATTAGAGATAGAATTGGACTCGGGATCGGATTGGAAGAAGGGAGATGGGAAAAATCGTACGCGGAAAGGTCCCTCAGCGAGATCGGAAACGATGCGTCCCCGCGGGGCGCAGAGCGATCGCATGTTGCCTAAATATCGCGAGGCGGAGCCCCCAAGTGGGATATATCCTGGAGAGTCAAGGTTGAAACGCGGGGATAGGGAAAGTGAGAAATTACGAAACTACGGGCGCCGAATTAGGAGAGCAAGCGAGAGCTCGGGGAGCGCAGTGACGAGTGCTTCGAATCAAGCCGGCTCGATGGCCGATCTCAGCCGTTCAGCGAGACATGCGATGCGTTTCCTGAAAGGTGCAGGCTTACGATTCTCAGGAGAGGATAAGAGGGAGGACGCGGAGGAATTTCTCGAGATGTTGGACGATTGTCGCGGGTGCGCAGGTATTTCGGACGCGGATATTTTTCAATCTCTACCATTTATAACGAGCAAAAGGGCACGGAGATGGTACCGGACGGTGAAACACAAAATAGCGTCGTGGAATGATTTTTGTCGACTTTTTCGATTCCAATTCATTGGAGAATATGATAGGGAGGATTTATTAGACGATTTGAGAAAGCGTTCACAAGGAAAGGGCGAGAAAATAGCGGTATATATCCCGAGTTTACGTTATATTGTATCGCGGTTCCTAAGGCCGCCGTCGAAGCGAGAACAGATTGATTTAGCGTATAGGGGGTTGTTGCCAGAATATCGTAACGCCATGTCTGACAAGCTAGTCGATAGCTTGGATGATATTGAACGCTATGGACGTCGTTGGGAGAGGCAGAAAGACCTAGATAGTAGGTACGTGCCGCCGCCACCGGCGGAGAAGATGCGGGTTTCCGGAGCCGCTTTTGTGGGATCGGCTATAAAAGTAAAAATGGCGTCGGCAGAGGGGAAGGACGTGGCATCGGCTATGACCGCGGGAGGGCCGCGAACGTATAGTGCCGTAGTGGCTAAAAAGAAGGGCCAGGAAGGGAAAAAGTCGGAACTTCGACATCGCGACGAAAGTAGGAGGGAGAAACTCATTGAATCGCAAGATAGCGGTTTATCTGCCGCGGTGAGTCCCGAATTTGTGTCGAACCGGCCGAATTACCGGCTGACGCGCGTAGACGGCGTGAACGAGCGACGGCACGGGGGATATAGTGGAAACCACGGAAATAATAGGTGGGAAAATCGCGGAGGTAATTACGCCGCCGTTGGCCCGATCAACAGCCAGGACGCGCGATTCTCGCAAAAATATGGTGCGCGCGACGGTGCGTATCGTCCTGCGGGAGGGAATAATAAATTCCCGGGTGCGTGTTTCACGTGTCAAAAGGGAGGACACAGAGCGTCAGAATGTCCGCAAATGGTTTGCTTCTTGTGCGGCGGAAGGGGGCACGCGGCAAGTAGTTGCGCCGAACGCGAGCGCGCGTATCGTACGAGCTGCCAGGTATGTGACACGCCCGACGTCACGTTTAAGACGTGCAGAAATTGTGCTACGCTGCGTGAGAAGTGGGGAAACGGACCAGCTGGGGCGCAGAGAAATTAAATACTGCACCCCAGCGATCCGTCAATAGTGGGGGAGGGGAGTCGGGAGCGAAAACTCAAAATTCAGAGGAATGTGAGGAGGGAAATAGCGCACCATCTCGTGGAATGATGACGGAAGCACGCAGCACCGGCGCGGGTGAAAATGATAAGTGGGCACTGCCGAGTGGGGAAAAGTGTGCGCAAAGTGAAAAGCGCGAAGGCCCGACTTCGCCAATTGATTTCACGGCGAAGTGGTGGTATTGGAAACCAAACACATCTGTTAGTGATTTCGTGCCGAGATCTCCGGCATGTGAGCCGAAACAAAAGAGCGCCGGCTCGGCGCAACCAAAGAATGAAGTTAAGGACAACGATAGCGACGCGAGGGGAGAGGCATGTGATCCGTCGGCGAAGGGGGGAGAAAGTGAAGTAGAGTGTGGCGCGAAGAGGAAATGTATAGCGGGTACAAGTGGGGAGAATCGGAACTTTTTAGCGGTAAAGTTAGGGGGAACAGTGTTTTACGCGTTATTTGATCCAGGCGCGAGTCTGTCATTAATAGGGCCAAGAATCGCAGAACATTTTAAATCGCGATTGAGAGCGAGCGACTCGTGCATTAAAAATGTGAATGGGGGAGTCACGCGGACGTTAGGCATACTTAGCGTCGTTTTAGAAGTGGATGGGGCATCCGAAACCATCGATTTTAAAGCAGTGCATAATCTCGATCAAGATATCATTCTCGGGATGGATTTTTGTAGAACGTTCGATTGTGACAGTCGATTAGGACGAGGTTTGTGGAGAGTGCGCGAGGGAGAGTGGAGATCATTTTCGCGCGAAAGCGATGAGGACCAAAACGTAATTTATGCGGAGTGTGCGGGGATTTCACTGCTAAATGAGACCGAGCGTGTAGAGGTGGAGTGCCTGATCAAAACGATGCTGAGTTCGCAGCCCGCGGAGTTAGGTGTGACGAATTTAACTGAGCATCACATCGATGTGCAGGGCGCGGCGCCTATCAAGCATCGCTTACGGCGGATGTCGCCGCGAATGCTCGAGATAGCATCGGAGGAAGTCGAGCGACTGCGGAGAGAAGGGGTGATCGAGCGTTCCGCGAGTGACTGGAGTAGCGCGCCGGTACTAGTAAAAAAATCGGACGGCAGCTATCGATTTTGCGTTATTTCCGCGACCTTAATAAGGTAACGCGGAAAGATGCGTACCCGATACCGAATATGGACGCCATCCTGGACAAATTGCGGAGGGCGAAGTATATAACGAAAATCGACTTAAAGCAAGCGTATTTTCAGGTGCCAATGGAGGAATCGAGCAGAAAGTATACGGCGTTTGCAATTCCGGGGTCGGGACTGTGGCAATTCGTTCGAATGCCGTTCGGGCTGACGAACGCGCCGATGACCTTTCAAAGGTTGATCGATGCGCTGTTTGGGCCCGAATTCGAGCCGTATATATTTTGTTACCTAGATGATATTATTATCGTGACAGAGAATTTTGCAGAGCACGTGCGTTGGTTAAGAATAGTGCTGCAGAAGTTAATTAGTGCCGGATTAGCAATTAATGAGGAGAAGTGTGAGTTTTGTTGCAGTCGAGTGGCGTATCTAGGGTTTTTATTAGATGAAGAGGGCCTGCGCCCGGATCCAGAAAAAGTAGCGCCGGTAATTGAGTATCCGGAGCCGAAAAATGTGAAGCAATTGCGTCGTTTTTTAGGAATGGTGGGATGGTATGCGCGTTTCATAAAGGGGGATTCTGAGTTGAAGATACCTTTAGTAAAGCTCCTGCGGAAAAGTCACGCGTGGGAATGGGGAGAAGAGCAGCGAGAGGTATTTGAAGCACTGAAACGGGCACTCACAGAAGCTCCGGTGCTAGCGCGGCCAGATTTTGAAAAACCGTTTAGCGTACAGAGCGATGCGAGTAATTACGCGATCGGCGCCGTTTTGACGCAGGAGAGTACCGATGGCGAGCACCCGATCGTGTATGTGAGCCGAGTACTTTCTCCGGCCGAGAGGAATTACTCAACAACGGAAAAGGAATGCCTAGCCGTGTTGTGGGCAATAAAAAAGCTGCGCCCATATTTAGAGGGATATAAATTCACCGTAATTACGGATCACAGTGCGTTACGGTGGCTCAAAAATTTAAAAGAGCCGGCGGGTCGATTAGCGAGATGGGCGCTCGAGCTCCAGCAATGGGATTATGAGATCGTTCATCGGAAAGGGGCGCTGAATCATGTGGCTGACGCTTTGTCCCGCCTCTACGAGAACGAGGAACACGACGTAGCCGGGCTGGGTGAGGTGAAAGATCCGTGGTATATGCGGATGCTAGAAAGCGTGCCGAAAAACCCCATCAAATACCGTGATTGGAAGGTAGAAGGAACGCGATTATATAGGCGCCGAGAGGATCCGCTATTGGATCCAATAATAACGAGAGAGGAGGGTTGGAGACTTGTAGTGCCGTTGGACGATAGAGAAAGAGTTTTACGGGACGCGCACGATACGCCTTCGTCGGGGCATCTTGGGGTCGAAAAGACGTACGATCGGATCGCACGCGAATACTATTGGAAGGGTGTTTACTACGACGTACACACTTATGTGCGAGAATGCATACAATGCCAAAAATATAAAGTACCGCAGTCTGCGGCACCCGGACTAATGGGGAGCCGAATTGTAGAGAGACCGTGGGTCGTCGTTGCTGCGGATATGATGGAATTTCCGCCGAGCAGATCGCAACATAAATACTTATTAGTATTTCAGGATCTTTTTACGCGGTGGATTGAAGTCAAGGCGCTGCGTAGAGCCGACGGTAAAGCAGTTAGTAGAGCGATGGAGGAATTAATTTTATTCAGGTGGGAGACTCCCGAATATATCTTAACCGACAACGGGAGGGAGTTCGAAAATAAGATCGTCAATGATATGCTAGCCGAATACGGGATTAAACACGTAACAACGCCGCCATATCATCCACAGGCGAACCCGGTAGAGCGAAGTAATAGGACACTGAAGACAATGATCGCAGCCTTCGTACAAGCAGACCATCGCGACTGGGACGTGCACGTGTATGAGTTTAGGCATGCTGTTAACACGGCGATGCAAGCCTCGACAAAGGTTTCTCCCGCGTTTCTCAACTTTGGACGCCATCCGAAGCCCGTAAGAAGTTTGCGCCGAGAAGTCGAGGGTCAGCGTCTAGTTTCTCAGATAGCGCCAGAAATCTGGATAGATAGGATGAAACGATTGGACGCACTACGAGACTTGGTTGCAAGGCATATAGATCAAGCGAGAGAAAAGCAGGAGCGTTATTTTAATAAGGGGAGGAGGGATCTACGATTTTTCATAGGAGACAAAGTATTGCGCCGAATTCGGGTACTTTCTGACGCGGCAAGAAAATTTTCTGCGAAGTTAGCGCCGAAATTCGAGGGGCCGTACGAAATAGTAGAGGTAAAATCGCCAAGTGTGTATATACTGGGGCAGGGAAATGGTTCCAATAGACGCCTATCGAAGGCGCACGTGAGTGAATTGAAGCGTTTCGTGCCGCCGCGGCACGCGTGCAGGTAGGAAGAAAACTGAGGTTCTTATATTTCTTTTAGATGGAAGACATGGACATAGTCGAGATAGCGGAGGAAGGGAGAGAGGGGAGCCCAATACTCGCGGCGAGCTTCAGGGAGACGATCGCCCCACGGATAGCCGGACAGCCGCAGCTCAAGGGTATACCATGGTACGAGCTTAGCGTCGAAGAACAGCTGGGAGAAGAGGCTGCCGCGAACCAAGGCGATGAGATATTGCAGGTAACGCCCGAAAGTAGCACTGCGGCGGAGCGGTCGATCGTGTGTACTGAAGCCGAGTCACGCCATCTTACAATCCATCAACAGCCAGATGGAGCTGGCAGGGAGGAAACGGAAGAAAAGAAGAAGAGGGAGCGAGAAAATACAGAGGAAAAAGAGAGCCGAGAGGCACAAGAGGAGTTGGAGAGATATGTCAGTGCCGAGCATCCGACAACAGCCATCTCTCCGGCTGTGAGGGAGGCACTGGAGGTGATCGTAGGGAAAGGGCCTCGGCAGGTTTTGCGGGTCCGCCCCACAAAACTGTCGTTACCGGGGATCGTGCCGCTGAAGAGTCGTGCCGTCGAGGAGTGGTCGGCTCGCCAAGAGTGGGACGAGCCGGAGGCTACAGGGCCGCCCCAGGCGAATGCGGTCGAAGTGCCCGGAGACGGCCCGCGGACTGAAGATCCCAGCAGGGGTTCCCGGACCAGACCAAATCGGCGGCGCAGGAAGAAGACGTACAACCCGGGGCGGCACCTGGAGATCGAGGATTATGTGTCGGCGCGCCCGTCGCCACCGAGGTCGGCGACACCACCAGGGCCACCGAGCACTTTTCACGGACGGGGAGATCAAGGTGCCAGAAAGCGACACCGATCGCTAACGAGGGAAGGGGGAGCGGTTCCTGGTACATCCCGGGAGAGAGGAGGACGATACCCCGTACGCACACGCGGGGTAATGTTCGGCGACTTGGTGGCCATTCCGACGGATCCCACCATCGACCCCGCCCCGTACCACTGTTTCAACTGCTGGCAACGGGGCCATGGCACGCGCCTATGCCCACGACCAACGGTGGACCGCTACTGCCACAATTGCGGTCGACGGGGGGAAAGCCTTTCGTCATGTCCAAGATGCAGTGTGCCTCACCGCAATTTTCTGGAGAGGGAGTTCGGGCCCCCAGCGAGGAAGAAAAGGAGCCCGCAAGCAATTCGAACCAGAGAGAGGGGTGGAGAACGACAAGTCGCTCAGAGCCACCTGAACGCTGAGGTCACAACGCCCACCTCTGCCCGACGGGCAGATGCCGTAGCGGCCGTTCAGTTGGTGGACGCAGCGAGTGAAGGCGTGTTCGACGGTCAGCCCCAGAGGACCAATACACCGGCGTCGCCACCGACGCCAACGGAGAGTAGCAACGAACCGGCAAATTTGGGATCACCGCAGAGTGGTGAGACCGCCAGGAGTATACTTCGGCTCCTGGATAGGCTGGAGAGGTTGCCCGCAGATATCCGCGAAGGAATTCTGCGGCGGCTCTATGTGCCGAACCAGTAGAGCCGGAGGCTGGCTTAGCGCCGGGAAGAGTGAGGAGGGAGAGAAGGGACGTTTTGTTTTGTGTTCTAGCGTTCCAGGATAGCGGCAGAGCTCGAATCAGCTGTAGCCGAAGCTTCCTTGGTAGCTTCGAGCTAGGGGGGAGGAGTTTGTGACGGGGTCACAAGGAAAGCTGCAAACGCATTCGCGTGCGCAGTAAGCCGTCGATATTTCGGACATCGCCGGCGCTGAGCGAAGGAAGAACGCGCGCATAGAAGAAGGCCTCTCCCCCTCTGCTGCGCACGTGTGGACCATCTGAGGAGCAGCGACGCCCGAGAAGCGGACGAGTCCCGAAACGCGGCGTATCGCCGAGAGAGAGAGGGAGAGAGAGTGAGAGCGCGTATGCGTGAGAGCGTACGTGTGGGTTTATATGCGTGTACTCATGTGGGTGTGTATGTGTATTGTAGCGTGCGTGCGCACATGCGTGCGTATGTGTATGGTTAGCGTGCGTGTGTACTCGTGTGGGTGTGTATGTGTATTGTAGTGTGCAGGCGTACATGTGTGCGTATGCGTATGTTAGCGTGCGTGTGCACTCGTGTGAGTGTGTATTTGTATTGTAGCGTGCGTGCGTACTCGGGTGCGTATGTGTATGTAAGCGTGCCTGCGTGCGTGTGTATGTACGTTTAGAGAAGAGTGTAGTACTATGAAATGGGTGAACGTTGGTGTGGCGTGTGTATGTGTGAGTGTAATCCAACGTAGTGTGATCATGTGATGAGAACGTGCGAGCGGTACGTGGATTGGCGGGTTCGCGCCGTCAACAGCGCCTCGATTACTAGGTATGAAATAGCGGGGAAAAAGGTTTTGCGACAGTGCTGTGTGGAGTGTGGTGCCGAATAGTTGGTGGGTGATCGAGTGGGTCGTGAGTGGGTCGTGTAGAGAGTCGAGGGCTTTGTAGTTGGTGGGTGAAAATAAACGGGTGCTTTGTTGTGCGCACCGGGCGAGTGTTAGCGTGTTTGCTCGCCGTGCGTCAACCAGTGGGAATTAGGGTGATAGATAGCGGGTAAGCGCCATCCCGTGGCTGCATCATCGAGGCCTGTTCTTGGTATCGTCGGAGAGCGATACCCCCTAACAGCCAGCTGGATTCCCGGATCCAGGAGGGATCACGTGAACGTCGAGGCCATCGATCCGCGGCATCCCGTCGTCCAGGACGAGAGCCGCCTGGGAGGACTTCGTCGGCGCCGGCGAGAGCGGCGACAGTAAGGCCCGGTTTTCTTTCCATTTGTATAGCGTGCAGCGTATAATAGCGAATTCGCGTTATTGTTGCGAGTCAGACTGTATGTCGGGATCGGTTGAGCCGGTGGTTCCCGAAATTTGAGTAGTTAAGGCGAGGAAGCGGATAAGAGTGATAGCGTGAATGATAAGTGTAATCGCGGTAAATATCGTGCCAATTCCCGGGTACGATCGCTAGGCGGATCCCCTTTTTGTCGAGAAGAATATCCAATTACGAAAGGCGTAAGAGAATGTAAGAGTGTATAATTATATTGATTGAAAGTGTGATTACATAATAAATTGTGCCCGTGGTACGGGATTCTGCTTTCCAACCTATGTGTTTTATTTTATAGCAAATACCACGTCACAATATGCAATCTACCTATCTAGAATTTTTATCAGTTTTTTATATAAATTTGACAAGTTTCTCGAAACAACTCTGTATTCAATTACATATATTAAATAATATGTATTTAAGATTATAAACGATTGATTATATATTTCTTCAAATTTTATATTATAATTTTCTATGAGAGACATTTTATAAGAGAAAGAGAAGGAAAGACAGAGATAGAGAGAGAGAGAGAGAGAGAGAGAGAGAGAGAGAGAGAGAGAGAGAGAGAGAGAGAGAGAGATAGAGATTTTCCCTCGTAAGAGAAAATAAAATTTACAAAAATCGAAAGATATCTATAAGGTTTGAGAATACTGTCAGATTAACCTGAAAAACCAAAAAGGTAATACCGACTAACGTCACACCTAACGTCACACGTAACCGCAGGGATTTCTACCCGGAGGTATCATTCCCTTTACCTGTTGAGATAAAAAAATTATAATTAAAAACGGAACGGTGTAGGGGTGGGGGAGCAGGGGTGGGATGTGGATAGGGGGAGGAATTGGTAAGTTTAGGGGCTCTGCCTTCATGGGGGCAGAGGCTTACGTACGAAAACGAAGCACGGAGTGGCCGATGGTGGATGATGGGGTTACGGATCGTTGATCAGGTGGCAAGGCCTCCTGTAGCGATCCGTCGATTTAGGAAGGATACTACTCAGGGATTGGATTCCTGAGTTCGGGTGCTGTTTAATTGATTCTCTCAGATTTTTGTCGCGTTTGTTCGAATTTGTTCACGTAATCGTTGAGAGCAAGAAGGTTAGTTTCCTTAAGTACTTGAGTGCTCCTTAAGTACCAAGGGGTGTTAAGGGAAGAGCGTAGCAGCCTCATGTAGGTGCCTTGGAGTCGCTGAAGTCTATCTGGGGGAATGGACCCCCAGATGGAGATAGCGTATGTGGCAATGCTCCTGATGGTGGCGGAGAAGGCTTTGGCCTTTGTTCTGGGTGACAGGGTTTTGTTATGGAAAAAAGATTTGAGCTTTAAGAAGGCTTCTAGCGTTTTGCTTCTGGTGAGGCGGAGGTATTTGTTCCAGGATACGTTCCTGTCGAACGTCACTCCGAGGTATTTGACCGATGGGCTCCACGGCATGGAGGAGCCTTTGATCGTTGGTGCGGTTTTTACGGGAGATAAAGATTGCACTGGACTTGCTCTCGTTGATGGAGAGTCTCCACCGTGAGTACCAGTTGATGAGGTGTGGGCGAAATCTGTTTAGCCTTGAGGTGCTGTGGCAGATTGTTTTAGTGGCGTCTATGAGGGAAATATCGTCCGCGTAGACTGCCATGGTAATTGTATCGTGTATGGGAAGATCATAGCAGAAAAAAGTAAAAAGTAGAGGGGAGAGTCTAGACCCTTGAGGGACGCCGGCTGAGATGGCCTTTGGAGCGGAAAGGAAGTTGCCTACCCTAACTCGAATAAATCAATCTGATAGGAACGACTTTATTATCCCGATCAAATAGTGGGGGATGTTATTGGCAATGAGCTTGAAGACGAGCCCGTCATGTCATACCCTGTTGAAGGCTTGCTGGGCATCTAGCACCAGCATCGTTGTATGCAGCCGTCTGTTCATGTTGTCATCAATGAGTTCCGTAACTCTGAGAAGTTGGTGACAGGTGCTGTGCCCTGTGCGGAACCCATGCTGACAGTCAGATATGAGGTTTTTTCTGGTGACCGAGGTGGAGAGGCGTTTTAGGATAACGCTTTCGGTCACTTTGCTTAGGGAGTTTAGAAGACTGATAGGACGATAGCTTGCGGGGTCGTTGAGGGACTTCCCGGCTTTTGGAAGACAGGCCACTATGGCCGTTTTCCAGGCCTTGGGAAAGTATTGATGTCTCATCCTTGCGTTTACGATATTGCAGATGGACATGATATGTTTATGGGGGAGGATTTTTAGTGTGCTGTTATTGATTTTGTCAGCACCAGAGGCCTTCTTGTTTTGAAGACTGCGAATAATGTCGCGTAGCTCTTTGGGGGAGGTAGGGGTGATGTCCCTGTTTGAAGGGAGAAAGTGTTGAGCTGTCTGGGTGACATGCTCATGAAAGCGTGAGAGTTCTGGTGCGCTGGGTAGAGGTGAGCACTGATTACTGAGAGATGATTCGAAGATCTCGGCCTTTTCTTCAACGAGTGAGAAGGTTTGGCCATTTTGCTTGAGTGGTGGAAGGCAAGGGCGACTGCCTCGTATAGATTTTATCACCTTCCAGACGTTTTTGGAGTGAGTTCAGTGATGAAATCGTTGAAGCGGCTGTTTCTGCGCTCGTTTATCCGAGAGTGGATGTCCCTTTGTAAGGAGTTGAGTTGGGTTTTGAGAAGTGGAGTTCTAAGATGTTGCCATTTCTTCCGGATTCTATTCTTTTGCTTAATTAGCTTCAAAATACCGTCGGGGAGGTTATTGTTAGTGCCCTGTGGAGGGCGGAGGGATGTAGCGATTCTAACAGCGTGGGTCATGTCATTAGACAAGGAGGTGATCTCTTCATCGATTTGACAGATCGATAATATGGGTCTGCATCGAAAGGCTGACGTCTCTAGGTTGAATTTGAGATGTAGACAGTCGATGTGTTCTGTGTGTGACGGGGGAGAGATGGTTGATGCATGGAAGGCGAGGATGGGAGCCCGGTGGGCTGTGGTCTGAGCTCAGTGCACAGATAATCCGGGGTCGCTTAGGGGTGTGATATTTTTGGTGAGAAAAATATCGAGAATGTCTGGTGCGTGTTGTGAGGAGCCCGGGAAGTGGGTAGGGGAGGGAGGAGCTTCTACTGTAAAATCATGCCGAATTGTTTTTCTGAGGAGGGCGCGGCCGTTGCTGTTTCTGGAGCCGCAGCCGCAAGAGGGGTGCTTAGCATTTAGTTCCCCGACGATAATTGTGGGGGTGTTGTTGCTGAGAAGCAAGGCAAGATCTTTAAAGTTGTTTTGGAGTTGTGGAGGGTTATAGCATGCAATTACCCTCAAGCGACCTTTTTGAAGGGAAAATTCAACCCCTATTGTCTCGCAGATGGAGGTAGTTGTAATTCCACGGTGGCGGTGGGATTTGTGGACGAAGATCGCCACGCCCCCACCGTTAGAGTGCTCTCTATCCTTCCTATACGTGATGTGGTTTGAAAGGAAGAGTTTGTGGGATGGGTTGAGGTGGGTCTCTGTGATGCAGGCGATCCCTATGTTTTCCTCCTCCAAGAGTTGAAGGAGTTCTAGAGATATATTTCTACAGAGGATTCCGTTGGCGTTCCAGTTGAGGATCTTTATCTCGGGATTAGCCATTATTAGGTCTGCAGAGAGCGGCGGTAATGTTCGTGACGAACTGCGTTATGATGTTTTTCAGTTCGGACGCAAGAAGAGGCGAGTTGATTTGCAACGGTGCCACTGATGCTGCTCTGTTGCTCACTATGCTTGCATATGTGGTGCGGGTGCGTGTTGCCCGATTTTTATGAAGATTGGGTGTGATGCTCTTTTTCTGTATGAGCTGGGGTGGGGTGTTACCGGTTTTGGGGACATTTACCGTCTTCACTTGTTTTTTGGGGAGCTTTTCCTTCTTTGGGGCTTTGGGGCAGCCCCAGCAAGTTGCCTTGTGCTCTCCTTTGCAGTTGGCGCAGGTGGGGCGCGCGTCTTTATTGTCTTTTAGAGGACATGACGGGGTGGCGTGATTTTTGCCGCAAAAAGCGCAGGCCCATGCAGTATGGCAGTAGTTTGCCGTGTGATTATATTTGAGGCAACGCCGGCACTACCGCGTGCCTTTCGACTTCCTCTTTGCTTTCACTTTTATGTTGAGGCCACCGATGATGCTTAAGTCGAAGATTGACTTAGCGGCTGGTGAGGAGGGGTCTAAGTGAAGGGTCACTAATGGCCAGATTTTTTCGCCGAAACGCATTCGGTGAATGCGTCGTGGGGTGTAACCTTTCAAATTTAGTTCATTCAGGATGTCTTCGTCTTCGATGGCTTCATTAATACCATGAATGACTAAAACCAATTCCCGTTCTTCGGGAATTAGTTGGTGGTATATTGTATTTTAGTATTTTCTAGGCGGGCCGTTAGCTGCCTGAAGTCGTCTACCGTTGCCGCGTACACCTTGACCGAGTCAGAGGTATTGACGGTCCGGCGAACTGAGATTCCGCCTTTCTCTATGGCAATCTTTAGTTTTGGCCAAATCATTTTTTGGCAGATGATGATGGGGGTGGGGGTCGAACAGTGATGGGGATTCTTTTTCAGTGTCAGAATCCAGATCGGAGAGCATTGGTGCGGATTTGGCAACGCGGATGCGTTTACGGCCTTGCTTTATGAACTCAGCTTTTTCGGAGATCGGAGTTGATTCGGAGACGGTTATTTTGGTAACGGGGGTGTAGAAGATTGCTGCCTGTTGAAAGAAATCCGTGGCGGACGAGGAAGATGTAGAAGTTCCGGTGGTGCGGCGTGATGTTGCCACCGATTGAGAGAAGGTTGGGTCTGTTGTGGTGGTGGTTATTATATTTTGTAGGCGGTCGATCTGATCCCGGAGGCCGTTGATAATTTCTATCAGCTTTGGGGGGGGGAGACCATCGAGCTCGGTGGTAAGGCCAGTGTCCATGTCCATGGAGTCGGACTTACGAATGAGTGGAGGAAGGTGATTACCTCCAGTTCGTGATTGGGGGGGGGGTAAAGGTAGAGGGAAAGGTGGGATGTGGGAGATTATAGCTATGAAGAAATATTTAAATATGTAAATATAAATATAAATATAGGCATGATTAAATTCTAAATAAATATATATTTATTAGTTATAGAATTAGTTCAAAAATGAGGTAAGTCAAATATAAATTATATAAGTTTAATTTAAGAGAGGTTAGTTTGAGTCTAAGATAGATGAGGATTTAAGTTAAAATTAAAATCAAATTTAAAGTTAAAATTGAATTAATATTAGAATTAAAATTAAAAATTAAAATTAAAATTTTTAAGGTTAGTTTTAAAAAGTTTTAAGAGTTTCTTACAAACTTATAATTTATAAATTATATAAATTATAAATTACAAGTTATGTAAGAGATAAATGAGAATTAAATTAAATTTAAATCAGGCGCAGCTTTTTCAGCTCACTGATGTAGATGTTCATGATGATCATGATGATGATGATTATGATGTGATGATGTGAACATTCACTTGAGCTGGCCTGGTATTAATACTTTAAGCCGACTACATTGAGTTGATGTTCGTGATTCAAGACGCCACCTACTGGTCGCTGGTGAAACTGACCACTAAAACTGTTAACTTAATTTATTGTTAAAAGTAAAATGATTTTCAAGAAAAAACATAGCCTATGTCCTTCCCAAAATAATATAGAATCTATATGTCAAATTTTAGAACAATCGGTTCAGTAGTTTTTTCGGTTATCGTGTACAAACAAAAACACACGCTTTGTCTTTATAAATTAGTGTATATATATATATATATATATATATATATATATATATATATATATATATAAATAGGACAACTTTTGTTTGAACAATTTTTTTCTAAACTCAAAATTATTCCTTAAAACTTGATTTTTATCATTTTTACAAAGTTTGGGTGCCTGGTGTTGCTACATCCAGATTAGGTGCCGCAGCGGACGATCGCTCCATTCTTCAGTACATTCAAAGGAATCATTTAAATTAATTTTCGGCTGAGGATAAATTGGTCACTAAAATATGTCGTTGGCTCCTGAACTATTAATACCAGGAATGCAAAGAGTCTACGGCATTTTTCTTCTTCATTTCATAGAAAACAAAGTTGACATTCTTTACACGTATAATTATAAGATATAAAGAAATTCAATATTTTCAATTTGCTGGCATTATCTATAAAATAAAAGTTTTTGTTATTGAAATGCTAGAAATGTATAAGTAGCAAATAAAAATATGAAATTTTGATAGTTTAGCATATTATCTAAAATAAATTTGAATTTGTCACGATTGTCGTGGACTTTTGTATTTAGAATTATATTTTTATTGGATTAAATATATGTTTTTAAAATTTTATCCTATAAATCTGTATTATTCATCTAGAATTGGGGTTATAATCTAGAATTTGTATCGAACAGACCCGCAATAGATTCTATCGCGTAAAGAATATAAAAATGATAATTATGTACAACATAATGGCACACTAGACGATTTCTTTTAGCTATCATATATTCGACTATGCTTTATATAAAATTATGTAATTTTAAAAAATAATCAATTTATTATTTATCATTGATCTAAATTAATAAATATTTTTTTATTGGTCTTACAGTTCAATCAATTCAATCTAAAAATAAAATAAAATAAAAATAAAAATAAAAAATTAAAATAAAAATAAATAAAAAATAAAATAAAAATTAAATTAAAATTATAATGACAGTCAGACTGTCCTTGTTTACATTCACCCCCGTAGACTAATCTGAAAATAAAATATTAGCTGAAAGAATTCTTTGTTAGTAAAGTGCAGTCTGACTGTCCCCAACACCCTTACCTAATTGAAGACTTGTCCAACGTTTCGAGCTCGCTACGGCTCCTCATCAGGGACTCTAAATTTATCTTAACTATATTTTTTTTGCTTGTTGTAATAAATTATTTTTAAATTACTGTATTCTAAATAAGCGTATTTTGGAAAAGAAGAAATTTTCAAAAATATTTAAAATAGAAATTATATAATATAACAAAAAAAAATTCAATTATTTTTAGCCTTCTCTATTACAAAATATAAAAAAAGTTTTCGAATAAAGATAGTATAATTTGTCTGACTCAGTGTCCCATATGTGTGTGTGTGTGTGTGTGTGTGTGTGTGTGTGTTCTGAATTTTGCAACATAAAAGATATAATATTATCTGAAATTGAATCTATCTTTTTAGCGGAGATACCTGCAGATCACCTAAACTTAGTCGGATTTTTTTGCTGTATAGAGCATAATTTTTCTTATATTTTATATTTTAATATTTTTCATATATTTAATATTTTCTGGAAATAGTTTTATATTTTACTTTTTAGTTCAATTTTTCTCTGTTATTTCTTTTTTACCTTTTAATTAAATTTCTTAACCATTTTTTTGAAAAATAGGTTTTTAACATTTTTTTTATTTAATTATTCTTAATTATTCTTATTTTTTTAATTTTAAGTAGAACAAGATCTTTGGATTAAGATTTTAACGGTGGAAGCTGATTTTGCATAATCATTTTTTTTTAATTAGTTTTTACAAAAAATTTTGCAATTAATATTTAAATCTGCAACAATAAAAATAACTAGAAATTCAATTACAATAGAAAAATGATACTATGATTATAAAAAAAATACTACGTTCAAAAACCAACTTGCATATTTTCTTTATTTAAAATTATATATAATATAGAACATTTTATAAAAAGATACATTCACTAACAGGTTTAGGTTGTACGTGGCTTGGTGATAATATCACGTCGTAGCCCTCATCTATGTTTCGAAAATAGGACTTTACTCTAGGAACATAAATTTTAGATTCAGATATTTGGTCTAATAAATAATAAAAATTTACTCAATTTTTAACGACGTAAAAAATAAAACTGTAGACTAACGTACTGTTAAGCATACGCTTATAATAAAATTTGTAGGGAAAGCAAAATAACTAGGCAAGTTTGATATGTTTTTAGAATATTAAGAACTTTCAAAAATAAATAACTATTAATCTTATCAGTTATTTTATAAAAAAATTATATAAAATATTTTTTTTAAATTCCGAAACATAGTAGGACAAAAAGTATTATATAACGAAATTAAAAATCAGGTTATTGAAATAGTCAGCTGTCCCGGTTGTAATGAAGGAGAACATAATAATATATGTAATTATACTGTAAAGCTTTTCCTATCAAAAAATGATTCCTATATTAAAATAATATTTATATCAGAGAAATTTACATGTATATATAAAAGCATATATATATATATATAAATATATATATATATATATATATATATATATACTATATATACTATATATATACTATATATATCTATACTATATATATACTATATATAAATACTATATATATATATATATATATATATATATATATAGAGAGAGAGAGAGAGAGAGAGAGAGAGAGATATTAACATAATACTACGCTTCTATACAAGGGTGACCAACAATACCGTAAACATTTTGCTGCTTATCTCATTATGCCCATGTGTATATATGACTCCTTGTCGCTTGGAAACCTGAGCCTGTGCAACCTAGACCGAAACGATTACTGTGTGTGTGTGCGTGTGGTGTGTTTTTTGTTTTTTTTTTTTTAATAGGCGTAGGCAGAGCAAGATCTGCGCTAGTGGCCACTCGAAACCAGCATCCCGCCGGAAATATCCGGGAATATTACTTCGGCGGGGCTGTTAGTTAGCCTATACGGCTCCTCTTCCTAAGCTATCATATCCTACGTCCCCCACCCACACAAGTGATCAGGGGTTCGGTGTTCGTCATCTGCAACTTAAAATAACATCAGCTAGCCTAATTCATCCTCGGCCATTCGCCTAATTCTATCGGCATTTCTAAGTTTGGCCATCACCACTTTTCCGAAACTGACTACTGCCTTCCAGTTTTCAGAAGATTCCAGCATTATTGATAGAATGCTCTCTGGTCTTATTGGCTTATTGATGATGTTCATCAAGTGCTCACGTTGTGTTCTAAAACGAGGGCAGCTCACTAATATGTGCTCGGCATCCTCAACCAATGTCGGACCGATGGGGTAGAAATCATTATTATCCAGGTGAAAACGGTGGAAATAGAACCTAAAACAACCATGTCCAGTCAGCAACTGGGTTAGGTGGAAATTTAGTTCCCGTGTTTCCTGTTGATCCATCTTTGTATGACTGGAAGGATACGATAAGTCCATCGGCCTTTGCTAGAATCGTTCCACCGTTTTTGCCATATTTCTATAGAACGATGACGTTCCACCTTATAGAGAATCCACTGCGGCCTTATATATGTTGTGCAGCCTAGCCAGTTCATCTGCAGCTAAATCGAAAGGAAGAATTCCGGCAAGTACCTCAGCAGCGTCGAAGGATACTGTCCTGGAACCACTAATAATACGTATGCTGGAGCGACGACGGGTGGCAATGGCCAGCTCACAATACGATTTAATTCCACATGCATGATGCAAGATTGACGCTGCATACATGCTGACTACATAAGCTAATAGCTTCCTCTGGGGTGGGTGTGGGCCACCAATGTTAGGCATGAGCTGACACAAGGCAGCTGTAACTCGTTGCGCTTTTTCACCAGATATCTTTACATGCTCTTTGAAGTTTAACCTGGCATCAAGCTGTATACCCAAGTATCGTAAAGATGGCACAGAACTAATGCAGCAGCTACCAACGTTAAGAGTAATACTATCTACCTTCTTACGACTGCTGACAAGAACTACTTCTGTCTTGTACTCCGCTAATTGTAGACCAGCCGACTTAATGACTGATTGCCTCATTGGCATTTTCAGTGAGTTCATCAAGGGTCTTAGCCGTCACTACTAGTGCGATATCGTCGGCGTGGCCTACTGTTATTGAACCAGGCGGTTGTGGAATCCTCAACACGCCATCATACATAATATTCCACAATATAGGTCCCATAACCGAGCCCTGCGTGACTCCCGCAGTAACCTTATGCGATACAATGCCTTCATCCGTTTGTTATAATATTATCCTATTCTCAAAGTAGCTGGCCACAACATTCTGTAGATAACCAGGTACTCCGAACTCTTTAAGAAAATTCATAATAGAAAACCAGCGCGCTGAGTTGAAGGCATTCTTGACATCTAGAGCGACAATGGCACAATACTGTTTAGTGACACTTCTCCCTCTCTTATCACTGATTGCAGTTCTTGCAGTATGCACTACCAGTTTCATAGCATCGATTGTTGATTTTGATTTCCGAAATCCAAATTGGCGTGAGGATAAGCCGTGCAATCCTTCAGTGAATGCTTCCAGTCGGCTACATATTATTCTTTCAAATATTTACCTACCGAATCAAACATACACAATCGCCTGTATGATGACGGATCATCAAGTGGCTTATTGCCCTTAGGTAACAGAACTAACCTTTGAGTTTTCCAACAATCAGGAAAAATACCCTCAAGAACACAAGTATTATATACTTTTAAAAATATAGATGAGTTCTTCTGTATCGCCAACTTAATTGCAGCATTAGGAATACTATCAGGGCCAGGGGCAGCATTATCTCTAATCTTAGCGTAAGCAATATGTAGTTCCATTTCTGTTATAGGAGGTATATCGTCCGAGTGTTACGTGCGCAGTACAGTCTCTTGGGTGTCATTGGGAAAGAGAGCGGAAATAATCTTATCAATAAATACCCTGCTAGTGGGTTGCATTGGTGCCCTACTCAATCCTGCTATGACTGTTTTGTATGGTCGTCCCCATAAGTCATTGTTGGCCTCTGCGCAAAGTTCAAGCCAGCATCGACGCTTGCTTGCCTTAATGGCCTTGACAAGCGCTCTTTGTGCTTCTTTAAATAAACTATTAAACGTATCACGATGGGTGCGGGCTCTTTGGACAAGTCTACGTGCGCGATAACATTGCTTGCGCAATTCTGCAATTTCATTTGTCCACCAGTAGACAGATTGACGATGTTTAAATCCGCTCTTAGACCTAGTCATCGACGCATCACATGCTTCAGAGATATGCTTCATGAGTACATTTGCCAGATGGCCTGGTGCACCATATTCTAAACGCTCTTCTGATATGATAGTGGCGAACACTTCAGGGTCTAGCGATTTGATGTTCCATTTCCGTGTGGGCATCCGTTCAGTTTCTTCTCTGCAATCTCGTACAAGATCGCCCTGTGATCACTGTAAGTGTAAAGGTCGCTTACTGTCCAATTAAAGATTCGCTGAATCAGGTCATCACTGGCGAATGTTACATCAATGACTGATTGTTTATCTCCCCTAATGAAAGTGGATTCAAATCCCTTATTAACCACGCGGAGTTGAAGAGAATTAAGGCCATCAAGCAGCATACTACCTCTGTTATTAGTTAAAGCGCTTCCCCAGGCTGTGGACCACGCGTTAAAATCGCCAGCGATTAATAATGGTTTCTTGTCCATGGCCTCATCAACTAATTTAGCTACAAGAATTTGAAACTGCTTGTCCGTCAAACTTGGAGGAGCATATACACTAAAGACGTATATTTCTTATATTTTAGTCCTGGATATTAATTCGCTCCGATGACTAGATTGCTTTAGTACCTGCCTATTTTGGCCAATCCAGAGGGCCGCTCTATTGCTTGTATCACTTATTCAGCGCTGTGGTCTGTCCCTATCACAATATGGTTCGGAGATTACAGCAATATCTATTCTTAGCTCCTTTATTGTCTGTTTTAGCAGGTCATGGGCCGCTACGCAATCGTTAGTATTCAGTTGGAGTATTCTCATGTTTTATGTCTGTTTATAAACTCCACAGTGATCGGGCACTTATAGCTGTATGCTGGATGGTTAATCTCCTTTGTAGTAAGTCTAAAATGTATAGTCTAAAATGCCCTGCACGTAATAACTCAGATGCTTGGCTATATTTTACAGACACCACCGCCGTCTGAGTACCCCTATAAGCTTGCCGCAAGGAACGAGCGATTAGCCTGTTAGTCTCCTTTAGTTCGAGATGTGGTTTCAGAGCCTCTAAGACTTCATCCTTTGTAGTAACATCATCTATATCTTTAATCTCCAAAGTAATAAGATTAGTCATGACCGAACTGGATGCGTTATGGCCAACCTTAGTTTCAACAATGCGCGCCAACTCATGTGCATTTTTGGCTGTCTGTTCTAACTGAAGTACCAGGGCACCGCTTGCATTTCTGCGTATCCTGTTAACTTCATTCTTCACATGAGATAACTCCGGGTCATTCTTTATTTAACGCAGTACATCCGCGTATGTAACTCTTTCATTGGCCTTAATCAAGATGGAATTAGGTCTATTTCGTCCACTAAGCCTGCATGCACTAAGTAATTCTTTATCTTTACCTTCAGACTTCTTACGCTTGATGGTCTGCCATTGATTTTCCTAGGCCTCAGACTTCATTGTAGGTACTTCAACTGATTCTGATGGTCTCTGTGGTGGAAATATTAGGAAGAGGAATAGGTTCTCGAAAAAATGATTTAATGATATTTTATTTTTGTTAATTTTATTACACGTACAGAGTCTCACAACAGTAACAGAAAAAATCCCGGTCGCCACTCGCTGCTCGGCCTTTTAAAGCCCGCTCTCTCTCCCCCCGTCGCTACAGAGTGGGGAGGGCGGTGCAATTTTCGGTCTAATTACAGAAAAACATTGGCGCGCGCATTTTGCGATCGCGCTCTGCTTGCTCGCCGGTGCAGCGTGGTAATGTTTCTGCCCTATCGTATGTGGCCGTTGACGCGCGCATTATCGAAACCGCGCTCTGCAGGTCTAGTTTGACGAAGACGAGGCGGGAAGTTTCCCTATTCCGCACAATGGCGAATAGCGCGCGCTCTCTTTCGCGGACAACGTTCTCTTTTTATTTTTCGCTGTGGCGAAAAGACAAGGCAGGAAACATGCGATTCTGAATCAAATTTATCTAGTTCATCATTTATCACTGCCAAGCATTCTCGGAGACTCCCCGCGCACACCTAACGACTCAAAGCGGAAGTTAGACTTCCTAGAGAGTACATTGTGGCATCAGAAAACCACTGTGTTTTCAATACATTTGGCTACACGTGTACATAGGCCTCCGTACACGTGAGTTGGTAACGGCGAGAGGCAGAGCTACCCTTTTTTCCTTTTTTTACCATATATATAATCGAAATATTCATGACAAAATTTCTTTCCTTGCATTTTCGCCTTACAATTTTTCTTTACAGGTTGGTTATTTGATACACAGAGCTTTATGAATTTAACGTAATCAGAACAAAATATAAACGAAACATAAAAACCTATCTTTTGCATGATAACACGCGAATATAAAATTTATATCTTATATGGGAGATGCATATAATTAAATTGTATGAAAATTAACTTCTATAAAATCAAAAAATTAACTGGTATAAATCTGTAGAAATAACGACATAATTTTATTAAACAATAAATTTATATTCGGTGCGAAAAAAGAAACAATCAGTCTCCTTAAGTCCAGTAATGGTTCTTTCGTCTTTTTGCTACCTACTGTTTCAGAGCGTAGACTCGGCGTAGTCTGAGTCACCACTTCATGAGTACCGCGACGGTGATACTGCAACAGATCATCCTCTACTATACTGATGCATTTATATGAGGCATTAATAGAACGAGGAAGATCTTTAATGGTCTTGTGCACGTTATACCTATCTTTCACAAAATCCAACAGTTGGCTGATCTTCTCACCAAGTCGCTCCAGTCAATTGTTTCTGCGCGTGATAGAAATTTTTCGATCCGTCATTTCTTGATCCGTCATGGCATCTCCCTTAGTACTCAATGTACTGTCTATGATGATGTTTGATTTGCCCTCCCCAGAATCCGAGGAGCTACCACCGACCACAGTGGCTTGCACTCTATCGGAATCGGTGAGGAGATTGACCGGTCTTGTCGGAGTTACTCCCTGGGCTGTATCCTTGTTTAAACCAAACATTAATCATAATTGGCCTTAAATTCGGGAGGCCCTCCCTATTACCTTTTTCTGTCCGTCCTGAGTATTTTATTTCCTCAGTGCCCTCTACAAATTGTAGCGAACCATCCCCTAACCGCAACCTGGGGAGGCGCCAGATGGCAGAAAGCAACAAAACTCCACACTGGTATGTGTGTGTGTCGTTGCGGTTGAGGTTGCACAGGTTTGGGTTTCCAAGCGACAATGAGTCATACATACGTCTGGACATAATGAGCTAAGCAACAAGATATTTACGGTTTCATTAATCACCCTTGTATAGAAGCTTAGCACATATATAATATATTAGGAGTGTGAATAAGTCTTTCCCGTTTTTTGTAAGAGATGGCGCCACCAATACTGTGCGAGTATTCAATGGTTACATATGTCATAATCAAAGCTTATTCATATGTCAACAATTCCATACTAACACATTAGTTAAAATTTTTTCGCATCATAAATTTTTGATTTCGTGAAAATGTCGAAATTTGAGCCGAGTCGACGTCATTTGCGGGAAGTTTCACTTTATTGGTTCAATTTGAAGAAATATGCTGCCGAGACGCATCGATTGCTTCAGGAGGCTTATGGAGAAGGTTGTGTCGATGATTCAAGTGTTCGCGGATGGTTTCGACGCTTCAAAAGCGGTGATTTCGACGTGGAAGACAAGGAGCGTTCCGGGCGGCCGCAAATCTTTGAAGATCGAGAATTGGCGACTTTGCTTGATGAAGATTCTTGTCAAACGCAAGAAGAACTTGCTGAAGCATTGGGAGTTGACCGAACAACCATTTCCAAGCGTTTGAAAGCCATGGGAATGATCCAAAAGCAAGGAAATTGGGTGCCGTACGAACTGAAGCTGAGAGACGTCGAACGGCGTTTTTTCACTTGCGAACAGCTGCTTCAGCGACATAAAAGAAAGGGTTTTCTGCATCGTATCGTGACTGGCGATGAAAAGTGGATACGTTACGATAATCCGAAGCGAAGAAAATCATGGGGACTACCCGGCCATGCATCATCATCGACGGCCAAGCCAAATATTCATGGCGCCAAGCTCATGCTCTGTATATGGTGGGACCAGCTAGGTGTGGTTTACTATGAGCTTCTGAAACCGAATGAAAGGATCACAGGCGAGGTTTATCGACGACAATTGATGCGTTTGAGCCGCGCACTGCGAGAAAAACGGCCACAATACTCCGACAGGCACGACAAAGTTATTTTGCAACATGACAATGCTCGCCCACATGTTGCACCGCCGGTGAAAACATACTTAGAAACGCTCAAATGGGAAGTCCTACCCCACCAGCCGTATAGTCCAGACGTTGCTCCGTCTGATTGCCATCTCTTCAGATCGATGACGCATGGCCTGGCTGACCAGCACTTCCATTCCTACGAGGAAGCCAAAAAATGGGTGGATGACTGGATAGAGGCCAAACCGGTCGAATTTTTTCGCAACGGGATTCGTATGTTGCCAGAAAGATGGAAAAAAGTTGTAGCTAGCGATGGCCAATACTTTCAATAATTCATTTGTAACCATTTTTTCACAATAAAGGCTCAAAATTTAAAAAAAAACGGGAAAGACTTATTCACATACCTGATAGTATAGCTCTGATAAGATTTGAATGATACTGTCCAATATTGTCAAAACGACGAGGAGTCCAAATCTCTGAACGTTTCTGCCGAGTAACTTAAAAGTTGCACCTATCGCTGTACTTGTAATTACGAGGGTGGATTGATAAGTTTCCGGCCTTACCAAGAAAAACAACGTTTTTAAGAATTTTTTTTATTTCTCAACATAATCTCCTCCAAGGGTGATACATTTCTCATAGCGGTGTTCTAGTCTAGTAATGTCATCTCTATAGACTGATTCGTCAAGCTTCTCAAAATAACCATTTACAGCTTTGATGACTTCTTCATTGTCCGCAAATCTCTTACCGCCAAGCCATATTTTGAGGTTAGGAAACAGATAAAGTCACTCGGGCCTAGGTCTGGACAGTAGGGAGGGTGCGGCATCAATTATATATATATATATATATATATATATATATATATATATATATATATGGTGCTTTTACACAAGGGCCTTTACGACACAAATATAATGCATATAATAAGTTGAGCTTGTTGCAGTACAGAGTAAAAACAATAAAATCAGATGTAGTAAACATCGTCTTCTGTCTCATTCTGAGGTACTACAGCTAATAGATACTTAAATAAAAAGGCGCATGCAGAGATGCTCGACTCACTCGTGGATCGCTGTATATTGTACGCGTATCTACACATGATTGCGAACTTGCACGCGTAATGTTCTTTTGAAAAATAAAATCTCTTTGTATGTAAAAACTACAGTAAAATAAAATAAGATAAAATATTATCTACACATATTTAATTGTATCGCCTAAGTTTCTTTTATAATTACTTACGTAACATATGAATTTAAAATATTACAACTGCATATATAAATCGTCTTTCGGCAACTGGATATCGTAGTCAACCGCCCTTACATGCCATATGCCCGTACATACAATATTTCTCAGTAGAAACCGTATTTAAAATGTGTATATATAATATGTACAATATAATATACATACAATATATATTACATATTTCATATATTTTCGTTTTTTCAATTAAATACCGTGAATTTTGTTTGTAGTGATGCCAACTGAAATTCAAACAAAATAGTATGGCGAATAGCATATTTTATAAGCAGACGATGGATATTTCCTTTTTATGCAGAAGTGACGATATATTATATCTACAGTTTCGAGATTGTTGGTAAAAGAACCATATTTTGCAATCATTTCTTTTGTTCAAACTAAAAAAAAACAGTCTCTTGTCACAATTCTGAAATTAATATAATGTTTAAAAACAAAAATATAATTGTCTTCACAAATTATATTCAGTATGATTTGGCACACAGAACCATTTTATAAGAGAAGGAGAAAAAAGACACAGAGAGAGAGAGCGAGAGAGAGAGAGAGAGAGAGAGAGAGAGAGAGATTTTCTCACGTAAGAGAAAATAAAATTTACAAAAATCAAAAGATATCCATAAGGTGTGATTGTAGTGTCAAATTAACCTGAAGAACAAAAAAGGTAATACGGACTAACACCACACCTTCTTCAGGATACGAATCCCAAAGTTGGATATGTTCGTGATTCAAGACGCCACCTAGTGGCGGCTGGTGAAACTGATTGTTAAAACCATTAACTTAATTTATTGATGAATGTAAAATAATTTTCAATAAAAAACATAGCCTATGCCCTTTTCAATATAATATAGAATCTATATGTTAAATTTCAGAACAATCGGTTCAGTAGTTTTTTCGGTTATCGCGTACAAAGAAAAACGCGCTTTATAAATTAGTATGAGTATGATATGATATGATATGATATGATATGATATGAAGTATGATATCATATGATATGATATGATATATTTAACTATAACAATTTAATAAATATGACTGTAAGAAAATCTACGTTCGGTTTCAATAATTAACTTCACCTAGTTGTACAGTTTGCGAAATCCATCAGAATTGAAAAATCTTGAAATAGCAATCTTGAAATCCATTTTTAAATGGTAGAAATTTAAAAAAGAAATGTGATTTTTTGACACGTAGCACTTTTTGTAAATAAAATTTTCAATTGCACCCTGTACTGCCAAATCCCATCGGATAATTTTAAAAAACCAAAGAAATAAGTTTGTTTTAGATTCGAAAAAAAGAAATACAACATTGATCAAATTAATGTAGTAGAAAATTTAATTTATATAAAGAAAAATATAAATTCCTATAGAAATAGTAGAATAACTGATGTAATTAATGGCCAAAATAAATATATCAATTTTTATAATTATAAATTAACATTAAAATTTGAATTTGAAATTTCGAAATTTTATCCTGATTTAAATAGGTTAAATAAATAATAGTTTTAAGGAGCTTGTCCTTGTTGACGTGTCAAAGATGGTCCCCAATGGAAATGAACTTCAATTTGTTTGCTTAAATAATTAATAATTCATAAATATATATTAGTAAAAAAACAAAAAACAATTTATATTGGATACCATTTCTAACAATTTCTATTGAAATTTACATTTTTGGTTATATGAAATGTTATATATAGATATATGTTAATTTAAATAATTTTAATTATTTTTTTAAATTAATTTTTTTAAATAAAAATCGATAAAACCACAACTCTACGTATATATTGAAAACCCCTTATAATATTAAAATAATTTGATTTATGTTTGACAATTCAATAAGCAAGGGAAAAATCTGAAGATTGTAGACTTTGAACCCTTTTCAAAAATTATTTGGTTATTTTGAGGCTTTTATTTGAACATTCTGTATAATTCATGTTTCAAAATAATTATACAATTTTCTTCTTGCATAGAAAAAAACAGAATATTCAAAAAAATATCAAATTATTCTTATAATTTTTTTTCACAAATTATTTTTAGTATGATTTGGCATACAACCATCTTATAAAAGAAAGACAGACAGAGAGAGAGAGAGAGAGAGAGAGAGAGAGAAAGTATTTTTCATGTGAGAAAAATTCAAAAATGTACAGAAATCAAAAGATGTGAAAGTAGTGTCAGATTAATCTGAAGAACAAAAAAGGTAATACCGACTAACGTCACACCTTCTTTGGGATACGAATCCCAAAGTTGGATATGAAGATTCACTTGAGCTGGCCTGGTATTAATACTTTAAGCCGACTACATTGAGTTGATGTTCGTGATTCAAGACGCCACCTAGTGGCCGATGGTGAAACTGACCACTAAAACTGTTAAATTAATTTATTGTTAAAAGTAAAATGATTTTCAAGAAAAAACATAGCCTATGTCCTTCCCAAGATAATATAGAATCTATATGTGAAATTTCAGAACAATCGGTTCAGTAGTTTTTTCGGTTATCGTGTACAAACAAAAACACGCTTTGTCTTTATAAATTAGTGTATATATATATATATATATATATATATATATATATATATATATATATATATATATATGTAGTAATGAGTACCGATGTATATACTGATGCTGTTCGTTCACGAAGTAGAGAAAGGTAGACGTCAGTCTATAGTCTCTCGCTCTCTCTCTCTCTCTCTCTCTCTCTCTCTCTCTACTTCCAGCAAATATCAAAGAGTGGGGATATATGGAGAGTCAGTTTTGTGCTATACTGCTTCAAGAGAAATATACTGATATTCGGATATACTGATCCTCACATTTTTCTTTTTGCTTTTCTCTTGTTTTGTTGTGAAGAATCTTCGAGTTTTAGTATTACTGGTGATTTGGTCAGAATAATAGAATCCATTATATTTCAATTGATAATTCGTGTATAATTGATTGCGTTGCTGCTTGCAATTTATACTATTAACCAGGGGAGCTATATACAGACTAACAAGGAGAGGCTCACCTCAACGGAGAACCAATGTCCTCCAGAAGGTGAAAAATGTATTCAATGGGACAAAAAACTAAAAGCCTTACCATTTTTTTATTCAAATGGGCCTTCCTTCCCATTAGTTTTAAGTTAAAAGAGTATCTAAGTAATAAACTTTTATCTTATTATACATATACAGTTACTGATGGATATTAACATTTTATGCATTCTCGATAGTTCAAATACCTCATTCTTAGCTAAAAGCATAAAATATATGTTTTTTCTAACTGATGTATTCCTATTTAAAATTAAAATTATGTTAACTTAAGTGAAATTTGTTAAATTTTTTAGGTTATTTAAACAATTAGCGCATAAAATTTTCAAATATTTCTAAATATTTACATCAATGTTTCATTGAACCTTATATATATTATAGAAGGTTTGTATACAAAAAAAATGAATAAATAGAAATACTCACTATGGCTTAAAATATTATATTGAATGTATTATTAAAAAGAATTTTAAAAACAATCATAAAAATTAATAGTAACAGAATGAATGTTTTAATAACTTCATAGTATTCATAGTACATAAATCCAATAATACTTTGAATTTATTAAAATATTCATTCCATTACTATTCAATTATATAAAATCAAAATATATTTTTAAACTTACCTACTGATCTTGGATGTACTTGATCACACATATTTGAAAAATACAAACCTTCTATAACATATATAAGGTTCATTGAAACATTGATGTAAATATTTAGAAATATTTGAACATTTTATGCGCTAATTATTTAAATAACCTAAAACATTTAACAAATTTCACTTAAGTTAACATAGTTTTAATTTTAAATAGGAATACATCAGTTAGAAAAAACATATATTTTATGCTTTTAGCTAAGAATGAAGTATTTGAAGTATCGAGAATGTATAAAATATTAATATCCATCAGTAACTATATATGTAATAATAAGATAAAAATTTATTACTTAGATACTCTTTATCTTAAAACTAATAGGAAGGAAGGCCCATTTGAATAAAAAAATGGTAAGGCTTTTAGTTTTTTGTCTTGAATACATTTTTCACTTTCTGGACGAAATTGGTTCTCCGGTGAGGTAAGCCTCTCCTTGTAAATAGACAGCAAAGAAGATTTTGGGCCCGCAACGAATCTAAATTCAATTAAGACGTAAGTGATTTTTTTTGTATTATAGTTCAATCGAACACACGATTAAATTAATCGGTACTGGCTAATTGCTACATGAGCAACTAGTTACGGTAAAGACAAGCCGAATTTAATTGTATTTAATAAATTGAAAATTTTTATAACTGTCGCACGTGTATTCACGCTTTCTTGTGTATGTGATCCTTGGTTCGAGCGGGAACTGTACGTACACAAGTTAACTTATAAAAATAGCTTGTGTACATCGGCGCTTCTGCGCAGCTTGTTCATGTGCATAGTCTTTCGAACATATCTCGAGAAATAGTAAAATTTACAAAAAAAAAAATTAAAAAACACGCTGTACATCTGATTAAAGCACAATTTTTTTATTCTATTGAATTCGTCATTACTAACAGTATTTCTCGAGAAAAATGTATGCAAAGGTACCTGTGCTGAGTATATGCGAGGAACCGTTTAGGGGATCCCGAGATGGAATTGTTGAATTTTTTTCCAGAAATATTGTTTGCACTAGAAATAGTATAGAACAAACAATATATATTTGAATGAGCTCTAGGATTTTGGTTTTAAATATGTTGCAACTTTGTTTGTTTTCTAAGGAAATTCAAGAGACTATGACCTTTATAGAATTTTCGTGGATTTAGGAATAAATATTCACATTCCGTCTAAAGCTATTACAATATTCGTAATGAGCTGCCGAGAAATCATAAATATTGAGATAAATAGGGTGGGGGACTATCTCGACACCAACTGAAGACAGCCACACCACTGACAATGTTTCAGGGGGCCCTGAAGTAGGATTCTTGACTTTTTTTGCAGAAATATCATAGGTAAAATTATTTATAGGTAATATATTTTTATACATAGAGCATTTTTTACACATACATTAATTAACTATTTGATAAGTCAATTACGTTACTAAGTCGTCACCAAATTGAAAAAATACTACTCAAACAGAACTATCTTGTCGTCCGTCGTTAGCCACTACTTTTTGAATCTTAAGGTTAATTTTCGGATACTGTTCGTAATTTAAGACAAGACTATTCGTCTTTTGAAGCGATCCACGAATCGTTCCATTCTTTGATTTCTTTATAGGAAAGGAAATACTGGTCAGAAGTAATCGAAGCTGTAAATGGGTATTTGGAGGAGCTTAACGAATCAGTCTATAGAGATGGCATTACTAGACTAGACCACCATTATGAGAAATGTATCAGCCTTGGAGGAGATTATGTTGAGAAAAAAAAATTCTTAAAAACGTTTTTTTTCTTGGTCAAGCCGAAAACTTATCAATCCACCCTCGTACAATTATAAATATTTGTTTATTTAATAATAAATAGTTCCAAATATGTTTCTGATTCCCTATCTAAAAATATAATGAAATTATTAAATTTTAAGTGATTATCGGACACTGCCGCCTCCGCGGTATCCCTGGTTTACATAGAGAATATTATTTTACTAATAAATTATTAATAAAATATTTAATTTAATTGAAATATAATTTTTTTTTGGTAAAATAAATTGCCAAGGTTAAAACTGATGGCCGAGTAGTAAAAATAATTTATTATTAAGAGAAATAACACAAAAATAAGGAATATAGATATAGCAATTATAAATATAATTTAAAATAATTTTATAATTATTTATAAATTAAAAATATATTAATTAATTTCTCCCGACCAAGGTAAGTTTGAACTTGGCTACGGTCAGTATTTAAAATATTGTTATTTACATCTATATTTATATCTATATTATATATTTTATTTCATTGCTATTTACATTATATCATGCAATTTACTAAAGAATATAATTTACATTATTTTACTATCTCACTGAGAAATAAATTTGTATAAATTCAAATAAATCTATTTCATAAAAGAGATATTATTTAAAACAAACAAATATTTATTTAAAGTAAATTAAATTCATTAAAATTAATTCAATAGTTATTAAAATACAACAAATATTTATTTAAATTTATGTTTCAAACAAAAACCTACATATTGAAAACGAATGAATATTCTGTAATTTGGAGTAAACCACTTATTTGAAACCTACAATTAAGTTTATTTGAATAGCATATATTTATTACATTACGCTAAATAAAATATTGAAAATTAATAAATATTTCTTGAATTTTACTAAGTGGAACTAAATATACGTAAAAAATAAAGTTAAATAAATAAATATTTGAAAAACGATATATATACTCAAATTTAACAAATATATTCAATTTTTGGAAAAACTATTCAATATGAACAATTAAATATCTTTATCAAAAGGTGAAATATATTTATTTGATTATACCCTACGAGTTTTTAAAAACTAATAAACATTTCTTCGATTTTATTAAACGAAGCACAAAGATTTAAATATTAAATTTAAATGAATAAATCTCTTAATCAAACTATTTATATGTTATAAGTAAATAACTTTTTTAACTTTTACAACTGGCAAGGAATAATCAAATAAGTCTAATTCACCCTTTGAGAAAACTATTTCATTCTTTCGAGTAAATGGCTTTTTAAAAAATTGAATATATTTCTTGTATATATAGTATTTTCGAATATCTATTTATTTATTTTTATATTTCACATACACGTAGTTCTATTCAGAAAAAGTCCAGAAATATTTATCATTTTTAATTGATTTAGTGTAATGTAATAAATATATTTTTTCTATTCAAATAAACCTATTTGTTGGTTTCCAAATCAAAGTTTACTTAAAATTACAAAATATTCACTCGTTTGAAATATGTATATTTTTGTTTCAAATAAATAAAAGTTAAAGAAATACTTATTAGATTAAAATAAATACACTTTTACGAAATGGACTCATTTGTATTCAAGCTTTTTTCAATATTTAGTACAATGTAAATTATGTTATCAGATAAAATCATGTTTATCTAAAATTGTAGTCTTCTTATTCAGTTTTTCACAGAAAACAAAGCAAATTATAAGATTATGACTGTCATCTACATGAATCTGCTTACACAGAAATATATAACAACGAATTAAATATAAATTTTTTTTTAATTTTTTGAAGAAATTCATTTTGAAAAATTTCAACTTCGTTTTTTATTACGCTAACAAAAAACTCGAATGTTGAAAATTATAATTTGCGATAATTTCAAATGATTTTTTCTAAATAGTTTGTACGTGAGCCAACTATTGTTCTAAATAAAGTAGTCCTAATAAATAATCTTTAATCGTATATTAGTTTTATAAATATGGCAAAATTTTAAAACTGTGTAATTAAATTTTGGTTCATAAGCTACAATGTAAAATTACAATTTACAATTACAAGTTTTCTTCGAATTACAATTACTGTTAAAAAATTGCCCTTGAAAAGTAAACTTTTTTTATAAATGAAATGACATAATAATTATTAAATATTTTTAAGAGTTATTCAAATTATTTTCTAATAAATTTTTCTCAGATTAAATAGCACTCAAATTCAAAATATTATTCGATTATGTCAATGCGACCCATTTTATAAATAGTTTTATTTTAGTTGTATTTTTTCAATTCGGTGACGATTTAGTAACGTAATCGACTTATCAAATAGTTAATTAATATTTGTGTAAAAAATATTCTATGTATAATAATATATTACCTATAAATAATTTTACCTATGATATTTCTGCAAAAAAGTCAAGAATGCTAACTCAGGACCCCCAAAAACATTATCAGTGGTGTGGCTGTCTTCAGTTAGTCCTCCCTTCAATGAGCTAGTCCCCCCGCCCTATTTATCTGAATATTCATGATTTTTAGGGAACTCAGTACGAATATCGTAACAGCTTTAGACGAAAAATGAATATTTATTTCAAAATCCACGAAAATTCTATAAAGGTCATAGTTTCTTGAATTTCACTTAGAAAACAAAAAAAGTTTCAACATATTTAAAACCAAAATCCTAGAGCTCATATATATATATATATATATATATATATATATATATATATATATATATATATATATATTGTTTGTTCTATACTGTTTCTAGCGCAAACAATATTTCTGGACAAAAGTTCAGCAATTCCGTCTCGGGGTCTCCTAAACGGTTCCTCGCATATACTCAGCACAGGTACCTTCGTATACATTTTTCTCGAGAAATACTGTTAGTAAATACGAATTCAATAGAATAAAAAAAAATGGATTTTAATCAAATGTACTATGTTTTATTTATTTATTTTTATTTTTTTTTAAATTTTAGATTTCCTGAGATATGCTCAAAAGACTATATTTTTATAGTTTTTGTCATGAAAATTAAATTTCCATCAAATGCCGCTACGATACTTTTATTCGTATTATACGATATTCTCAAATTTAACAAATATATTCAATTTTTGGAAAAGCTATTCAATATGAACAATTCAATAGCTTTATCAAAAGGTAAAATATATTTATTTGATTATACCCCATGAATTTTTAAAAACTAATAAAAATTTCTTCGATTTTATTAAACGAAGTACAAAGATTTAAATATTAAATTTAAATGAACAAATCTTTCAATAAAACTATTTATATGTTATAAGTAAATAATTTTTTCAAAAAAAAGAAAATATTTTATATTTATATATTATGTAGTTTTTGCTATTTATTTATTAAATTTAATATTTAATATTTAATATTTAATCTTTGTGCTTCGTTTAATAAAATTAAAGAAATATTTATTAAATTTTACAACTGGCAGAGAATAATCAAATAAATCTAATCCACCCTTTGAGAAACTATTGCATTCTTTCGAGAAAATGGTTTTTAAAATTTTCAATATATTTCTTATATATATATATATATATATATATATATATATATATATATATATATATATTTAGTATTTACGAATATCTATTTATTTATTTTTATATTTCACGTACATGTAATTCTGTTTAGAAACAGTCAAGAATGTTTATTATTTTTAATTGATTTAGTGTAATGTAATAAATATATTTTCGATTTAAATAAATAAAATTCAAAGAAATATTTGTTGGATTAAAATAAATATACTTTTACGAAATGGACTCATTTGCATTTAGACTTTTTTCACTGTAAAACAGTTTAAATAATATTCTTTAGAAAATTGCACGATATGATAATGTAAGTAGATCAATGTAAAATCTATAATATAAAAATATAATACATGTTGTTAGATAATTAAATTATGTAAACTAGAATTATTTATGTATTTGTAACGTAAAAAAATTTTTTTTTGCTTTTTAAATAAAGCTAACAGTTTATTTCAAATATGCGATTGTTTCAAAATTACAAAATATTCGTTCGTTTTAAATATGTATGTTTGTGTTTCAAATAAATAAAATTTTAATAAACATTTGTTGAATTAAAATCAATAAACTTTTACTTTTACGAAATGGACTCATTTGTATTGAAGCTTTTTTCAATATTTAGTACAATGTAAATTATGTTATCAGATAAAATCATGTTTATATAAAATTGTAGTCATATTATTCAGTTTTGCACAGAAAATAAAGCAAATTATAAGATTATGACTGTCACCTACATGAATCTGCTTACACACAAAAACAACAACGAATTAAATACAAATTTTTTTTCTGAAGAAATGCATTTTGCAAAATTTCAACTTCCTATTCTATTACACTAACAAAAAATTCGAAAATTGAAAATTATAATTGCCGGTATATTTCAAATGTTTTTTCTAAATAGTTTGTACATGAGCCAACTATTGTTTTAATTAATGTGATCCTAATAAATAATCTTTAATCGTGTACTAGTTTTATAAAAATGGTAAAGCCTTAAAACTATGTAATTAAATTTTGGTTCATAAGTTATAATGTAAAATGACAATTTACAATTACAAGTTTTCTTCGAATTACAATTACTGTTCAAAATCCACTTTGAAAAAATTGCCCCAGAAAAGTACATTTTTGTTTGTTAAAATGAAATCACATTATAATAATTATAAAATATTTTAAAGAATTATTTAAATAATTTTCTAATAAACTGTTCTCAGGTTAAATAGCAATACATGCAATATATATATATATATATATGTATATATTGTAACGGTGCGCGTGTCCGTCTCGAGCACGAGGACGGCGGGCACGGCCGTTGCAAGTATGTGTGCCCGGCTGGGCTTAGCCCCGAATTATCTCGGCGAGAGAGAGCAGCGGTTCGCGATGGGCGAAGAATCGCATGCGGGATTGAGGGCTAACGAAGTAAGAAAGCGAAAGAATTAAAATCGATGCGAATATAATGTCAAGTGGATTTACAACACGTATGCGCGAGGGCGCGAGGCGTACAGGCCGAGGGTCGCCGAGGCGACGGTGCGCGAGGAGTTAGGGAAGAGAGAGAGAGAGAGAGAGAGAGAGAGAGAGAGAGAAGAACGGGCTGCCATTTACAGTATGGTGTGACGCTCCGTGGAACCCGCTGGCAGCACTTCTTCGTTCAACGACGCTTTGGTTCGCCGGAAGAGGCGGCTACTCCGCTCGTCAAAAGACCTCGGGATGGGGCGGTTATTCCGCGTAGACGGGAGTCGGACGGTAAGCTCGTCCGCTCGGGCTCGGCCGCGGTGTACATCGATAACACGCACGGCAGCGACAACAACACGCGCGTCCTGCAGCGTACTCTACGCGAGGACGACGTACGTGTTGAGAGCACGTGGGGAATACCTAGAGCACGAGGCGTGTTCCCGAAAAGACACAACACAAACTAATTTAGCACGAGGAAAACAGAGCAAAACAAGTAGCACGCGCTTCTCTCTAAGGCTGTCTTCTCACTGTCAAATTCGCGCGCGCGGCCGTCTCTCCGCACTCCCCGCTCTCTCACTCACTCTCTCTCTCTCTCTCTCTCTCTCTCTCTCTCTCTCTCTCTCTCTCTTTCTCACTTACCTCTCCGCCGGTGTATTCGTGCGTCGGCCTGTAACAGATATCTATTAATTTTTACATTTAAAAATATATATACATATTTACAGGGCTAGGACAGGAGAGAGAGAGCATAGGGACGTGGGAAAATAAGCTTACGCGGTGCTTGCGTTCCCCGTCACACGCCCCCCCCCCTCCAGACGCTGGTAGCCGAAGCGTGGCAGCTCGACCCAACACCTCTCTCTCATGTTGACCATCGTATCAGGATAGGGATCACTACACAATACATAACTGGGGAATGTCTTAATGAGAAAGGATGGAAAATAAAGCCGCAGATGCATTATGCACCTACACGGCCTGTTGACGGGCCTTGGCTTGGCCCCGAGTGCGGCGGGGGGATTGCTCCCGGGGTAGTGCTGAGCACTGGCTTCTCCTGGGGCGACCTACTGCAGGCGGTTTCGCGGCTATGAGGCTCCGCAGGGGCTCGCACTTGCGTCCTTCGACGAGTTATGATTCGCGTCCTACGCGGTCTCCCTAACCTACGCGGCGCGTCATCGGCGTTAGGTCGCGTGGCATTACTCGCGGGGGTATCACTTCGCACGCTCGTACCGGAATTACAATGAGGCGCGCCGTCGGGGCGCCGTACGCTCACCAGTGGTGTTACAACGCGGTTTCGCTCGCTCGCCTCGACATTACAATCAGACGCATCGCAATCACGCGCTTCGCCCGAAGGCTTTTCCATGTCGGAGCCACTATCATCTTCGGGGTCGTGGTCTTGATTGTAGGGCTTCAGGTCGGCGACATGATGCTTACCAGCATCTCTTCTCGTAGAGTCGATCAGTCGGTAGACATTCGTGCCGCGTTTCTCCATGATGGTTAAAGGCCTGTCGAATTTCGGGGCAAGCTTGGCGCTGACGCCTTGTATGCCTGATGAGAGGATGCGATTACGCCGCCATACACGATCGCCAATCGCGTAATGAATATCGCGATGTCTCGCATTATAATAGTGAGCTTGCTTTGCCTGTGCTTGCTGCAAGTTTTCCGCTGCCTTGAGATGGAGATCGGAGAACTTCTCCATGCGCTCTTTCCAATGCTGTAGAGCGACCTCTTCTTGCGCCATCTGTGCGCTCTGCTCCTCCTGACGGCAATGCGTGCCAGGGGCTGAGAGGTGACGACCCGTGTTAAGGAAAGCCGGACTTACGCCAATGGAGTCTTGTACGGATGTGTTGTACGCAAACATCAGCTCGACGATATGCGCATCCCAAGTACTATGAGACTCCTCAATGAAGGCGATTATCGCGGTCTTCGGAGTCCTATTGACCCTCTCTACCGGATTGGCTTGAGCGTGATAAGGGGGTATCGTTGAGTGCTCCACCCCACAATCCGCAAGGAATTTCTCGAGAACCTTATTGCGAAATTCGGCGCCATTGTCAGATACGAATATTTCGGGCGTACCAAAGCGTAAAAATACGCGATTTTTCAACTCGCGGCGAATCGTTTGCGCATTCGCCTTTCGGATAGGGATGCACTCTATCCAGCGAGTGAATAGATCCATAAAGACGAGTAAGTACTCGTATCCTCGGGTAGATCGTGGAAACGGATCGATCACGTGTCCAGCTACTACTGCCCAAGGGCGGGTGAGCGTTCGATGGCCCATCAGGCTAGTTGGTGCAGCCTGCTGTACCGCTGTACCTTACATTGCTGGCACACCGTGCAGTCACGGACAAATTTTGTCACATCTTTGTGCAATGAGGGCCAGTAGTATGATCGTGCAATACGGTCATACGTCTCATGGCGTCCGAAATGACCCGCTGTGGGCTCCTTATGACATTCATGAAGAACGGTACGGCGATCCTCTTTAGGCACGATTAACTTCCATGCATCCTGGTCATCTACTAAATCTTCGACGGCAGGATCGGGACGGTAGTAGTATAGTCGTTGCCCAACGACTTTCCACCATGGGTGTTCGGTCGGATCGCTCACCACTTTCTTATGAAGGCGCCAATACCAGGGGTCTTGCACATCGGTGACGCCGAGGGAGGCGACTTCGCAGCTCGGCGCCTCTTCGTGCAAACGAGAGAGGGCGTCTGATACGCAGTTTAAGGTACCTTTCCGGTGGATGACTTCATAGTCATACCCTTGTAATTCCAAGGCCCAACGGGCAAGTCTGCCCATGGGGTTGCGCAATGAGTACAGCCAACGAAGGCTGCTATGATCGGTTATCATCTGGAAGTGATAGCCGTCGACGTATAGACGAAATTTACGCACAGCCCTTAGCACGGCGAGGCACTCACGTTCAGTGACCAAATAATTACGCTCAGCTGCAGTCATCGAGCGACTAGCATAGGAGAGCACGCGCTCCACGCCACCAACTAATTGCGTGAGCACAGCGTCTAGTCCCGAGTCGCTGGCGTCCGTCTGGATGACGAACGTTTCTCCGAACGACGGTCGAGAAAGGACTGGTGCAGATGCGACGAGCGCCCGGATCTGTTCGAAGGCTTGCTGCTGCTCTTCTCCCCAATGATACATGATGTTCTTCTTGGTTAATCGGGTGAGAGGCTCAGAAGGCGTGGAAAAGTTCTCTAAGAACTTGCGATACCAGGACGCAAGGCCTAAAAACCTACGGAGCTGCTTCAGGTTTTTTGGTGCGGCGTAAGTCAAGATTGGTGCAATCTTCTCCGGATCGGGGCGGAAACCGTTACGATCCACGAGGACGCCGAGAAACCGTACCTCTGCAAGTCCGAATCTGCTCTTCTGCCTATTAATGGTCAAGCCGGCATCAGAAATTCGTTACAGAATATGTTCAAGCCACCTGAGGTGCTCGTGAAAGCTCTCCGTAGCGATGATCACGTCATTGAGGTAGGCGAAGGCCACTGGCTCCATTTCAGGGCCGATCAGCCTGTCAATTAACTGCTGAAAAGTTGCAGGGCCACCGGCGACACCATATGGCATACGTGTCCATTCAAATAATCCCATACCTAGGACCGTGAAGGCAGAGAGGTGTCGCGATTCCTCACGAAGAGGGACCTGATGGTAGGCGCTGCTGAGGTCCAGTGTGGAAATGTAAAGCGCATTTCTCAATTTCCGTAAAATTACGTCGATGTAAGGGAGCGGATACGCGCTGACCTTGGACACGGAATTCAATTTGCGACAGTCCACACAGAATCGGAAATTCCCGTCGCTCTTGCGAACCATCACGACGGGGCTAGACCACTCGCTGGTTGACCTGCGAATTATGCCTTTATCAAGCATTTAGCGAACTTGCGCATGCATCTCCAGCTCTACCTTCTGAGAGACCGGATAGTAACGCTGCTTCATCGGCTTAGCATCGCCGACATCGATCACCTGGTTGGTCAGATGCGTGCAGCCCAGAGGCTGATCAGCCGGGGGCATCATCCGGTTGAGGAGTTCCTCGAGAGCTTGACGTTGACTATCGTCAATGTCAGCCAAGCCTATAGAGGCAAGCGAACACGCCGAGGTAACTGAGACGCTGCAGAGTTGTAGCGGAATGAACTCCGCAGCACCCTCGATCGACATGGTGTTGTCGCGCCGGTGGATGACCGCATTAAAAGCGCGGTAGAAGTCTGCACCGAGCAGACAGTCGTTTTCCAAGTCTGGAATTATGATGACGTCTAGCTCCATTTCAACGTCTGCAATGGCAAACGAAGGGCCACCTGGCCTATTATCGGCTCAATTTTTCCCGCGGCGAGCCGAGCGCCAGATCCAGGAAAGGGTCGAACTAGACGACCGAGGGCAGATGGAATCTGCAGGCCGATTGCTTCGAGAGCTGTACGAGCAGCCCCTGCATTAAGCCGTGCATGGATGCGAATCTCGCCTATGCCCACCTGTACCCACCATCGTGAATACCGATGGGGATCGACACTTGTGGCTGAGTCAGCGGAGTCACGGTCGTGATATTTCTCCTTTACAGACTGGAGGGGGCAACCATCGTTACTCTGGGTCCTTGCAGCTGCCTGATGATCTTCAGAGGTCTCACGGAGCGTAGGGGCGAGTTGGACCTCAATTACTCGCCCTTTTTCGCATTTCCCGAACACTCGGGACAGCTGCGTAGGGTATGGCCTGGCCAACTACAACCCCAGCATATGAACCGCGGATCAGGACCTGCTGTCCGACCTTTGTTCTTGTCGCTGAGGGGCTTGCGTACGAGCTTTCCCCTGAAGGATGGCTTCCTCTTCGACTTATGTGAGGTCGATGCTCCGGTCTTCCATGTACGCGGCGACCTCGGGCGTGAGTCGCGACTGCTCCTCTCATAATAAGAGCTGCGACACATGGCGCCTCTAAATCGGGTAAGGTGGCTCTAAAGCCCGCCTCTTACAGAACTTCTCGTATTATAGCATTGAAGTCACTTCGGGCATTATACAGTCCTCGGGTGACGGAGGTGGCTTGTAGTTGCGCTCCACGTCGAGGACGCATTCGGTCTCTCGAGCGAGCTCGATTAGCCGATTTACGCTCGTAATCTTCTCCCGCAGAACTAGCTTCTGTATCTCCGGGAGTAGATTACGATAAATAAGGGTCAGCTGTTTGTCGTCCGACCATGGTTCTGCGAACCGATTTAGGATTGTCAATAAACAGAACACGTAGTCACGTATTGGCTCGCGTTTGGCCTGTGTGCGCTGCTGAGCTTCGCTGATCAGCTCAGCTTGGAAGCGTCGATCGACGCCGTAGTAGCTCCGGGCTGCGTAGCAGAATTCTTGCCACGTGGTCCAGTCTTTCCGGGATAGACGGTACCAGTGTAGGGTTACACCATCGAGGAGCTCCGTCATTGCATTGAGCATATCCTCGTCCGTCAGCTGCGTCAATCTGCGACATTCCGCGATCCTCTGTAGAAATTCTTCCACGCTTTTTCTTTTGGCACCATTGAATCGGGTTTTCCATTGGCGCATGGTTTTACCAATGTCCGTGCGCTGGGCCAAGGTGCTTAAGAGAGCTCATCACATCTCGATCCATCTGATGCCCCCCCTTTCCAGGCCCTTGGTACTGAGGGTGGTAAGGAGCCGAGAACGTAGGCTCACCGGTCGACCCTGAGAGTCTATTGCTGTTCGAATCTTTGTAATTTTCTAAGTACTGGAGGTCGTACGTATCTTGGAAGGTGACACGATCGCGTCGCGGCGTTATCTGCAGCTGTTGTTGGATTTTAGCCAGCGTAGCATGCAGAACATTTTGCCGCTGCTGCAGATCTTGAACAGTGCTGTTCTGTTGCCGCATCCAAGTTTGTAGCATAGTCCGTAGATTGTGTAATCATGACTAATTGCTACATTGTCGGGGTCAGCAGACTGAGACTCAGCTGCTGCTTCCGACGCATGGGATGCGACTTGCGCCTGACGTAGAATGTCATTTGTGGCTTGAATCGGCGATTCATTGGCTGTGCTCCATGCGAGCGGTTCGTGCCTGTTAATCTCTGACAAGTTGGAATCGATCAGATTTTGTATTTGCTGATCGGCAGCTGTTGTGCTATATCTTTGGCCTGTGCTCGGATTGACTTCCCGAGCCTGCTTTTTGTCAGCTGATTCATCAGCGTATGTCGCTTCTATTTTATTTAAGATATATGTTTTCGTTGTGTCACGCATTGTCGAGGTTACGATTACTTTTAACAGATTTTTGTCTGCGCGCGCGTGTTTTTACAATATCATCACCACTCTCGCATTCCACAAAGTCTCCCGGGCTATAATTTCCTGCCAGTCTGCGGTATAGCCTGGCAGCCCTTTGAAATGGGGAACCATCATTTTTGAATTCTAGTTCCGTCATAATGATGTTTGTCTCCTCCTCTATAGGCTTTGGAGCCAGTCATTAAAGTCCTTTGGCGGGTTTGCCATGTTTTACTTATTTAGTTGACGCAAAGCTATAGGAAGACAAACGAACAAACAAAACAAAAAAAAACAACGTGAGAAAAGGGAGCACGGAACAGCAAAAAAACTCTTCGTTCTTTGTTTATAATGATAAAAATAAAAAAAAATAAAAAAAAATAAAACAGAGCGAGAAATTTCAAATCAATTAATTACAGTTGTTAGATCAACTGCAAAATTAATTAATGCATTTGGTAAATAATAAATATCTCGGTCCTTCTTCAGCAATTAGAACACAGCAAAACCAATAGAAATCGTAGAAATATAAATTCTAGCAATTTTAGAAATCATAAAATAGAAAACAAATTTGAGACAATTTATTACTTAATTAATTAATTAATTAACAAATATTAAATTATTCAATAATTTAAATAATTAAAACAATCCAATGAATCAATTATTTAATAAACTGTTTAGTGTTCGTTGTTTTCCTTGCTCAAAATAAAGAAAACAAAGAACGAGAGATTTTTGTTTGGCAAGTATTTCAAAGTCGACAATGTGGAGAGACAGTGGATTGCGAGGGCACAAGCGTTAAAATTATAGGCGACTAACGCAAAAGAAATATGTAAGAAACAGAAAAAAAAAAAAATTTTATTCTCACGACAAAAGTAAAAAAAAAATTAATTTCAAGAATTTTCAAAAAGTTTCCAAAAATTTTCCCAAAATTTTCAGATTTTCACTTTTGCTTCACATAAATATTCATTCAAAAAAAAAAAAAATTTTATTTTTGCATTTTCAGAAAAATTTTATATTTCAATTTCAAAAAAAAATTTTTATTTTGAAAATTTTAAAAAAAAATTTTGTTCTTAAATATTAAAGATATAAAAATATCAAAACGAAATTCTGAAAGCGAAACGCATAAAAGGAAAAATAATTTTGATCAATTAAATTGAGAGCAAAGAAAAATTTGCGTTAGTCGCGTGTACACTCGTATGTATGGCGTAGAGTCGCAGTAGTGTCTGTATGTGTATATACACAGATCGCCAACTTAGCAATTTTTATACATGTCGTGTTGCGCCTATGTATAAAAATTTGTTATATTTATGTAGAACAGATTAATATCATTACTTACATTTATTATCCTAATAGCTCATAGATTATCATATAATTCATTATATTAGTTATAGTTTATTATTTGATATTAATATTATCATTATATGTTATATTAAATCAAATTATCAATTCATTCTATATTAACTTAAATTAAATTAATACAATTAAATTAAATAAAATTAAATTTGTAATTAAATTAAATTCCCATATAAAGCATTATATCAATTAATATCTATATAAGCATTCAAATCAATCTCAGTATTATTGAAAAGTCGCTCAAATATGATATTGTCGCATTCGGCTGTATATTAAATTTGTGCCGTTTTTCAGCATCATTCGTCTAACTGGCAGTGGCCTTGACCGCGAGTGTTTACATTACCGACTCGAAATCGCAAACACTCTCGGCGCGCTGTACATTAGCGGTTTTCAATATAACTATCTTTTATATTAATAGTTATATTATTCAAGAAATAATTATATTTGGCACAGTTAGTTAATAATTTTAGGTTTGCGTGCATCCGCTTAATTTGCGAATTTTCGCCGGGGCACAAAATATAATAATACACAATATATTATAAAATATATAATAAAATGTATACGAAGGTATGTATATTTTTATATTAAATTGTGCGATCCCGAGATCGCGTTGAGCGCCATGTAACGGTGCGCGTATCCGTCTCGAATATGAGGACGGCGGGCACGGCCGTTGCAAATATGTGTACCCGGCTGGGCTTAGCCCCGAATTATCTCTGCGAGGGAGACCAGCGGTTCGCGATGGGCGAAGAATCACACGCGGGATTGAGGACTAACGAAGTAAGAAAGCGAAAGAATTAAAATCGATGCGAATTTAATGTCAAGTGGATTTACAACACATATGCGCGAGGGCGCGAGGCGTACAGGCCGAGGGTCGCCGAGGCGACGGTGCGCGAGGAGTTAGGGAAGAGAGAGAGAGAGAGAGAGAGAGAGAGAGAAGAACGGGCTGCCACTTAAAGTAAGGTGTGACGCTCCGTGGAACCCGCTGGCAGCACTTCTTCGTTCAACGACGCTTTGGTGCGCCGGGAGAGGCGGCTACTCCGCTCGTCAAAAGACCTCGGGATGGGGCGATTATTCCGCGCAGACGGGAGTCGGACGGTAAGCTCGTCCGCTCGGGCTCGGCCGCGGTGTACATCGGTAACACGCACGGCAGCGACAACAACACGCGCGTCCTGCAGCGTACTCTACGCGAGGACGACGTACGTGTTGAGAACACGTGGGGAATACCTAGAGCACGAGGCGTGTTCCCGAAAAGCCACAACACAAACTAATCTAGCACGAGGAAAACAGAGCAAAACAAGTAGCACGCGCTTCTCTCTAAGGCTGTCTTCTCACTGTCAAATTCGCGCGCGCGGCCGTCTCTCCACACTCCCCGCTCTCTCACTCTCTCTCTCTCTCTCTCTCTCTCTCTCTCTCTCTCTCTCTCTCTCTCTCTCTCTCTCTCTCTTTCTCACTTACCTCTCCGCCGGTGTATTCGTGCGTCGGCCTGTAACAGATATCTATTAATTTTTACATTTAAAAATATATATACATATTTACAGGGCTACGACAGGAGAGAGAGCATAGGGACGTGGGAAAGCAAGCTTACGTGGCGCTTGCGTTCCCCGTTACAATATATATATATATATATATATATATATATATATATATATATATATATATTAAATATGATCGAGAGTTGAGACAAACGTTTTATTATTTTGTCAATCTTTTGAAACCTCTCGCTATCCGGGCGCTAAATGCCAGCCGGAGATCTGCGAGCTGCATGTGGAATTTCCCGCAATATTTTTGTGAGCAGCTAGCCGTGTTGCTGTTGAATTACCATGGCTCGAAAGGAGAAAGAAGTAAAGGTGATGCGCTGATTGACTCAGCAATACCTGTGGGTGGATTTTTGCGATGTGATGCGGGGGGAGGCTTAAGTAGTTTTTTGGAACAAGAACTCACTTTCGATTAGAGAATCGCCGCATTCACTCGAATTATATTGTTATAAAATAAAGCCAATATTTTATTATAAATATTTATTTATCTTTATTCTCGCCTATCATTTAACATATCTTAGTAATTTAATAATTCTATTTAACAGTATTTATTGTTACAATTTTACTTATTTACTCATAATTATAACTTTCAATTAAATTTATAAATAATTATCCGTTAATTATTTAATTAATTTATCTTATTTAAATCTAAAATATTGTCTTACGTTTTGGTCCTTGTCTCACAGGAGTAGGACATCACAGTCTATAAGATCATTGGTTTAATTGAGTGTTACAAAAACAGAGATGTCATCCATCATTATTAGTAGTATACTGGAATGAAAGAGTACTATGAATAGCGATAGATGGCACCCGGCTTTTAGTGACACTCACAAGTAACTTATCTCTAACATTGAACATGATCACTAACAATCACTAACAACATATCACTAACAATCTTGTAGATATGCACATATAGAATCATTTACAGTAGTTTGTATCAGAAGCAATTAGTTGTTTGCTGTTGTATGACTCTCAATATTTTTTTTTATTTTTTGAAATAATAAGTATTATAACATCCAACTTCTCTATACATAATGCAAAAAAAGTAATATTAAAAATTCAATTGTATTTAATATCTAAGACTAAAAACAAATATCTGAAATAAAGTTAAATTTAACTTTAACGTTTCTAAATTATGATTTAGAAATAATGTTGCTTTTAATATGAATTTTAAGATTATATTTTATATTAGTACATAGCCTGGTATTTGCGAGATCCTATTCATAGTGCAGACTAAAGCATTCGTGCCACGGCAGATGATCAGTTAGTCTATACGATCGTACCCCGATAATTGTCCGCCTTGGAAATCGACCAAAATCAAACGGCACAATGATGTGTGGATGATATAACAGAAAGGGAGATAAGAGATGGGTAGAAGCAGGTAGAAGCTGATAGAAGACTACTGAGACATTTAAAGAATATCATAAAATAATTCTTATTCTAAAAGAAAGTAATATAATAATTAACAATTCATTTATTAATATTATTTGTATTAAAAAATTAAATCCATTACATAGTACTTAACAAAATCTAATATTGATATTAATGTAATTATACATAATGAATTTTTATATAAATTTAAGAGCCTAGTATAAGAAATGAATGTAAATAAGTTACATATTAATATAAAATGAAGGAAAAAGTTGTCTAGACACTGAATATAATTAATTATTTGCTAATTAGCAATTAAAATATTTTAATGAATTTTTTAATATAATAAGATTTTTATTATATTAAATTTTCTTAATTTTCAACGTTATATGAAAAGCAAACAATATCTCAGAAATTAAATTCCATTCACACTTCTCCCACAATATGATTATATATAAACATGAAAATATCCTGTACAATTCCTTAGTTATGAGCTATTATTATTTACAAATTTGGTCGTGCTTTCATCAATACACTTTTAGAAATGTTAAATTCATTTTCAATACTACTTGCAAGATTTTTTTCGTTTTTAAAAAATGTTTAGAAATGTATGCTTATAAAAATAGTATATACATATACATAACTATTCACCTCTTTTTAAATTAATAAATTACTAATTTAAAGATTTATGTTTTAGCATCAGACTTATCAATTTTAAATAGCTATATTATTTTGAACCATTGGAGTTATATTTGGGGGAATTGAAGTTGGATATATGTGTACAGGCAAATCCCACACCATTGTTTCAACTTCCACAGTTGAAGGTGCCTGCCAATTTGTAGTTTCTGTATTTGGAAATTCTATAGGTTTGACAGTAGTTACAAATTCAAAATGCAATCTCCACTTCAAAGATACTAAATCACTATTAAAATCTGGTGTAATATAAAAAGGAATTGGCAACATCAAATGAGTATAAACATAGCCAATAACCACTTCATGATGTTTGTTATAGCTACTTAATGTAGGAGTGGACTTGCCTTTTCTATAATCTTCTATTATATGCTCTTCAGATTGTAGTGTAACAGAAACTTGGGTACAGGAAACTGTTGAATTTGAGAAATCAAAAGTTCCAACTATATCTTCTCCAAGTTTATAGGAATGCTTAAAGAGACAGAATCTTACAACATTACCTCGTCCATTTGTTATATTATAAAAGTTTGGACTGCGCCTTGCTGTTATATTCTAAAAACATTTATATTAGTTTTGCTTCCAACCTTTATAAAAATTAAATAACTACCTGAAGTGTCTGCATAGCAAGTTCTACTGGTGTTTCTTTTTCTAGTTCTAAAAAAGGATTGGCAGGACTTACTTCAACACTATCGCTACAGGCAGCTCCTTCCGGTAATTCTAAAAAAAAATATAATTTACCATTGAATAAAAATAATTAACAAAAGAATAATATTTGATCTATTTTTATTAACAAAGAAAAAAATCATTATTTTATGTATAAAACTTTACCTTTCAACGATAATACTCGAAATGGTATTTTCAACATATTAATTGGTGAATTTACACGCTGTGTACCAATTGTTATTTTGTAGGAATATTTAACCGCATGACCACGATAAGATGGAGGAGAATCATTGGGAATAATTTCCTTATATACAACTAAATAGTAAAATGAAGAATATATATAATTGTTAAGAAGAGTTATGATAAAATTTTATAAATAAATAAGTTAAACTTGCATGATTTGCTTTCTCCAGCTTTCAGTTTTAAATCGCAAAATAAAATTTTTGGTTCTGTATTCAGGACAGGATATCCATCATCAGTTGTTGATGGAGCAAAAGTAGTATCTATAAATATTTATATAAATATAAATTATTTAATTTTTAATTATTTTTATGAATTAATTATAGATACATACTTGTATTAATGGCAGGTTTAGAATCTTTTTTTATTTTCTCAGAATTAATTAGCTTTTCATTTATTGAGCACTGGCAATGTATTTGAGCACTGGCCCATGCAAGATTTTCATGTATATCACTAATAACAAAATTAATTTACTAATTTTATAATTAAAAAATAGTGACATAGAATCTAATTTCTTTAATGTCTTAAAAATAAACATACAATAAAAGAAATGTTGAAATCACAAACCTACTTGCATCCACTCCTGTGCCTGTACTTGATGGATAACTAAATGTAATAATACAAGTAATGGCTTCACTTGTAAAAAATGTTGACCCATTAAGCAACTTTGCCGTAATGTCAATCATTACGACATAAATAAAATTTTACATTAAAATTATTTACTAAACTATAATCTTTATCATAATATTAAACGCATGGCTTCTTCCTTGGAAATGATAATACCATCTATAGAATCTCTGTAATCATATTAAATGATAATTACAATATAAAAACAATAAACACACAAACACACACACACACACATATTATATATACTACGAAAAAATCATAATGTTCTTTTATACCTCAACATCAATTTATTCTAAATTCAATATTTAGATCACTAATTGAATAATTGTAGTTTAAATTCTACACACTCTAAGATAACTATCATTTTCTTAAAAACTTTATGTTATAATAAAATGCAATTAATAATTCAGTTATCGTTTTGCATATATTTAAATTAAAATAAAAATCAGCTCTTCGAATAAATGGGTACATTTAATAAAATAAAATATTATACACAGTATCTTGATTTTCAAAAAATTTTAGAATTTTACACATGTTTCCACTGAATATGGAGTTATTCATGGTGAATAAATGACAATATATTTTTTTTACAAGTGCTCCTCAGGATTGCCGGAAGTCCGAATCGATCGATGCGCCGCATAGAGAAAAATTTTGTGTCAAGTTAGAGAAGTAAAATCAATGTTCTGCACTATCGACATTTCAGGAACGTATCCACAATGAAAATTGTACAAATAGCCCCCTTTCATACGTATGTATGTATGTGTATATATATATATATATATATATATATATATATATATATATATATAATTTAATAATACTTTTGTCGACTGCTTATATACAAATTAATAAATATTTTTTCATTAGTTTTACAGTCCAATCAAATCAATCGAAAACAATACGTAACAATATCAATACATATATACATTAACATTAATACATCAATACAGAAAAACAATAAAAATAAAAATAAAAATAAAAATTAAATTAAAAATTATAATGACAGTCAGACTGTCCTTGTTTACAGTCATCCCTGTAGATTAATCTGAAAATAAAATATCAGTCCCTGATGAGGAGCCGTAGCGAGGTCGAAACGTTGGACTGGATCTTGAATTAGGTAAGGGTGCTGGAGACAGTCAGATTGCACTTTACTAACAAAAATTTTTTGAGCTAATATTTTATTTTCAGATTAGTTTTCGGGGGTGACTGTCAACAAGGATAGTCTGACTGTCATTATAATTTTTAATTTAATTTTAATTTTTATTTTTATTATTTTTGTGTATTGATGTATTAATGTTAATGTAAATATGTATTGATATTGTTACGTATTGTTTTTGATTGATTTGATTGGACTGTAAGACCAATGAAAAAATATTTATTAATTTATATATATATATATATATATATATATATATATACACACACACACATACTATGTCTATGTAACGCTCGACGTTATACACAAAAGAACGTTCGTTATCAAAACTTCTTATTCAGGATCATATTTCATTGCCTTACTTTGTCGCGACTAGTTGCGAGTAAAATGTAGCATCCCAAAGTTCGAAAATAAGTTGCCAGTACGTACATATGGTAACGTTGTAATGCATTTTTGTCATTTTTAATAACCTTTCTGATAACATATATTAATATTCAAGGCTATACATATTACTAATATAGTAACGATAATTAAAATTATTCTGCAATATATATATATATATATATATATATATATATTATATACAAGCACATTAATTTCTAAAAAATTCTGCAAGGATATATAGAACATAGGATATCTATCCTCAACTTATAAAATTTTAATATAAATCAGTAATCTTATCGCAATAAAAAAAATAATTTTCCCGCACTTGGGGCACAAAATACGATTTTCTGCAGCTTTCTAGAGGAAGCAAATACTACTTTTCCTTCCTAGGGAGGAAAAGTGTTCATGGCCGCTTTCCGACCAATCAGAAAGCAGAATTTTACTTATCGTCCCTTGGGAGGAAAAGTGAATGAACAGAACCGTGTAGTCTGGTAGAATTCTCAGTTTTCCGTGCCTGCATAACATCTGGCATTTACGATGTTTAGACTTATGAGTATATGCGCCAGTCGACCGCGGGCTCGACCTTTTTTTTGCACTTTGAATTAGATATTCAAGATTTTAAAATAAAATAAAATTTATATTCTATCTGAAATTTATTATAAAATTTTTTACGTTTTTTTAGTATTAAAAATTTTCTATATCTTTTTTTTAATTAGTGTTAATTTTAAATTCTATATATTATACTATTAAATATTTTAAAATTTTAATTTGAGCGTAGATTATTAACAAACTTATAATCTTCAATTGATTAGTCTTATTTATTTATAGAAAAGGGGGGCTGGGCAACTGGGCGGCAAACCACGCAGGCGTGCATACGTTTGGTATGCGCTGTTATCTGGGCTAGTTATCTGCCTAAAAAGGTAATGTCCAGCGTCCGCTTAAAAAATATGTTATTTGAATACTATCATTTTGTTTTAATTTCAGTTTGCACCACTACTAAAATATTTACAGTATTAAATTTAAAAACAGAAAGATACCACACATATATATATATATATATATATATATATATATAATAACGGTTATTTTGATCCGGCCTGGCCACAACCGGACAGTAGACCGCTGTACGGCTCCAGATAGCTGATGGGGTTAGTTCCTTAGCTTAATACCCAGGTGCCAGACGCTTACGCATCAGAGTCTAAATCCCTTTCCCTTGTGAGTTTGGTCCAGCACTCTCTTAAATGACCTCGGCTAGCTATAAAGGTATGAGGAGAGTTCGAGGTGTGTAACTATAGAATACGACGCTTTATTTCAAGTTAACAAAGTTTATAACTATATAGTCGGTAACCTATACATTCGGAAGCCTTTACATCCGGTAGTCTATGAGTCCGGTAGCCTATACCTCAGGTAGCCCTCTAATAATACCTGCTTCCAGGCCTCACTATTAAGCTCGAGTCTCGCGCGCTGTTCGTTCTCGCTCCCTAAATCTATCTATCTATCCTACTTAAAGTTAATAAAAAGAGGTAAAGACGAGAGTCTCCATTAGCGATATCCGGAACATTTGCTAAACGACCGCGACAACGGTCCGAGACCGCCGATCGACCGGGCCACATCAGCTCCTAGCGCTAGGAAACTGCCCGGACAGCGCCCCGGTCCTGCCCCGCGGAATTCGCCCGTCGTACTTCCTCAGATAGTCCAAACCTGGTGACGTCCCATTCCATGCCCCTCGCAACCGAACTTACTTGCTATCGTAAACCTAAACCTATGACGTAGCTCGATAGCTCCTAAGCACGAAGCCCGACAAATCTTCCACGAAACACCCGTCCCGCGTCTACGACCAAATAGTGGACACGCCGCGCCGCTCGCTCCTCTCGTTCATTACCGCCCACTACCGAATTTCGTTGACCGAGTCGGCCGAGTAACGATAGCCTATTTCCGGTAGCCGTTTCCGTTCTCTTTAAGGAGAACGGGACGAGAACGAAGTTACGAGCGACTCTCAATTTCCGGGATGAGCGCGACTGCCCTGCGTTAGTCTTTCCGAATGAGCGCATGTAACCCGATATCGCCGCCTATCCTAAGACTTCCGTGATTCGATCGCAGCAAAATGTATAGCAAATTTCCCGCACTGATCAGATCGACGAGTCTAATCCATAAACTCCGGATAGAAGGACAGTAACTCTTAAATATCTTTATTTAGGTACGCAACAATAAATACAAATGGTGCTTATTATTAACTATACGCGTCCCACACGTCACCTATCAACGACTAAGTTAATAAAATGGAAGTCGCCGTACTCACCTTTTGTTTAAAATAAGTTCGGCCCACGGCAGGAGACGTCCTCTTTTTGTAGGTCTGTACTGTCAGGTGGTTGAGTGCAAAAGGGTCAAGCTCGCGTGCTCTCTTGAGCCTAACGCCTTTTGGACGGCTAGCGACCCCCACTACACCGTCCCTATCCTACCTAAAGGTATCGCCGCTGTAGCGGCATTGAGCCGACATATGTGATCACCATCTCCGTATGCCTTCTTCATCTTCGAGCTCGGCGACTCTTGTTTACGTCAAGGACGAAGTTCTTCTCTCTGCTTTTTTCTCCTTCTTCGCAGGCCATCTTGTCTACTGCATGTTTATATTTGGCGCATCGGGCCGATGCTTTTCGCAGAAATTCGTCATCTTCTGTTCTTGACTTCTCAATTCCTCGGGAATAATATTCGAGCATTTATTATCTAAAATTATAATTTTTATTTTAACGGTCGAGATTCGACACTTTGACGCTTCGGAGGCATATTTCGCACTATACTATTAACGTGAATGTTAGGCCACGTTACAATATACAGGGTGTCCAAAAAGTCCCGGAATACCATAATAATTTTCCGGGTAAACTGATTTTGGAGAAGGTCAAGGTAAATCTAGAGGTATCTTTTATCAAGGAATTTAATAGTTACCTTGGATTTGACTTTCAAGGTTATTTCAAGGTCAGCTTAATTTTTTCAAATGGGAACTCCTATTTTTGACAACGGAAATCGAAAGAGCAGAAAATTTTACGTCCATACATGTTGTCAAGTTATGGGTCAAAGATGACATTGATGGTCACACAGGGTTATTGAACCTCGAACAAGGTCTGGAAACTTCTTGGCATAGGAACTTCTCACTTTTTGTACCACAGAAGCTATTACCTTTATCTCGACGGTTTTTATCTTAACGCTCTGCACGGCCTTGACGATGCCCTTCAAGGACATTTTACTTTGAATTTTCTTATTTAGTTTTAGCATTACCTAAGAGCAACAACGTGGACGTAATAAAATCTGTTCCCTTTGGGGTGCTTCATTATCGTGAGTCATTTTGCCGTATAAACTAAAACTAAAATAAACTAAAAAATAAAAATAGCGCAACATGAATTAATATTATAATTTTGCATATTACCTAAAATAAATAAAAATTTCTCACTATTGTCATGCACTTTTGTATTTAGGATTATATTTTTATTGTATTAAATATATGTTTTTTAAATTTTAGCTTATAAATCTGTATTGTTATTCTAAAATTAGGGTTCTAATCTATAATTTGTGTCGAACAGAACCGTAATGGATTCTATCGCGTAAAGAATATAAAAATTCTAATTATGTGGAGCATAATGACACACTAGACTATTTCTATTGACTATCATATATTCGACTATTCTTTATATAAAATTATGGAATTTTAAAAAATAATCAATTTATTATTTAACACTTATCTTAAGTAGAATCTTTTATTTGTTATAATAAATTATTTTTAATTACTATATTCTAAATAAGCGTATTTTGGAAAATAAGAAATTTTCAAAGAATGTTTAAAATAGAAATGATATAATATATGAAAATAAATTTCAATTGTTTTTAACCTTCTCTAGTACAAAATTTAAAAAAATTTTCTAATATAAATAGTGTCATTTGTCTGACGCAGTGTTCCCATATAAATTTATAATATAAATATATATTTCTATTTGTATATAAATATATATTTAAATTTGTATATATATATATATATATATATATATATATATATATATATATGTCTTATATAAAACCCCTTCTGAATTTTGTAACATGAAAAGATATATTGTTATCTGAAATTGAATCGTATCTTTTTAGCGGAGATACCTGCTGTATAAAGCATAATTTTTTTAATATTTTATATTTTAATAATTTTCATATATTTAATATTTTCTGATAATAGTTTTATGTCTTACTTTTTACTTAAGTTTTTTTCTATTATTTATTTTTTACTTTTCAATGCAATTTCTTGACCATTTTTGTTTGAACAATAGGATTTCTTAACCATTTTTTGAAGCAATCTTTGGATTTAGATTTTCAGGGTGCAAGATGAATTTTTTAAATCATTTTCTCTTAATTAGTTTTTACAAAAAATATTACAATTAAAATTTAAAACTACAATAATAGCATGTGACACATGTGACGACCAAAATTATGCCCGCGCAAACTTATTGCAAACGTTATACAGATTTCACCGTTATCATCGCGAAAATATAGAATAAATAATATAAGAATAAATTATGTATTCCTGTAGCACACGCGAAAATAGTTATAAGCTAAACCGAAATTTACAAAAGATAATATATTAAATATAAAATTAAATTCATATATTACATGCGGTAAACATACCGACAACGGGCAAAGGTCGCGACGACTACTATAGAAGGTAGTCGACGCAACCGCCAAAAACCGAAGAAGAGAGATAGAGAAAATGCAATATATAGTCTCTCTCTCTCTCTCTCTCTCTCTCTCGCTCTCTCTTTCTCTCTCTCTCTCTCTCTCTCTCTCTCTCTCTCTCTCTCTACCGCTAGTTTGAATAGAAAAATGCGTGAGAGGGGATACACCTCGCGCGGCGAACGAGAACCGCGCCAAGTGTATTAGGCCGGCGGCAGTTATCCCCCTTTAACACATACCCGCACGCACACTACCGTACTCTCTCGTTGAACGACACGCGCCAGCAGCAAATACTGTGGTAGGGGAATTCGCGAGCTTCTGCGCTGACGTACACGTTCCAACATATACAACGGGTGTCTCGAATGAATGAAATCACCCACTGTATTTAATTTGTAAATAAATTTAATATTGTTAAAACCGAAAAAATATATATAATATATATATATATATATATATATATATATATATATATATATATAATGTGACAAGAGTCACACGGCGCCTGCGCCGACTTGTCCAGAAAACGACGACGTGCGTGCTATCCTGTGGATAAGAAAACCTTAAGGCGCTCACGCGCGTCGTCGCGTCTTATGTTCGACACGGTCCCTTCCCCTCGACCCGCGCATAACGGTCGGCTGATGGAACTGGAAATGGAAATGGACTGGCTTGCGCAAAATTTAATGGGAAAGCTTGAATTATTGAACATTATTATCATATATTAATAAATATATATAAAAAAAAAGGTATTGATAAATCATTATGGGTGTAACGTTCCTATCCCCCTCGGGATAGCCTACGCGGTATCTTCCCAGGGTAGTTTTGAGAGGGGAGGAAGTTTTTCAGGGTCGGGCAGCGTTTTCAGGAAAATAATTTTATTTCAACACAGTATAAATTTTTTATAACAAAAATTAATTTATTTATCCAATAAAAAAAAACTAGTCCAATTCCTCTATTTACAGGATTCTGAAACAAATAAATATAAACACAAAAAATAATTAATAATATCAGGTATGTGAATAAGTCTTTCCCGTTTTTTTTTCAAATTTTGAGCCTTTATTGTGAAAAAATGGTTACAAATGAATTATTGAAAGTATTGGCCATCGCTAGCTACAACTTTTTCCCATCTTTCTGGCAACATACGAATCCCGTTGCGAAAAAATTCGACCGGTTTGGCCTCTATCCAGTCATCCACCCATTTTTTGGCTTCCTCGTAGGAATGGAAGTGCTGGTCAGCCAGGCCATGCGTCATCGATCTGAAGAGATGGTAATCAGACGGAGCAACGTCTGGACTATACGGCGGGTGGGGTAGGACTTCCCATTTGAGCGTTTCTAAGTATGTTTTCACTGGCGGTGCAACATGTGGGCGAGCATTGTCATGTTGCAAAATAACTTTGTCGTGCCTGTCGGAGTATTGTGGCCGTTTTTCTCGCAGTGCGCGGCTCAAACGCATCAATTGTCGTCGATAGACCTCGCCTGTGATCCTTTCATTCGGTTTCAGAAGCTCATAGTAAACCACACCTAGCTGGTCCCACCATATACAGAGCATGAGCTTGGCGCCATGAATATTTGGCTTGGCCGTCGATGATGATGCATGGCCGGGTAGTCCCCATGATTTTCTTCGCTTCGGATTATCGTAACGTATCCACTTTCCATCGCCAGTCACGATACGATGCAGAAAACCCTTTCTTTTATGTCGCTGAAGCAGCTGTTCGCAAGTGAAAAAACGCCGTTCGACGTCTCTCAGCTTCAGTTCGTACGGCACCCAATTTCCTTGCTTTTGGATCATTCCCATGGCTTTCAAACGCTTGGAAATGGTTGTTCGGTCAACTCCCAATGCTTCAGCAAGTTCTTCTTGCGTTTGACAAGAATCTTCATCAAGCAAAGTCGCCAATTCTCGATCTTCAAAGATTTGCGGCCGCCCGGAACGCTCCTTGTCTTCCACGTCGAAATCACCGCTTTGGAAGCGTCGAAACCATCCGCGAACACTTGAATCATCGACACAACCTTCTCCATAAGCCTCCTGAAGCAATCGATGCGTCTCGGCAGTAGATTTCTTCAAATTGAACCAATAAAGTGAAACTTCCCGCAAATGACGTCGACTCGGCTCAAATTTCGACATTTTCACGATATCAAAAATTTATGATGCGAAAAAATTTTAACTAATGTGTTAGTATGGAATTGTTGACATATGAATAAGCTTTGATTATGACATATGTAACCATTGAATACTCGCACAGTATTGGTGGCGCCATCTCTTACAAAAAACGGGAAAGACTTATTCACACTCCTAATAGTAATTTACCGCTAGATCTATAATTTTATTTAAGCTAATTTTGCGCTATTTTCCGCAATATCTCTAATATTCGGCGCTAATTACCGCACGAATACCCGGTGTTATTTTCCACGCGGGGATTTAATGCACCGAGACAGGTTGATTTTAAGTGGAATAAAAGAATAAGGAAAACTTAACTCCGCTGGTCTTTTGAGGAGCGCCTCGCAACCAGGATCAAGAGTTAAGGGGAGAATTTCTAGTCAGGATAAGTAAACTGCTGGTCTTTTGAGGAGCGCCTCGCAACCAGGATCACGTTTACTTAGGAAAGGTAAATTTTTAACCGTCTGTCTTTTGAGGAGCGCCTCGCAACAGATATCAAGTTAATAATTTCGGAGAGGAAAAAAAGTCAAGATTAAATCGAGCTCTGGAAAGAATTTAGCTCCGGGAGGAGTTCGTGTGAAACAACTTCGGGGCAGTTGGTTCACCGGGCGAACTGCCGATTTTGCCTTTTGCAGGCCCTTTTATAATAAAATAATCGGATAATTCCGTCGCCGCTCGTTTAATTTCGGACGAGGCGCTGAATTATAATAATTATATTAACAATAATAATAATAATTATAATAATAATAATAAACAATAATAATTAAAATAATTATTGTTTTATGTTTTGTTATTATTATTTGCAGCCGGTGTGCTGCGCACAGTAATAATATACATGTGTATACATTTAAACATTTATTTACATATATTTATATATTATGTGTATATTAAATCGTTTGTATTAATTAATTTAATTAAATACAGCGGGTACATTCGTTTTCGGACACCCGTTGTATATATTGGAATTCGCGCGTTCGCTATATTCGTTGCGGCTCAGGCTGTTTCGTGAGAGCGTGCAGTAGTGTGCGTGCAGCATGTATTAGAGGGGATAGCGGCCGCCGGTCTAATACATTGAACGCGCACTCTCTTGCCGCGCGCAGTGTATCCCCTCTACGACATACTCTGTACTTAACTTAATGCTAGAGAGAGAGAGAGAGAGACGAGATATCGCGTTCTCTCTCTACTTGTTCGAGTTTCGGCAGTTGCGACGACTACCTTCTCCAGTAGTCGTAGCGACCTTTGCCCGGTTTTCGGTGTTTATTCGGTGTAGACGCGAGTTTTAATTTTATAATTGTAGAAATAATATATTTAATATTATTTCTAATGATACTTGATATTATTTCTTGTGATGTTTATACATCTAAGTCCGTGTATGTATTGTAAAATACATCCACCAAATTAGATGTAGCACCATCTTAAATTTTAACGTGTATAATAGATTCTTTGTTCGCAGTAAATTTGCGCGGCCATGTTTTTGGCCATCGCATGAGTATTAAAAATCTTTTGAAACATTAAGTTAATCGTTCTGTATACTAACAGTTTAAACTTACCCAAAGAAGCTCATATAATTTATCTTCCCTTTTTTTTGCAAATATTCAAATGAGCACATTGAATAAAAGGTAGTCTAATACCGTACTAGTAAGAGAGATATAAACGAATTACTTTCTAATTTTCAAAGCTTTGTCATGACGTTGTAAACGTTAGTTAAGTGATGCGAATGAAAAATTATGTAAACGTAAGTTAAGGGATGCGAATGAAAATTTATGTAAACGCGGTTACTAGTATAACAAATCTAATAGTATCCTCTTAAGAATATTATTAAGTATTCAAAATCTTAATACATGGAATCAGTAGTATATTAATTTCATTATCTAAATTTCCAGTGTGATTTAAGAAAAAAAACTGAGAGATCTTGATTGTAGCGAATCGATAACCTATTTCAAAATTCATCCTTTCAGAGAAATTTGTTCATTTAAAAAAAAAAGAAAGGATTTTAGTTTGCGTTTAACCTTTATAAAGTTGTCACAAATGGCAAAATACGTTATGTAAATTACAAACGGCGAGCATTAACTCCATTGGAGTTTGATTACAGGCCTGTAAAATAAGTTAGTGGTTACAGTATTTAATTTATAATAATAGATAGTCTTAGTTAGACTTGAAGTTGAAAAAGTCTCACTTCTTGGAATTGATTATTTTGCGTAAGAGGAAAAAGGGGTTGATTAAAGTTTTTAAATTGAGACTTCAAATTTCATATATATTTTTTTGTTGTTGTCACATTAACATTAAGATCCTTCTTATAACAAGACTTGAAAAAAAAGTAATGTAATTTTTTTTATTTTGGTTAGTTTTACATAATAATGAAATTTGTTTATTTACAAGCTATTACAAAGAAAAAAAACATGCGGAAATTTTTACGTTACTCAATGAGAAAAAAAAATGTAATCTCACTGCAAAGTATCTCTGACACAAATGGTATTATCCTAAATCAAGGCAGAACGAAAATACATAAAAAGGTGATTATTGGAAATACCTTTATCTGAATCGAGAAAGCACTGACGATTGATGGCAATTAAGAAAAGTTTTACGAGACTAATTAATTAGAAACGTCATGATAAATTATGAAGATTTTTTTTATGTCCTTATTAAATCAAAATTTTTTTTAGCATTTAAATAATATTAATTTTTATGATGTCCATTATACAAATAATTGCTTTTTTTACTATGGTAAACTATATGAAGTATAAAGGATAAATTTGTCCGTGTTTGAAACTATTTTCAACACTTTTAATATTACTAATAATTATTAATATTTAAATGACACCTTAAAATGACAATTTTTAGATTTTCATTAGATTAATTATGTGAAGCATGTTGTGTTAATCTTCATTCTTCGTTGTGATATTTTTAATAATTATATGACTTGATTCTTCTCTATTCTAAGCCAAATCTCTCTATGTTACTGTTTCAATAATTGCAGAAATATTAAACTATAAGATAAGCCTCGAAATTTTATAAATTATTTAGAAATAGTATGGTCTTGTGTATTATATGCATAGCATAACAAATTTACAAAGTAAAAATCTCAAAGTAGAGCTTATTTTTATTTGTTATAAATGAAAAATTTCTTTTGCTTTATTTACTCGACTAAGTGTATTGTCTTGATGACTTCATTTTATTAAGAATTTAAGTTACTATTTAATAAAGAGTTAGTATTTCTTAGTTTCTGTTAAATTATTGATTATATAATACAACAAAAAAGACAGTAAGAGCTCTAAAACAAATTTAGTAATAATTTAGTATGTAAGATTGTGTATGAAACCCTAAGCATAAGAAATGAGTTGTCTGGAGAAAATGCAGTACGAAAAACACGGGAGAAATTTATTTTTCGTGTGCGAGGATCGCGTCCGGTACGATCCGATCACGGTCGGCCGTCGTCATCCGGCCGAAGGAAGGAGGATTCGGGTGATCCGCCGAGAGGTCACGGATCAGCACGTGGCTACGATCGTCCGACAGACGCCCGGCCACCTTCGAGTGCCCCGCCCCCTATCATCGGCGCCTGCCTCCACCATCGAAGGCAAGTAACCACCGCCAAACGACGAGTTTGCGGACTTCAGCGGAGTACCGCGGGCAAGCGGTGAACGGATTCTGCCCCCCTTCCCCCCTTCCTTTCCTCGTGTATATTTCCTCCAGGTTGGTGTGTGCGCCGGGGCGCGGGACGTGGTCGGGACGTATCGGGTATGTGAACCGGGGAGCAGAGTAGGTGCGTTATTCGAGAGCGGGGGTTATTGTGCGTAAGTGCGGAGATTGTCAGAAATTGACTAAATGATATTACGAGAGTCATTATCGTATCGCGCGTAAATTTCTTTTCCCGAAATTCCCTTTTCAGGCTGGCGGGACCTCCTCTGAATTGCAGGTGAGTATAGTGGAGTTTAATTTTTTTGTGTGCGCGAACAAATAGATCAAATTATAAAAAAAAATTTTATCGAATTTTCGTCGTATCACAATATATATATATATATATATATATATATATATATATATTTGTACGCAGTATAACGGCTGCCATAATAATGATACTTATTAAAATTATAATTAATATTAATTATTATTATTATTAATATTATTATTATAAATCGGCTGCTCGTCCGATGTTGGACGAGCGGCAGCGATAATAAGCGACGATTTGATTATAAAAGAGTCTGTAAAAGGCATAATCGAGGAGTTTGTCCAGTCAACCGGCTGACCCGAAGTCGTCTCACTTGAACCCCTCCTGGAGCTATAAACTGTCCAGAGCTCGATAATTCCTGCCTGAAAAATCCTTCCGAAATTATTAGCTTGATCTCTGTTGCGAAGCGCTCCTCAAAAGACAAACGTAGTAGTCCAGTCGTAGCATGTCCTGCAACAACCGTTGGTACACCACCCATTACTGTTTACGTACAGCAACCTTCAGATGCACAGGAAAACGCCAATGTGATGAATGAGGAAATGGAATGGCCATTTTAATGGCAAAAACTTACACTCTTTTCTCGAAAGGATCCGCGAACTACAACGAGCATATAATTTATCCGATCAACAAATTCTGAAAGGATTTCCAGAATTATTAAGAGCTGATGCTCAGTTGTGGCACAGAAATTATGTCTCAAATTTAAAAACTTTCACCGACTTAGAAGAAGGACTAAGAAAATTTTATTTATTACCCAGCGAACGCCGCCATTTACATTGGCATATACATAACCGTATACAAGAATATAATGAAGACATTCGTACATTCGGCAACTCACTAATTGCGCTAATGAGATGTCGAGGAGGGTTTACGGAGGAACAAAAACCGAAACTATGTACTACAACATGCTCGCCGAATATCGTCTACACATTCGCCGTAATGACGTCACCTCTACATCAGATATAGTACAGCAAGTAGAAGAATATTTAGAAATAAAAAAGTAAAGTGAGTAAGTAAAATCATACATCTGCACATACCAGAGAATATAAAAATAGAAAACCTGATTTCTTGTACATGTTGCGTCCAGCAACTATATCGGATATATATATATATATATATATATGTATATATATACGTATATGTACATGTATATGTACGCGTATAAGTGTTTACACAAGTGATCATTCCCTTGCAGTTCTCCAAACCCGGGAATGTACGTGGATTTCGAGCGAGGAGGAGAGTTAAATAGAAATAGAGAGGAAGAAAGAAGAAAAGGAGCGAGCGTTCGGCAACGTCGCTATGGCACTGTCCATTATAAAAACAGGTATACATATATCGATTTATACGTATATATACAAGAAGAAAAGAGAATCTCTTAAAATTTTTCCTATCCCTAGAAACTGGAGAATGTCGACAGTGTCGAATACCGAACTGCGCACGCCTCCCCCCGCAATAAAAACCAAATGCGACCCAAACGAGGCTGCCTGGCTGCGGGCCCGCCGTAATGCAGCGCGGACCGAAGTGCCTCTCCCCTCCCCCTCCCGCCAATCATACTTTCCCCCGCGGAAAAACTCAAGACGAAGCGGAGGGCGCGCTAATGCGATTTTTACAACCTCCTCCCCCTCTTGTATACACAGACGAATTTTGAGACATAATAACACCAAGAACGACCCTATGAAGAACATTAAGAATTCTAAAAGGAAGCAAATAATATTTCAACATATAATTTCTGCTTCGATGTCCCCAGGAATATTATTATAATATGAACATTATTATTATTATTGTTATTATTAATGATGTAATGTTAATTATTATCGTGAATGTTTATCTTATTTTGATAGTTTAATTATTATTATTGTTATTATTAAGGTTATAAAGTTAAATATTATTATGGGTGGTTATATTATTTTGTATATTATTATTACCATGAATCACGATTATTATTATTATTTTAATCATTATTATTGTTATTATGTTAATTATTATAATGCGTGTTTATCTTACTTGTATATTATTATTGTGTTGAATATTATTATCAGGATCGTTATTATAAAAATTGTTATTATTATCATTAATATTATCATTATTATTACAATTATTATTTTAATTAATATTAATATTAGTCTTTATATTTTTGAGGCGGATTCACCATCATAAAACGCAGTAGTTCATAAGAGTATGTTATTGTATAATAGGGTTATAATTAATCAATTATTAGTATTTCTATATAATTATATTTTCTATTAAATATTAAATAATGTTAGTAATTTATTCACGACGACGCCTAGGTTGGTTTCCATGTAGTTTATATGAAAAGTCTTTGTCGCGCGTATTTAATAACGAAAGAGAAAGCGATAATCATAATAATATTTGTACGAGATGAAGGGAAGTACTACATTTCTATAATAAAAAAAACGTCCCTTCATCTCTTCCGCTATCATGTATTTTCCCAGCGGGGAAAAATTCGGCAGCTTCGCGCTCCGACTATAAGTACGGGCCCGCTGGACTGCGAAAAGCAGACTGCCGGTCGCGTTTGTAGCGAGTGAAACAATCTTTTTGTACGGTATAACCAAGCTATAGAATAAAGTAAGAATTCTATATTACAAAGTTTTTCTTCTAAAACCTTTCTTTCCGCGATACGCGTCTTATTTTTAGAGCAGGAGACACGGGTCTAGGAGACAGAAAGCTGTCGCTGGACTCGTAGACTCCGCTAAAAATAAGCGCGACGGCCTAAGGCGATAGTGGGAGGCCGAAAGCGTGCCGCTGCTACCCTTAGGGAATATCGGAGCCGTCGCCGCTCCGAATCCGACACGTTGGCGTAAGAGCCACCCGGACGTGGCCTTAACCAGCGTCGAACCGCACCGCGTGGCGCCGCGCCCTCGCGAGAAAAGTATGCGCGATCCGCCCCGCGTATCCCCGGCTTCAATACGCGAAGGCGTTGGCCGAAAATTAAGGGGGCAATTCGCCGGTAACTAACGGCATTAAATCGCCGTGAAGATTTCCTGGGTGACACCAGCTTCGGCTGGACGTCACATACATAAGTCTAACAATAAAATAGCTATAGTGTACAACCGAAATAAGTGTTGCTGGAGATGCAAACAGACCGGACACGACCGCTAGACCCAAAATTCTAAAATTTTGAGCTAACATTCTTGAATATATTTAATTTCGAAAAAAGTAAAAAAAAAAACATTTTTTTCAAAGTTGTAAAGTAGAATACTGCCTTAAAAGGAAAATTGGAGGGAAAAATAAAAGGAAAGAGAGAGATGGAGATAGAAGTATATATTATTAATGAATATAAAATAGTAAAATTTTAATGATTATAAAAACAAACTTGTGAGCAGGAGTTCGTTAAATATTTCTCTCTAAAAGTTATCTTGTGATTTGGTGGCAATATTATCTACGTAATTTATTTTTTTTTATTCATTTTGAATAACATTTCGATTTGTAGTGTGATAATATTGTATTATGAATCGGACAGTTATTATCTTTGATAATACCTTTGATTTTCACCAAGCTGTACTACTATTGTCTCAAATACCTTCTTGACAATATTATCGTTTTATATAAACTCAGAGTTTATATAATATTATGAACAGAAGTGACAGGCGGTACTGCCAACTCGGGCATGCGCATTAGAGCTTTATCCATCCACGCGCTGATTGTCTGAAACTCGCGCGATATTTTATTTTAAAGTTATATGATCTGTATAATCGTACACAATATTAAGCAAGACTTTTAAACAAATTATTTTAATTAATAGTATTATTAATTAATATCAACATTCAATATTAAAATTAACATTAATAATTATGATTATACTAAATACTATTTTTAATAATGTATAATAATTCAAATAGTATGATTAAAAATAATTATTATTCTTTAATATAATTTATAGCATCAATAATTTGTTTCACAGTCTTGCTTGTTATTTTATACCATCATATAGATCATATAATTTTAAAATATCGCGCGAGATTCAGCCAATCCGTGCGTGGAGAGGTAAAGCCTCTAATTCGCATACCCGAGTTAGCAGTACCACCTGTTGTGGCAGTACCTTTGATCGTGAAGAAGATATTTTGATTCTTTCTTTTCAACGTTGGGCAGTCGTTTTCGTAGGATATAAGAATCACAAGCGCGCACGCATAACTTTGTAGTAATTATTCGAATCGTAGTAATATATATATATATATATATATATATATATATATATATATATATTAACCGTATATATATATATACGGTTCATTCCAATTGTTTTTAAAATAATTTAATTTAAGCCATTTGGGGTACTTTACACTTCTGTTAACGGGTGCTTTTACCGGGCATCAATTAAATAAGTACCCCGTTACAATAAATAATTATAAATTCAATTATAATATGAAAATGATACTATGATTATAAAAAATAAAAAAAAACTACGTTGAATAACCAATTTGTATATTGTCTTTATTTAAAATTAAATATAACATAGATCATTTTATAAAAAGATACATTCACTAGCGGGTTCCGGTTGTACGTGGTTTGGTAATAAATTCACAGTGTAGCCCCATTTATGTTTCGAAAATAGGACTTTTCTCTAGAAACATAAATTTTAAATTCAGATATTTGGTCTAATAAATAATAAAAATTTCATCAATTTGTAACGATGTAAAAAATAAAACTACAGACTAAGTATACATTTATAATAAAATTTGTAAGAAAAGCAAAATAACTAGGCGAGTTTAATATGTTTGTAATAATATTAAGAACTTTAAAAAGTAAATAACTATTAATCTTGTCCTTTATTTTATAAAAAAAATTATCTAAATATTTGTTTTAAATTTTCAAATATACTAGGAGAAAATGTATTATATAACGAAATTAAAGATCAGATTATTGAAATAGTTAGGTGTCCTGGTTGTGATGAAGGGGAACATAATTTTTATGTAAATCATTTTTCATAAAAAAATTAATTATATAACGCAATGACAGCTTTCAGTAATGAGATTATTAACAGAAATAGCTAAGTTATATATCTAGCTATATTTTCAATGCTATCCACGTGTGATCTTATAAAAATAAATCACCGAAAATCATCGGTGGATTGTACGTAAACGATTTTGTGATATTTATTCTGATAACTTGTTTTTGTTAAAAACAGGTATTAAGTTGTCAGGCTCGGCCCACAATGTGTGCATCTCAACAAATCTAATATTCAGCAACAACATATTTATATCAGACATATACTTTAATGGATTACACTAAATGTAAATTGTTTCATTTTCTTCAATAATATACATTTATGAGATCACGAGTAAATACTCATATTTTGTTTGTAGTTTGCTTATTATAATTATATATATTACGTATTAGAAAAATCAGCTACGTATGTCACTTATTCGGATATACACATGATATGAAAATGAGCTTGACTTTCCACATGATCTCATTACTTTTTTACACTGTGCTTTCGTTATATAATGAAAATAAACTCTGCTATCTAGAAATGATTTCATTACTTTATTATTATACCATTTAGTTAAAACTAATTAATTGTTAGTGTTTTTCGGAAATTTAAACATATTTTGTGTAAACTATACATACTGTTATTTATAGGGATACATATAAAATGAACTTAGCCATTTCTTTTAAACTGTAATTTCGTGATATATTTTATTTTTTGTTTTCATATTTCAGAATATTTTAGAAACATCTTTTTTATATAAATATTGTTTTGGTATATGAAAATTTTTTTCGCTATGAAAATATTTAGTATAATTACACATATTATTATATTTCCCTTGATCGTACACAGGACATCTGACTCTTTCAATGATTTTCAAGTTCGTTATATAATATTTTTTGTGTTAATATATTTTGAAATTTATAAAAAATACTTTATATAATTTTTTTTATAAAATAAATTATACCATTAATAGGTTTTCAAGTCCTTAATACGTTAAAAACAAATCAAACTCGACTAACTATTCTACTTTTATGAACAATTTTTTTTGGAGATTTCAATTCATTTCGAAAGCTCTAGTATTCAATGAATTCATAAAATTTAATATTATATTACTTTTTACAATTGGAAGAGTCAATTTATTTTCATTTAAATTGAATGTCACATTAACCATATAAGGTCATAAAAGATCAGATCATAGACATATATATTAGGTGTACAAATAAGTTTCCGCCGTTTTGAAAAGATGGCGCCACCGATGAGATAACATCGAAATTGTCAGTTGTAAAAAGTCGTATAGTATATGTTGACATTTGGAAACAGTATAACCTTTTAATACTTCTGATAATAAATCTATACGTATTAATATATGTTCCTGCGATTGAACGATATAATATGCGTTAATGGCAAAAATCCGGAAAGCCAAGTCGAACGCGTACAGCTTAAATCTATACGTATTAGGATATGCTCCTGCAATTGAGCAATATATTGTGCATTGATGGCAAGAATCGGGTTCGAAGGACGAAAAAATGACTGCGCTACTTTTTCCAGTCGACTTCTCCAAGTCTATAGTTCGATATTCTCAAATCAAGTAAAATAAGGGAATTTAATAGCAGTCTAGAAACACTCTAAAAGATGGCCTCCAGCGCAAAGGTATGCCTTACTTATAGTTCTCAGTGTCCAAAATTGATTGCGGATAGAAAACTAAGGCATAAAAGGACAGTCCTTATCCGTAGTATTGGAACTTAATTGACATTTCGTTGCCTGCTTCAGTAAGCCAAAACTGAATGCCAGTTTCCAGGCATATAAGACTTGAAACTTACTATTATAATGTAAGAGGCGCGAATATATATATATATATATATATATATATATATATATATAAGAATATAAGTAATATAAGAATAAATTAAAAAATTGTTTTATATAAATAACTATATATTATAATATTAATAAGATAAAATATTAATTTAGGAGCTATTATACAAAATTCTGTATTATAAAGAGACTATTATATTCTTTTTGCTGGTTTTATTAATTTTTAATATTTTTAATATAATATAATTTTTAATATAATTTATTGTAGTAATATTTCAGATTATTGTAGTACTATTTCAGATTCTTCGAGGGTGATTATATACAAAAACAGTCTGACTGTCATTATTCTAGTTAATATATTATATTAGAAAGACTGTAAGACCGGTAAAAATATTTATTGATTTAATTCAGAACAATTAGCATAAGTACAATTTTTAATTTTATTATATATATATATATATATATATATATATATATATATATATTGAATTAATTAATCAATATTTTTAATTAATACAATAGCTTGTGTAGATGAGTAACATTAGAAGAAGAAAAGGAAAGGATGATAAAGAAATGCAAGAGTGACAGAGAGAGAGGGGGAAGATACTCTATACGGCTCTCTGTGCCCACTCGAGAAAATGCGCGTGAGAATCATTGAGGATAAAAAAGAAATAAACGCAAGAAGGGAACGATACTTGATTACATCATAATACAGAAGGCATTTCTCGCCAAATACATACACATCAGGAAAAAGAGGAGCAGAGAGCACGTGGTGATGATGAGGTTAACTGACACGAGTACCGACGAACAAACAGCAAAAGAAGAAAGTCTCAAGAAATAATCCACGCACAACAGCTCACCACCACGCCAGCTCAACCGGGAAGAACGCGCACTCTGTAAAAGAGAAACGAGTGAGAAAATGGTGGAGATAAGCAGTCACACCATGACGGCATGCCATACATGGCGAAGCTGCTATGACGCCGCGGTGTCACGACAGGGTCAGGCTGGACAACAACACGCACGATACTCAGCGAAGAGTGGACGCAGTTATCGATAATTTTCTTTTGAAGTTGTGCGTGAGAGAAGGAAGAGATTTCCTTTGCGACGTAGTTGCGTAGGTGTGGTGAGAAAGGAGAGTAGAAAAGTGCAGTGACAGGAGATAGAGGGAGAATATTGGAGAACCAGCGGGTGGTAGAGAGAGAGAGGGAGAGAGTGAGATTGGAGTAAAATTCAGACGAGGTACAAATACAGAGAGAGAGGCAGCGCAAGAAGAAAAGAGAGAGTGAGAGAACGAGAAACATTGTGCTCGTGGAAACGCCTTCGCACGAAACGTAGCCAGCATAGCAGCGACGACGCCGGTGAGTGGGCCGCGGCCCTTTTTCTATATACATTTATATCGTATTCTTGTTGTATTACTGGGAGGTGCGAGGTACGGACTCCGGCATCCGTGGCGCGGAAGAGGAGAGGGAAACGGTCCATGGGGTTGGCGCGATAGAGAGCGGTTACGGGAGGAGTGCAGAGCGGCCATTTTGGCAGTGCGAAGAGTAGATGTGAGCGGGGTTAACGAAGGCGGTATACCAATGTATGAAATCGAGAGGCAATAAATTTAGAAATTATTGCGGATTTAGTATCAAAACCTCATTACTGAATGATGTAAAATTTACTTCTGTCCAAATAAATCTCACCCGAAGGTCCCATCACCAGGTCCCTGTTCCCAGATACCTCACCCGAAAAGCAGCAGAGAATTCGAAGGACAGGTTGATGAGAAATCTATTATCAGCACGGTATGTGAATTCATCAACGTCAGAAATGCTGTATAGAAAGTTCAATAACTGTAAATAGTTATTGAATTTTTCATTGCATCAATAATATGCGTATAGTTCCAATAGTTTCAGTTATATGTTACAATATTAATTATTTCTCTCGCGATGAACTTTTTTACATCTGTCATACTTCAGTATTTATTCATGTATTTATCTTTTTTTTTAATATATATAATACGAGGGGAGGTCAATAAGTCCTTAGAAAATCTAAGACATGGCGCACGTAGCATCACAAATGGTCTGTTTCTAGTAAGTATCCTTCCTCACTAGGTATCAACCATATTAATCTAGTGGTTTCGTTTTTATTGTCAGTTGAAGTAAATAACGTTTAATTGCTTAAGAAAATAGAAAGAAATGAGTTTAGAGCGGTGATTAAACATTTCTAATTAAAAGGCTTAATAGCAAAAGAAATAAAAGCTGAGTTGGATTCAGTTCATGGTATATCTGCCCCTGTTTTTGAACAGTTTACAATTGGATAAATAAATTTCAAAATGGCCGTACATCAACAGAAGATGAACATCGTTCAGGAAGTCCCGTGGATGTGAGTACCCCGGAAATGATCGATAAAATCCACGATATGGAAGAAGAATAGAAGAAGATAGAATAAAATTGCACGAAACAGTTAAGGCCACAGGGGGTTGAAAAGGTATCGTTGTTTCAATCTTGCACGATAAGTTCGATATGAAAAAAATATCTGCAAGATGAGTGCCGTGTTTGCTCTCAGCTGAGAACAAATCCAACCGCGTGGTCTCTTCTAAGGCTCTTTTGAAGCACATGCGTCGCAACACAGATGAGTTTCTGCATAGATTAATCACTCTAAATGAAACATGGATACACCACTACACTCCCGAGACGAAAGATCAGTCTAAACAATAGATTACTAAAGGCGAACAGGCTCCAAAGAAGGCCACGACAGTGAAATCAGCTGGAAAGATTATGGCTATGTGTTTTGGAATGCACGATGTATTATCCTTATTGACTATTTGGAAAAGGGACAGACGATTACTGGAAAGTACTATGTGTTATTATTAAGTCAGCTACATTAAAAAATAAAAGAAAATCGTCCTCATTTGAAGAGAAAAAAATCCTCTTTCTCCAAGAAAATGCACGCGTGCAGTTTCGATGGCTAAAATTCAGAAATTGAAGTTTGAATTGATAGACCATCCATCGTACTCACCAGATCTATCCCCGAGTGACTTCTTCTTATTTCTAAATTTTAAAAAATGGTTCAGAGGACAACAGTTTACATCAAATGAGGAGGTCAAAGCTCACACAAAGTTTTGAGGACTACAACAATCATACTTTTCTGAAGGCTTAAAAAAATTGGAAATACATCTGTCAAAGTGTATTGAACTAGAAGGAGATTATGTTGAAAAATAAAAAAAAAATTTACCCCAAAAAAATTGTTTTTTTATCGTTTTCTAAGGACTTATTGACCTATCCTTGTATTAGCGATGTAAAAATAACAAGATTTTTTTTCATATAGGTTCATTATATATATATATATATATATATATATATATATATATATATATATATATATACATATAAATGATATCTTTCAAGTAAATTTATATCTTCATAGTTTCTAGATATAACCTCTAGGTTAATTACTACCTTTTTTTCGGATATTTAAAATATCTGCAATAAGAAATTATTCTAATTTCGTATCATGTAATTGCCAAGAAAACTATTAATATTTTTCTCCATTTTAGTTGCCCATTTTCTAGAAAATTATATATTTCATAGCTCTTTGCATATTGTACAATATATATATTGTAGTAAATAAAAATAAGTCAATTAGTACAAACATATTAATTTATTCAGCATCAATAATTGAACAAATCGTATTAAACATATGATCTTTATTTTTACATTTAAAGGATCAATTAAAGTATAAATAATTCATAAAAATAATGATTAAATGGGGGCAGTTTGATTGTTCTTAAGTGATATTATTATATTATAGATGTAATCTGATGTTAATGCGATCAAGATACGTATTTTTTTAGTTCGAATGCACCGAATATGTAAAATAGTAAAAAAAATAGATTGAGAAGAATATATAATTTTTACTTTAAATGAAAAATATAAAATTGCCATCTTCTGGGAAAGTAAGCACAACAATATAGTTGTGCATTTGATAGGATTGGTTTTTACATAAGGAGCAAGTACAGCTTCTAAACACAACGGCATATTATACTAATAGAGTAATTTAAATACAATATTTTTTTATACATAACATTTTTTACAAAAAATATTTTTATATTATGATATATATCGTGATATTATTGGCCGCAAGATATGTATAATTTTTTTCATTTTTGTATTTTGCATATTGACATTAGTTTATTTGAGATATGTATTTCAAAATTTACAAATTCTGAAATAATCAAAATATAACGTACAAAAATATATTTTAAAATAAAATTTGTATAATTTGAACAAAATTTCATATATATATATATGTGTGTGTGTTAACTGCATCATGCTTTATTATTCTTTATTTGATTTTTTACGGCATTGTATGTCTTCTGCAGTACCATCTATTCGAAAAATCAGAAATTAAAATTCTCACTTTTTATCTACAGAAGTGACAACATGCATTATAATCGTCATACAATCATAGCTTTCGTTTTACTCCCTCAATTCTATGAATAGAAAGATAAAACAAAGTTCATTCGATTCATTATTCAATTCTCCATCCGAGCTAACATAAGTTCAATCTGTATTTTATGAATAAAATTTATAATATTTGTTGTTTTTTGGTGTTATTGCAAAGCAGCGATGTCTATAGTGCTGACGACAGTTTTTCTTATTTTTGGAAAATAACTTTGAAAAATATTATGAAAGCACTAAGAGTCATCCTGGTTGTAGAATTTTTCAAAGATTCAGATAAAATTGGTTTCAATTCAACATTTTAAAACGTAAAATGAGGAGGCAAAATGACATCTACGATTTACACATTTTCATGTCTATTTTAATAGTTCATCATGGCGCTGGGATCGTGGTAAAGTGTTGGCAGTCATTGGCGTTGTGACGTAATACGACTACGTTCGATGCGTCACCAAAGTGAATTTTAGCATGTTTTTTAACACTCTTTTTATAAACGCCAAATTTAATTATGTAATTTAAAAACAGCAATAAACGGTAAAGAACGAGTATTTAACACCTATAGAAAACTATGTATTTTTATAATAGTTCTATGAATAAAAATAATATTAAATCACTTATAAAGGTACAGACAATAAAAATGATTATTATTCTCGTGGAATTGATATATCTGTATTGTACATAAAATAAAAATAATTTATTTGCATTTTGTAAATAAGTTCACTCGTCAGCAAATCTGTATGCGCATGATTTGAATTATCTAGACGACGCACATTTTATTATCGCTGATCAACAGATGTTCGCTAGGCCGAGAAATCCCTGCAATGAAGCGCCGCTATATTGGACCAGCTGCAACAGTCAAGACTCGAAACGGGAGAAGAAGTATGGTCATGCATTGATTCACGCTCGTGATACTCGGGATGGAGATTTTGCAATGGATGTGGGGGAGTTGACGCAGAAGTTTCTCGGATGCACTTCACTTTTCCTTTGACAGCCGCTGAGGTTCGAGTCTCTTTTAAATAAATCTATCATTCTACATTGAAGTCGGCTTTAACTTATTTTTCCTTAGCAATAATAAAATAATTTTTAATATATATATATATATATATATTATGACGAGGCCGCAGCCGAAATGCGAGACGTCTGCCGCGGCGTACGCCAAATGTATACATTGCACGACCTCAATGCGACCAGCCGGCCGGCCGGCGAAGGAAAGCAGAGCGGAGAGAGGGGGGGAGCGGAGTCGTCACGGAGAGGAGGATAGTTTTCGTTTTTTTAGTCGCGTTTCGAGGTGGGAGAACGAAGCCACGTGCGTCCGAGCCGCATAGAAAAAGAAGATTTCGGTTTCAGGGCTTCGCGCACGTGCTCGAAACGACAGGGTAGAAAGTCAGTACTCGTGCCAAAGCCCGCGCCGTGCGTAACGATGCGCCCCAGGTCGGCGAGGAGTAACTGCAAGCGAGACCGTGAGGACCGCCCGCAAGAGCCAGCGGCTGCCAGCGTCAACGACCCGAGCAGGAGGTCCTGCTACGCGTGTCGTCGTCGAGTACCGTCGGAACAAATGTTCGCGTTCGTGCGGCATCCGCACAGACGGTGCAGGCGGACCGCTGCCGTTCTGTGACCGCGAGTGGTTGTGTGCGTGGTCCGGCGTCGACGCCGATATTCCTGGGGGACGCCCCTTCTCACACAGATGAGTCCGTTCGTGTGCGCTTTTGCGAGGCGCCCCACCAGCGGGCGGACGAGTGTGCGTGAAAGAGAGAGAGCGTGCGCGCGTATTGTTGCTCTCGTTCTTCGAGTTTTTTGCCGTAGGCGCGCGAGCTTCGCGACTTTTGAACTTGTACGAGGAAAGCTTGCGCTGTAAAATAAATTCCGTACTTCGTCAATACGTCTACGTTTATTTCCGCGCTTTCTTTCCCTTCTCCCTATCGACTCCTATTTTTCCTGATTGTTTCCTAGCATCGAGTCGATATTGAACGCAGGATCCCCCCGCCTCCGCGGGCACGGCGAAGTCCTTCCGCCGTGCGATCTAAGCTTGCTGCGGACGTGCTGTTCGTTGCCAGAGCACCACACACGAGACAGGTGAGTAGGCCCACGTATTCACGGGTCGACTTCTTTCTTTGTAACGGGCCGGCGCGTCGCGGCGCGCCGAGACTCCGTTGCCGACGGGTGTAGATTCCCCGCACGGCGAAAAGCAAGAGCTACGTGGGTTGCGCGTGAGCCGTACGGGAACGGCCGCGCATCGGTATTCGAACGGGAGTTCGCACAACCGAGCCACCCCGTTACAATATATATATATATATATATATATATATATATATATATATATATATTGTGACGAGTCACAAGGCATCCATGCCGACTCATCCGAATTGAGACTTCTTACAGAAAATATTCGATTATAAAAATTCTTTCATGTTAGATTTAAGACCTGGCGATTTTCTTATTATTTTATTACTCTTTACGTTCAGATTTATTCTTATAAATCTCAATGTTATCAATGAAATGTTATTTAAATTAGTGATGTAAATAATTTCTATTTAAGATATATTTATTTTTATATTTAAGAGGAAAAAGGCTATTTAGAATAATATTAGTTTTTTTCCTTTGAAATAATAATGAAGGATTGAGCGAACCTTTAACAATATAAAAAAGGAGGAAAAAATCATGCTTGTTGGAAAATGGAATTTAGTATTGATAATTACACGATTTTTATTTTTTTCTTATTTTATTCCAGTGGAAAGAGACTCATTGATTAGTATACATAAAAATTAAGGGGGCATCTCTAGTCTTTTTGCATAAATTTTCAAGATTTTTTTCTTGCAGTAAACTTTATTATCACACTACAATTTTTTATATTAAAAAAATACATATTGAAGTCTGCAAAAAATTTTTTTTTTCATTTTTCATCCAATATGGCCCAGATATGGCTGGCACAACGAAGCTTGCTTTTTTTGGCTGACATCATATCTTGACACAGGAAGCTCTGAAATGAAAAATTCAAAAAGCATATTAAAGTATAAGAAAGTGACTATAGCCCGTACTTAGTTTAGTCTTTTGGGCATGGCCTAAACTCACTTTTTATAGAAAAACGGAGCTTTAGAAATTTCTCAAATCCCGGTTCTCTAAAAGTCAATAACTTAATCGAAACCTTTAAACATTTAATAGACAATGCAAACGAAACGCTGCAAACATATGATACATTATAGAAACAAAAAAATAATCATATGCTTACCTATCTAATTCCAATCTTTCAGCACCCAATGATTTTAAAATATAAAAATTTTCGAATTTCAAGTTCGAATTAAATTAATATATTTTCCATTATCTATCTTTTAATTGATATATTAAATTAAAATATTTTAAATCTATGACGATACTGAATATCAATAATATTAATAACTTAGGTCTAATATTAACTTTTAATCTAAAATGCTTAAACTACTTTTTTGTAAGTTACTTAAGAAATTTTCTACACCTGATGTAATATTCAAAGTAAAAACCAATTATATTGAAAAGCTGACCTTGAACTAAAACAGTCTTCAGAGTTATAAAATATTATTTTTTAATGCTTTTTAGCTTCTTTCCTTTTAGAAAATTGAAATTAACTTCATACAATAAATATTTTTTAATTCGTTTTAGAATTTTAAATATTGATATTAATTTTCTACTATAGACAGTGTGAAACGATCTCTACGTCTTTTTCAGTCCACGTTTCAAAATTTTCATTGGTAACAATTATAGAGAATGAACCCTTCTGTTACATTTTACAATAAATAAAAATGTGATTGTGTTTAAATGTTTAAATATATAAATTATCTTTGAGTATCAGAAAGTATTATAATATGAAAGACAGAATGGAGAAGGAGATGTTCTCCGCCAGCCGACGCGCCGCTTCTCGAGAACGAAGGAGTTTCTCCAGGACCTACTTCACTTCGGCCTCTGGCCTTGGGATGAGTGAGTGTTGTATCCTTGCTGTCTCTCTCTCTCTCTCTCTCTCTCTCTCTGCTCTGCTAACGTAAGCTCAACAGCTCTTCTTGAGATTTGGCCGACTCCTCTAGATACTCGACCACCTGGGAAACAACGGGAAAAACTTATTTCCGACCACTGAGTTCATTCCGCAACTCTTTCCAGAAGTCGAGGATGCATGCCTCTTCGGAATATTAGCTTTGATTTGAAAATTGGATAAGATAGACAAAAATCTTTGCTCTATGAATTGGAACTGATTCAGCCTTTGGCGAGGGTCAACTATTGCCTCCCTCCCAGTACGATAAATTTCTGTTTCGGGGGGGGGGGAGGCAAGCAACTACAGCAAAATGAATGCTTAACTTGGGTCTTAAGCTCCAAGAGAGATGGATGGCATCGGGAAGGCCTCTTCATACTCCGCAACTCCTGTTGTTGGGCTTCATCATAGCTCTTTCCTCACTCTCTCTTGTCACTGAACTCCAGCGACGGAAAAGATAAATAATGCTTTTGGTTAGTCTTTTAGGTTCACAGCTCCAACTGCCGGGTCTGGCCATTGTTGCTAGTACGGTCGTATTTCTTCTTGAGGAAAAAATCTGCTTGACGAAAAAAGCTTGACGACTTGACGCAAAAAGCTCAATGATGTGTTCGTCTCATGTATTGTGAAGCTCTTTGGCGAACGCCAATGCAGGTTTTGAACGTCCCATTAACCCACTCCACTGGACTAGTCTGAGGATAGTATAGTGACGTCAAGGACTTCATCTGGATATCAGTATAATTTTTTCGATTATTTTCCATTTCGAATAATCATTGAGACAATCTTGGGTGGTTTTAAATTATTTCAGCTAACTTTCGTCTTATGTATCTCCTGCCAACGTAACAGTAAAGTAGAACAGATCGTGGTCCTCGGACATCCCTGAAAGGGCGTCTCACACATTCTTTAACGACCCTTTTCAATACCCTACAACAAAATTTTGCTCTTACAACCTAAAAGCCCATCGAGCGAGCCTGCTAAGTGAATTCTGCATCGAACGAATTCAGCTTCAACTAATATAGTCCGCAACGACGCGAAAATCATATCCGTCCATGCATGGACGGAACGTATTAATGGCTCATATGACACCCAAGTAGTCTCTTTATGTTTCCGAAGCATTTCGTTCGGCATAAGAGAGAGCTCTACCCATTGTTGTCTGTCGAATTCTTGAATCAGAACAGTTCCTATGCCAGTATCATTTACAACTGTTTGAATAGTGAACTGGATATCCAATAACGATCGATGCAAAATCTGCGCTGAAGCGACGATTGATTTAATCTTATCAAAGGGGGCTTGTTGTTTTTCGGTCCCCTCATATCACAAATCTTTTCAAGGCAGATAGATGAGTGGTTCGACAATGGTGGCAAAGTTTTTCAAAAACTTTCTATACCACTATTCTGTGAATCGTATCAATGGTTCGATCTTTTCGCGATCGGCACGGAATCCCTCACGATTAACGAGAATGCTCAAATATTTAATTTCAATATATTGAAAGATACTTTTTTCTTGATTAATTGTGAGTCCAGCTTCATTTACTTGTAAAAATATGACGTATCCAGTCTAAATTTTTTTGATCGTTTAAGTTGTGATCATAATGTTATGAAGATACGAGAAACCGTTTGGTTCGAGGCCTGGTCCGATTATTCGACCTGTTCGGCAGTGGAACGACGCACCATTCGACAAACCGAAAGGCATTTTGGTAAACTGAAACAATACCATACGAGGTACCCTAAACACCGTAATCGGTTTCAATTCAAAGTGGAATCTGATAATACGCAATGCTCATATTTAAGGTCGATATAGATCTAGCTAACTGCAGTTTCCTTAGCATCTGATCCATGTTAGGAAACGGGTGTGTATCGGATTTCGACACCAAAATTATTTTTCCATAAACGATGAAGAATCTATACTTTCCGTTGCTTTTGCGTACCGGCATCACTTGACACGACCAACTACTACTCGATAGTTCGATTATTCCAGTCTCCAGTATCTCTTTATCTTAAGAATGCATATACTTTTGGATATTCTTAGAAGTAATCTGTTTGATGAATTAGCGATCATTGCCTACATGTATGGCATGCTCTCCCATGTCGTAAGTCTCCGTGGTACTTCTACGGCCTGCAGGATTTCATCTAATAGTTTTTTTAATTGCTGTTGTTCCTACCGGGTTATATCGGTGAGAACAATGGACGCCAATCTAGAGAACTCATTGGTCAGACCGAAATCAGCATTTTCTTCTGAATCCAATTCACCTACTTGAGTCGATTCGAAAGATAAACCGTCAGCCAATCTCAACGATACCACACGTTCGATTTCATTAAATGTGACTGCGGCTATTTCTAACCCGACCGCTGCCTGAACGTATAATTAAATAGCAATCGGGTCATGGATGGTTCCAAACGTACGTTCGGCACCTATATAACAGCCTACTTATAGGTTCAGGATCACAGCGATTAACCGATAGTACCGATACCGTAGAATAGACGCATCCGGTACTCGGAAATTTATACCGAAATCGACCAGCGCACTTACTCCGATCTTATGACAATCTGGCCGGGGTTTAGTTCGTCACTGTCATTCTTCTCGGTCATTTGCGATTACTCGACAGCATCAGGCCTACGTTCAATCTAATTAGTGGAAAACGGTCGATGGTTCGAGGAACTAAATCGTCGAACTGTCTAGTCCGAGATTTCTTTGGGTATACAGGTCGACCATATCCCTACTGTCGTCTCATTTTGCATATCTCGAAAACTTGGGACAGTCATACATGCGGAAAATTAACTCACCACGCTTATAAAATTTTATTGGGCCGTCTGGATTCCCCATATCCAACGACCATGCGGAGCAGTCTAAGAAGATTTTTCATCGTCGACTTTGTAGGTATTGTCGTAATTTATATGATTACGCGACCGTCTACGCGTCGGTCGTTGGCGCGATCAATACAGTAAAACACCGAGATAAGTAAATTAACAAGTTTATTTGACAATTTATTTGACAATATAGTGATACAATATAAGAGGTGAGAGCAGGCCAATGTGGACCTGACTCTACCGATAACCACAACAGGAATGCCGCGGCGTGTGCCGCTGCCCACGCCGCGGTGTTGCGGCCCCCTCCACGTAGTCGGAGGCGCCGCCGCTCGCTATAATACATGCGTAGTATACGCGTTGGTGTGCATGCGCGTATCGTCGTGGGTTCGTGCTGTGTACGATCCCCACAACTTCTTCTTCCGCAGTGTCCAATTCCGCCTCCACGGTTGGTGGTTAGGTTTCGAGGACCATCTTAACTCTTTTGTCGCTTTCGGCTCTTGATTTCTGCGGGACGTCTGCGATAGACCAAACACGCTAACCTGCATCACATTCGACTCCCTCTAATCCAAAGTCTTAAGCATTTCTGTCAATCCAGCATAGGGCCTCTTCTCTTGGTCTGAATTCTCCTGAGGAATAGAATCTCGTTTACAGTTCAACAATAGAATTTTCTTACTCCACTACCAATTAGGATTCTCTGGCTAATTAGAGAAATTCGTAAATTGTACTGAATGACTTCTTAGAATACTTCGCTGGATGTGAGTGCGCGCATTACGCAGAATAATTAGCTGCTCTGCTGCGGGAAGAGATGGGTTTCACCAATCGAATATCAAGAGGAGGTAAGTGATATTTGTATTTGACGGCTCACTCAATCCTTGTGTGCGATTTTGCGCCTTCTGCAGACTGGTTTCAGAGTACTTTTTCGCAGTGACACGGAATAGATCCCTAATTGTTAGGCCGCTATTCTTGAACATGTTCAGCCACAACTCTGTCTTCCTCTTGAATATTTCGGGGAATGGCTATGTCAATTCGTCATAATTTATTTGTGAGCTTTATTGGCGCTCTTCTATCCACTTCAGGAACAATTCTAGACCCTTTAAGGAACTGTTGTAATGAATGATCCCATTTTTGCATCACTAGACTAATGTTTCTCTTATATTTTCTCATGATTTCTGGCAATCCTCGAAGATTCACATCCCTTGCAGTCACGTCCACGGACACAGGGATTTGTGCGTGGCGTTGAATTACCATCGACTGAGACTTGCAAGGATATCGACGACTCTTCCTGAACGGTAGATGCTTGACTCGCGAAAATATCTTATATTTGCACCTGTTCTCATGCAAGATCGTCGGCAAATCATGTATTACTAATCGGAGCAGAATTTACCTGCGATAGAGCTGATAATTATAGCAATATAGCGGTGATTGCATCCTCCAATCATTTCCTTCGGAGGTCAAAGGTGTGTGTGTAAATGTAATCGTGACTTAAGACAATAGTTGCTGCCCTCTCAAATAAACCTAAATTATTACCGCATAAGCTATCTCGAAGGGGATAGGAACGTTACAAAATTATTCAATTGATTTTATTCTATATATTCAAATTTATTATTAATAAATAATTATAATAATTATTCTTGCTAATCCTTTCTATATATACCTGCGCAAAGTTATCGCATGCTTTTCTTACACACGGTATACAACGGAAACTAATTACGCTAAGTAGTTTCGCGAAAGACGGAGTACCACCTTATGACCGAGTTGACAGTGATATCCTTTCCGCCCATTATCTTAACGCTCACGGATGTCATCTTTGCTATGATGTATTAGCACACTCCTAGATGCGGTGGAGATTTTTGTAGACAATAAAAAAAGTTTCTTTATACTACCTACAATAGATCACACAACTTCTCGAAGAAATTGTCTCGAGAAACTTGGACATCTTGTTTTTACTAGCTGAACTCAAAAAATTTCGGACACACTGTGTATATGCATATTATATACGGCATATACGGGGAAGTATTATACTTTCGAGTTCAGGCCGTGAAAAAAAGATGTCCAAATTTTTCCACAGGACATCTTCGGGAAGTTTTGTGTTCGGACAGTAGAATACAATCTAGAGGTATCTTCTACAGTGAGTTTGATCATTAGTGGTCAGACTTAAAACTTTTCGTACACAATGGGTATATGGTATGTGAATAAGTCTTTCCCGTTTTTTTTTCAAATTTTGAGCCTTTATTGTGAGAAAATGGTTACAAATGAATTATTGAAAGTATTGGCCATCGCTAGCTACAACTTTTTCCCATCTTTCTGGCAACATACGAATCCCGTTGCGAAAAAATTCGACCGGTTTGGCCTCTATCCAGTCATCCACCCATTTTTTGGCTTCCTCGTAGGAATGGAAGTGCTAGTCAGCCAGGCCATGCGTCATCGATCTGAAGAGATGGTAATCAGACGGAGCAACGTCTGGACTATACGGCGGGTGGGGTAGGACTTCCCATTTGAGCGTTTCTAAGTATGTTTTCACCGGCGGTGCAACATGTGAGCGAGCATTGTCATGTTGCAAAATAACTTTGTTGTGCCTGTCGGAGTATTGTGGCCGTTTTTCTCGCAGTGCGCGGCTCAAACGCATCAATTGTCGTCGATAGACCTCGCCTGTGATCCTTTCATTCGGTTTCAGAAGCTCATAGTAAACCACACCTAGCTGGTCCCACCATATACAGAGCATGAGCTTGGCGCCATGAATATTTGGCTTGGCCGTCGATGATGATGCATGGCCGGGTAGTCCCCATGATTTTCTTCGCTTCGGATTATCGTAACGTATCCACTTTTCATCGCCAGTCACGATACGATGCAGAAAACCCTTTCTTTTATGTCGCTGAAGCAGCTGTTCGCAAGTGAAAAAACGCCGTTCGACGTCTCTCAGCTTCAGTTCGTACGGCACCCAATTTCCTTGCTTTTGGATCATTCCCATGGCTTTCAAACGCTTGGAAATGGTTGTTCGGTCAACTCCCAATGCTTCAGCAAGTTCTTCTTGCGTTTGACAAGAATCTTCATCAAGCAAAGTCGCCAATTCTCGATCTTCAAAGATTTGCGGCCACCCGGAACGCTCCTTGTCTTCCACGTCGAAATCACCGCTTTGGAAGCGTCGAAACCATCCGCGAACACTTGAATCATCGACACAACCTTCTCCATAAGCCTCCTGAAGCAATCGATGCGTCTCGGCAGCATATTTCTTCAAATTGAACCAATAAAGTGAAACTTCCCGCAAATGACGTCGACTCGGCTCAAATTTCGACATTTTCACGAAATCAAAAATTTATGATGCGAAAAAATTTTAACTAATGTGTTAGTATGGAATTGTTGACATATGAATAAGCTTTGATTATGACATATGTAACCATTGAATACTCGCACAGTATTGGTGGCGCCATCTCTTACAAAAAACGGGAAAGACTTATTCACACTCCTAATATTATATACAGCATCTACAGGGAAATATTGTACTTTCAAGTCTGAGGGTACAATAGACGCAATAAATATATAAAATATTTCAACAAACTTTTTATTCAAAATAACCTCCATTAGAGCTAATACACAAGTTGGCACGATCTTCCAATCTCTTCATGCCTTTTAAAAACTATTTTGATATTCTTATTAATTACGTTGTCACAGCCTCTTGTATCTCGTCTATCGACGCAAAATGGTTCCATTTCAAAGTCCTTTTTTAATTTTAGATACAGCAAGTAGTGAGGGGGACTCAAATCGGGCGAGTATGTTGAGTGGCTGAGTACAGGAACCATTTTTTTTTATCAAAAATTGAGTGTTAGTTGCTGCGATATATGTTAGTGTATTATGATACCAAACGAAAGAAACGCGCACGAACCTTCTTCTTTTTTGAAGTCATTCATCATAATACGTTAAACAATGGATTTTGGTATTCCAATAAGTTTATCATTGGAATACCAATTACCATTTCACACTTTATCAATGATACCGTCACTCTTCGTGGCGTATGGTCACCGATCTATACCACCGAAAAATAGAAGCCCAAAACACATTCACCATAAACGACTTTTAACATTTCCTTCGTTTCTGTTGCACTTTTACTAACTTTATGGCAAAATTAAATTGCAACAGGTTGTTTAATATTTTTATTCATTTTAAGCAATGACAGCGACAACTTTGATACTTCCACGTAACCAAAGATTCATGAAGATGGTGCAAGTAGCACGGATTTTATTCTCGAAGTCTTTTTGGGCACACTGCGTATATTATTCACACACACGCGCGTATGCGTGTATACGTGTAATATATATATATATATATATATATTGGATGTACAAGTAAGTTTCCAGCATTTTTTCCAAAATGCAAGGTTTTATTATGAAAACATCGACCCCTATCCTGTATTCAATGTATTATCAAATGTTAGATATAACTTTTTCCCATCTTTCTGGCAATATGAATTCCGGACCAAAAAAAATTTCTCGTCTTTCGAGGTCAAGAACGTATCGAGCCAATTTTTGATTCCCTCTAATAAACTAAAGCGTATTTTCGTAAGAATGTTCTATATTGATTAAAAGAAGTGGTAGTCAAATGGTGCCAAATCGGAACTGTAAAGTGAGTGAGGCAGAATTTTCCATCCACTATTCTCCAAATAGTTTTTGACTGAACCACTAACATGTGGTCGAGCATTATCGTAATAAAAAATGACGAAATCATACCTGATATTCTGGCCGTTTTTCCTGTAAGCTGGCTTCTAATGAATAAGTTGACTTCGATACAAGGGCCCTTTGATGGTTTGACTACTCGAAAGCCCTTCGTAGTATACGGCACCCTTTTGATCCCACCATATGCAGAGCATGACCTTATTTACGTAAGTATTTCATTTTGACGTCGATTCAACGTACTCACCGAGCATTGTATATGATTTTCTGCATTTAGGGTTATCATAATATGAGTTGTATAACTTTGCTTCCGCCGTTTTATAATAGATGACTGCAGCTGTAAGTGGTAGTCGAAATAAAAGATCGTAGATGTCATACAGTAAGCTTAGATATTTGTAAACATAACGTCATCGAACTATTATTCGATTTGTGTTTGCATCATAAAGTTATTTTCGATTAAATATGTCAGCTTATAGGCCAAATTCTCGTTATTTGTGGGAGGTTTTAATTTTCTGTTTCAATATGAAAAATCTGCGGCTGAGGCTCATCGAATGCTCTCAAATACCTATAGTGAGGCCGCTATTAGTGAAAGAACGTGCCGAGAGTGGTTTCAAGGCTTCAAAAACGATGATTTTCTGGTCGAAGACCAGCATCATAGTAGAAGAGAGAAAGTTTTCAAATATCCAGAATTGAAGGCATTACTTGATTAAGACTCGTGTCAAACGCAACAAGAATTGGCAGGACCGTTGAAAGTGACGCAAGAAGCAATTTCAAAACGCCTGAAAGCCGTAGGATTGATTCAGAAACAAGAAAACGGGGTACTCTACCAGGTGAAACCGAGAGATGTTGAAAGGCTTTTGTTTGCTTGTGAACAGACTTTTTGAACATCATCTGTTTCGATCACAGGCACAAGAGCTGGCTTACCAACACTTCCGGTATTATGAAGAAGTAAAAATTGAATCGATTCGTGGATCTCTTCAAAAAATGACCAGATTTTTCAACGCGGGATTCGTATGCTGCCCAAATGATGGGAGTAAGTAGTGACCAACGATGGACAACCTTTGAATTATAAATGTATGACCAGTTTTTTACAATAAAGCTTTGAAATTCGGAAAAAACGACGGAAGCAAAGTTGTACATACTAACAAATCCCTTTTTCATCATCAGTGACAATACCATGCAAAAATTATATATTTTTATTCCGCTGCAGTAACATTTTAGATATGCAAAACCCCATTCGCCGTTTCTCGATTTCAATTCGTATGGCATCCGGTATCCAATCTTTTGAATTAATCCGAATGCCTTTAGGCATAGGGAAACGGCTTGTGGCGTATCAGCTAATGATGTAGTACTTTCTTCTTGAAGCTGGCATGGATCCTCATTCAGCAAAGCGCCTAATTCCCCGTTTTAAATTTTTTTCGGCTTTTCAGAACGATCCTTGTCTTCATCTTTCAAATCATCACTTTTGAACTATTTCACCCACTTGCGGCACGTCACTTCACCACTACATTGTGCTCCATAAGTTTCGAAAAGCGAACGATAGACTTCAGCTGCATTTTTCTTCATATTAACGAACACTAGTAGCGCTTCTCCTAAATAATGTTTATTTGGCTGGAAACTTGCCAAGATTTTGCTCGATAATATAAACGAAACCGAAAGAAATGCTCAAATATAATTCTGCAAAGTTCATGACAAATACACAACCTACAAATATTACAGATGAGATCTGATATTTCTACCCGGGATCTGCTAGTAACGCCAAACGCTTTGAAAAAACGCTGCAAACTTACTTATACACACAATGTTTAAATACATATATATATATATATATACATATATATATATATATATATATATATGTATGTATGTATATACTTTTTATATTTCCGTTTTTTCAATTAAATACCGTGAATATTTTCATAGTGATGTTAACTGTCATTCAAGCAAAGTGTCGTTATGCGCATAGCATATTTTTTAAATAGGCGATGGATATTGCCTTTTTATGCAGAAGTGACGATGTGTTTTATTTGCATATACATAGTTTCGAGGTTGTTGGTAAAGAACCCTATTTTGCCATAATGTCTTTTGTTCGAACTAAAAAAAACGTAGTCTCTGTCACAATTCTGAAGTATTACAGTATTTTATTTATTTTATTTTAAGGAGTTGGGCCTTCCCGGCCTCCAGACGCATGGGTAAACCCTTCGCGTCCCTCCCTTGACCAGCAGCCGCTATAAACGGCAGGCCTCCCAGAATGAAATTATTCCGATCGTCATACTGGATTTAATGTCCTCAATCTCCAAGTAGGCAGCCCCCAAATATCGCCGCCTTTTTTCAGATATATTTGGACAGTGGCACAGAAGATGTTCGGCGGTTTCATCCTCTGTGTAGCAAACGCGGCAGAAGGGGTCTCTCACGAGACCCATTCTGTACATGTGAGCGTTAATCTTACCGTAAAGGTTTACCCTGGTTCCTACCGTAAGGTCAAGGTTTACCCTGGTTCAGTCCTTTATGTTATTTGTGGAAGTGGAAGCTTTAACCTGCCTACACTCTACATTTGTCTCCCGTAGTCGGCTGTTTTCTTCCGTTATCCACCTCTCTATCTCCCCCTTGATGAGGGTGTTGCAGAGTCCTACAGCCGACTCAGAGCCGCTATAGGCAGTTCTAAATCCTATTTTGGCAAGGTCATCTGCCACCATGTTCCCTTTAATTACATAAGGGCCCGGTACCCATAGTAGTGTGACCGTTGCCTTATTCGCCAAACTATTGAGGGCCTCCTAACAGTCTCTTACCAGATTAGATCTAGTAGTGTAGCTGCTTAAAGAGCAGAGGCAAATGTGGGTGTCAAGGGCCGCTTCCGCAGCGATTTCAGCTCTCCGCAGGATTGTCACTAGCTCAGCTTGAAACACGGTAGGGTACTTCCCCAAAGGGAAACTTGTTCCCTATCCGTTACTTCTTTGGTACACTCCTGCACCTGCACCCCTTTTACATTTAGAGCCATCTGTATACCATAGCTCTTTAATGTTGGGGATGTCTACCAGCCCATTCTCCGATTCATTTCTGGACGGGATGCTGACCCTATATTTTTTGTCAAAGAGGAAGCTCCTGTTCGTGGCGTCGAGGTTCATTGGCAAAGTCACCTTTTCGTCCAGTCCCCGGGGGAGCCGTAATGGCCCCTCTCTGCTTACCTCTTTAAGTGATCTTTTGACTCTGTGGAGGGCTTTTGCAGCCGCTCCCGCCAGTGTCAGTTTGAATGGCTCTATTTCGAGAAGCATACCCAGAACCGCAGTAGGTGTAGATCTAAATGCTCCGGAGATGCTCTTCATCACCAGGCTTCTCAATCTTTCGAGTGAGTTTCTGGCAGTCATCAAAGTCGTCCTTTCCCACCAGACCGTGGCCCCATAAGTTAGTCTCGGTTTCAAGACAACCTCGTATATCCATTTCATGACACCTGGCTTGAGGCCCCGGGTCTTGCCTATGGCTCTCCTAACCTGCCACAGACAGGCCGTCAGTTTGCCAGATACACACTCTAGGTCTTTATTCCATAATAGTTTGCTATCAATGGTCACACCGAGGTATTTCACTTGCTTCTTAAAGGTCAGAGAATGACCTCCAAGAGTCAAGCCACAACTCTTATTTCATTTATATCTCCTGGTACAGACTATGACCTCAGTCTTCCCTGGGTTAACCGAGAGACCGGTCCGTCTGCATCATCCGTCGACCACTACAAGGGCACCCTGTAGTACTCTCAAAAGGGGATCTAAAAAGGGCCCTGGGGCAATTAGCATTATGTCGTCAGCATAACCAACCGCGAGACATCCAATGCGATTCATCTTATTTAGGAGCTCGTCCATCACGAGGCACTATAGGAGCGGGGATAGGACGCCCCCTTATGGGCATCCTGACCCTATTCCCCCTCGTAGGGTCGTGCTCCCTTTGCTTGCTTCCAGGATGCGATTTCCCAACATGTGCTTAATCCATTCTGTGATGCACGGAGGGATATCATGCCATGTAAGGCCTCCTTGATAACCTTACGTGACGTGTGATTGAAGGCTCCTTCGATGTCCGCAAGGACACCTACGGCAAACTCTTTAGCCTCCACCTAAGATCGTATCACAGATACAGTTCTGTATAGAGCCATCTCCGTGGATCTTCCGGTGCAGTATGCATGTTGCTCCTTATGCAGCTGATTTCTTCTCAAGGCGTCCTCTCTGATGAATCTATCAATCATCCTTTCGATAGTCTTGAGAATAAAAGATGTCAGGCCGATGGGTCTAAAATCCTTCGGGGATGTATAACCATATTTGCTTGCTTTAGGTATAAATACCACCTTGTTCCCTAACCATTTTGCTTGGATATGACCCAGAGTGATGCTTGCCCGCGCCATTCTTGTCATCGGGCCCACTATACAGTCCCCGGCTCTTTGTAGAATGGCCGGGTAAACTCCATCCGGTCCCGGTGATTTAAATGCGCCAAATGACCCTACGGCCCATCTGACCCTATCCGGTATAACAATCTGGTTTGCTACCATTCGGTTAGCTCCCAGTTTAGCGTAACCCGTCCAGTGTTCATTTCCTGTGACTGAATCGCCATCTTGTTCAGTATTTCTACTGAAGTTAGGGATGTGGACTTGGATAAGGTATTCCAAAGTCTCCTCATCCGATAGTGCATAACTGCCATCGGGTCTCTTCAGCGTGCCCAGGACCGCGCCACTGTTCAGCCTAGCCGCTTCCTTACCTTCGCATATGCTTTCACAGTATTTTCTCGAGCTTGTCTCTCTGGCTTGTCTCTCTGGCTTCATGCACCACGACACATGTAAGGGGGTTTGACCTTTGGGCAGCCGTAATAATTCCAGCACCCGCTAGCCTCCCTCCCTGGGGGGCAGGGTTCCTTTATTGTCACCGCCGCCACTCCCCTCCTTTTGCTTTTTAGCAATACCGGATGTCGAGGGCGGAGTCTTATCAGATCCCTGTCGCCTCTTCATCCCTATCTTAATCTGCGTGGTAGGCCCAGAAGTGCCGGTCCCGCTAGCATTTTGCTGCCAGACCAACTTCGTGCTAGCCGAGCCAAACACATAGTGTTTCAGGGGTCACAACCACTCCAGGCTTGTTGCCTGGATCTGCCTCCTCCTTGCCCGCTTGGCCAGTAGCTCCTACTGAGGTCCTCGGGGCGTTGTATCCTCCCGGGCCTCGCCTTCACTATTCTTAGGTAACGTTTTTTCCATAAGAATCCCACGAGTAGCTAGGGAAATAAAAGTCCGCCGACACAGAGCTCCGCCTATGCCGGTAAGGCTGAATACTCGGCAAGGTCGCCCGGTGTTCCCGAGGCATCGTTTGCGAACGCTACTACCCCAGCGGCCAAGTCGGTACCCTTCAGCACGATGGCTCCCACCTTGGGTTTGGGGGTTGGATATAATACCCATTGCACCTCCTTCCGAACGCAATGGGGGGTTGCCCTTGGCCTCTGGGATGTCCGCCTGGCTGTTCTCGAGAGTCCCGAGGCCCATCTCCGGCTGCGAGAGAGACCTACGCGGGATCCTTATTAAAGGATTCAGCAGGACTGGTTACTCTGGCGCCCGAGAGGCGATCTGCTGCATCAGCACCTTTTCGCCACCCAGCCCGCCCTAGGGCAGGGCCGCGCTCTCCCAGACCATTGTCGGGTCAGCCGCTCGGATCCCCAGACGAGCCTCCACACTGGCTTACAAGAGGCACGCGACAAGGTGTCAACCCCTGGTGGAGAATTCTGAAGTTAATAGAATGTATAAAAATAAAAATATAATTTGTTATCACAAACTATATTCAGTATGATTTGGCATACAGAACCATTTTAAAAGAGAAGGAGAAAGAAAGACAAAGAGTTAGTGACAAAGAGAGAGAGACAGAGAGAGAGACAGAGAGAGAGACAGAGAGAGAGAGAGAGAGAGAGAGATTTTCCCACCTAAGAGATAAAATTTACAAAAATCAAAAGATATCCATAAGGTGTGAGAATAGTGTCAGATTAACCTGAAGAACAAAAAAGGTAATACCTACTAACGTCACACCTTCTTTAGGATACGAATCCCAAAGTTGGATATGAATATTTACTTGAGCTGGCCTGGTATTAATACTTTAAGCGGATTACTTTGAGTTGATGTTCGTGGTTCAAGACGCCACCTAGTGGCCGCTGGTGAAACTGATTGTTAAAACCATTAACTTAATTTATTGATGAAAGTACAATGATTTTCAATAAAAAACATAGCCTATGTCCTTCCCAAGATAATATAGAATCTATAAGTCAAATTTCAGAACAATCGGTTCAGTAGTTTTTTCGGTTATCGCGTACAAACAAAAACACGCTTTGTCTTTATAAATTAGTATGATATGATATGATATATGATATGATGTGACTAGTATGATATGATATGATATACATTAATTATAAATTTTTAAATAAACTTTTAAATACATCTTACATTATTATGAATATAAAAAATTCGTGATATATTTTTAGTTCCAACGTAAAAGAGTGAGAAGAGTATTAACGAAACAGAAAATCTTCAAGATAGATTTTTTTTAATTTAGAATCTCTGTGCAATGGTGCAGGAAATAAATGAAGAGAATGAGTTGTAAAAAGAATTCACGATTGTTGTAACACCAAAAGAACTTTATTAAATGAGAAACTTAATCTTTTTCATACACGTGTAACAGGAACAGAATAGGATGTGACTCCAGCTCGTATACAGAGTGATGGTCTCGCTGCTCGCGTCTTGGGCGAACTTTTTTGGACATACGCGCTAATTGATGCAGCGGTGGTACTGATCAACACCGATGTAAATAATCTCGCGGTTCTTTCTCTCTACTCTCTGTCTCTCTCTAATTCATTCGCTTCGTATCAGTGAGTACTAACACAATAGGGCGGTTACGATACCCCATATTACTCGCCCAAGGACCAAAATTACTTATATAAACCGAATATAAAGAAAAAATAGAAAATCTATACAAAAACTGTGAAATTTGTATAAAAAACAAAACTAGAATAAGCAAAAAATATGCTTTCATGTCACAACTGCGCCCAGCTGAAAAATCTTTTCAAATAATGTCATTACATACCACAGGCGGACTAGGTAGTAAAACATCGACAAAAAATATCTAAACCTTTTAGTAAATCATTTTACAAAATTTGCATATATGTTATGCTCAAAAACTCAAAGGGCTCAAGACTTCATAATATTAATAAAAAAATATATTCCAGATAATAATACACCTGAAGTATTACTTTCAGATCAGTATCCAGCCCTCAACTCGAAAGAGTTACAAAATTATTTAAAAAACCAAAATAAAAAATTGATTTTCACAGCAATCTAAGCACCTTTTTCAAATAGTCTAATTGAATGATTAAATCAAACACTGATTAATAAAATACGATATAAATTAAAAGAAAAAGAAAAGAAATCAGTATGGACCAAAATCACAAAAGAATTTCGAAACAAATATAATAAGACAAAACATACATTACAGGATTTTCGCCACAATATCTCTTACGTGGGGATTCCAGTAATTTATTATCACCTAAATGAATACAAGAGAACAAATATAAAAAAGAAACCTAGAACAAGACAGGAAAACAGCACTACTCCGAACAAAGAAATTTCATGAGTACAACAATTCGACTTTTGATAAAAACAGAATAGAACAAAAATTCGAAGAAGGCGATCCAGTGTATGTAATCAATGCAAATAAATTAAATAGAAAAACACTGGATGAAATTAGAATCGGTCCATTCAAAATATTAGAGAAAGTATCAAATTCAGTATATCAAATAGATACCGATTATAATAAAAAGTCATTAGGTTTGTATCATGCTACAAAGCTTTTCCTGTATTTACCGACTGAAAAAAAATTAGAATTCTCACCTTCCAATCACTTTTCGCGTAACAGGAAATATATGAGAAAAATTCAATGTCTAGATATAGTTAGAAGGTAAGATAGATCTCAATAGATATCGAGTCAATAGATAAGACATATTGTATAAATTATATATCAAATCTATATTGGTAACTTATTATAGATATTAGCTTAATTAATTTCAAATATAAAGAATTTATATTTATATAACATATCGAAGCATGAATATTTAATTGTTGATTCTCTATATTTTAGGTTAGTATAACACGTGGTATATTAAAGCAATTAAGATCTGTAGCGGTCGATGAATAATATAATGATACAAGAACTCGAATTCTGATTGGTTTTATGAAATTTACAAGTATCTCCGTCTCGGCTTCGACTGGGATAATAATTTAATATATTTAGTTCAATAATATCTTTATAAAAAAGACTATCTATAAATCTATCTTCCTATAGATAATTTTAGCTTAGTCATATACATATAAAAAGGTGATATCTGAGTATCTGCTTCAAATAGGTGCTATTTCGCAGAAAATGATTTAATTTCAATTTCAATTGGTACCACTGACTAATTCTTCATGGTATTTAATTTAAAATATGAAAATATTGGAAATATACAGAGTAAATATTCGAGTTCTACAGGGAAATATTGTAATATCGTGTTCGGGCGGTGAAAGAGAACGTCCAGGTGTCTCAAGTCTAGTTTTATGGGGAGATTCGTATATCAGGTTTCTTCGAACTTCTACGAAGAATTTCGTATTTGGATGATAGAATAAGTTATCTAGCTGTGTTGGGGCGACTTCTACGGGGACTTTCCTGGTCGGGTGTTAGAATACGATATTTAAGTATATCAGGACGACTTCTGCGTGTAGTTTCATATTCAATCATTCGAACATCAAACATTGAAGAAAAAAAAATGATCTGCGAAATACCACATTTTTTAATCGGACGCTGATAGCATAATTTTATACAGAAACGTCGATCGGCAAAAGTATCTATATGAATATAGATTTATATAGAGAGTATTTTTCACATAGATATTATTAAACTATTCAGTATATATATATATATATATATATATATATATATATATATATATATATATATATATATAAGAAGTATTATTAATCGATAAAATCAAATATCTACACCTTGCATTAAATTTAATGTATTTTTTTCTAACTTAGCCTCCTCGCAGTAAGCTCGGTAAGATTTCACTGTAAGTTACTTATGATTATTACAGTAATATTGCAGCAGCTTTGCAGGAATATCTCCAGCACAATCGTTACCAAATAAACATTGGGGACATTTTATGATAGTTCGAACTAACTACGATGGCTGCTGCGGTTATGCCAAAATCTAATCACATGTTGGCAACAAGCTTACTGCAACCAAACATATTATATCAATTCTTAATGAATTTTTTTTCAGGCTAGTTATAATAGTCACTACTATTTTATATTTCTCATTCTACAGGGGTAATTATAAACAAAGAAAGTTCCATTGTCATTATAATAGGACTGTAAGATCGATGAAAGTATTTGTTAATTTATTTACTTCATACACAATTTGATCAAACTAGACGTCAATCAAGTAAATTTAATTAATTCAAGATATAATATAGGAATCTAGCATGTGATCCATTTAGAAATGCATGTGATCTCATAAGCACATTTTTTAGTTTTAAAAACAATTTACCAAAAAAAACAACAAATCTTACATACTTTCCTTAATGTAAAAAATTATCTTAAAATAAAAGATTTGCGGTCTACAACCTCAGAAAAGTGGTATTGTACTTTGAGAGTTAGATAGTTAACAAGAATTTGTCAAAAGAAAACTATATTATTTTCAAATATTCAAATCAAGACGACATTTGACTGTTTTTGATATCCGTAAATCACTGTTGATATCTCACACTGGAATACTGAAAATGTAAATAAATTTTTATATAGTACATAGAAATATAAAATTTGTTACATAATAAAAAACATTGAAATTTTATATCAATGAAATATACAGTTCTTTTTGTGTAAAAAACATGTAAAAATGATATAAAACGTTGTCTAATTTTAATATTTAACTCTATTTAATTCTGTTATCCTTGTCTGTTACAAACATAAAATGTTTACATTCACATTTACAAATGATTACATACATTTCTTGTAAATTAAAATTTTTAAAAATTATTTATTTAATTTAGTTAATTTATTTAATTTAGTGACAAAATTAAAGTGGATAATATTCAGAAATTAAATTAAAAGACACAACTAATATATAAAAATAGTTATTAATGAATCCAAAGAGAAGTTTTTGATTACATCATCCGATTTTCCAACCAAGGAATTATAATTAAATAAAAAGGAAACTACAGTTGCGATATACCTTCAAAATTGAACATAAATTCCTGATTTTTTTCTTTCTTTACTTTAGTTTCTATATAAAATAGTTCTGTTTTATTTTACTTAAATTAGGAAGATGCTTATTAGTAAATTTCATTATTTATTTTATTTATACAATTTTTATAAAAATTATAGTTGTTTTGGGTAGACTAATACCAAAATATGATTTACCTTATATTGTTTCATTGCTCAGTCTTGGAATATCGATGTTTTGAATTCAGAAATTTAAATATATCAAAAATTCTTCCAGTAATTTTTATTTAAATCCACAATTTTTTAAGCATTCTGTACTTTTTTAACTGATGTATTCTTCACTAAAGTCTGAAGGAAACAAATTTCCTATTTCTCAGGGTGTAGATGTTACTAAAAATTTCATGAACCTTACATACGATCTATATACTTAATTTATATGTAAATTACGTGTTATTGGAGTAAATAAACATATTAATTTGCATTCATAAAGATAGATAGGGCTCGAAATACTTAAAGAAAATATACCTTTTCAGTTGTCTTTGATAACGAATTTCCTATTTCTTAGGCTGTGCATGTTACTAAAAATTTCATGAACCTTACACACGATCTATACACTTCATTTATATGTAAATAACGTGTTATTGGAGTAACTAAACGCATTTATTTGCATCCATAAAGATAGATAGGGTTCGAAATACTAAAAGAAAATAAACCTTTTCTGTTGTCTTTGATATAGAATATATTTCAAACATCTAGTGAACTACTGTGAATAGTAAAATTCACAAAATAATTTTTTTTATTCATTGAATAGTTTACATGCACTTGTAAAATTAAAATATTGAATTGTAATACATTTTAAGAAAGTTTGAGTTTCAAATTAATTCAGATAAGTTAAAAATATTTTAGAAAATAATAATGGGTATACTTCGGGAGGCATTCCTGTCAGCTACGACAATTGGATTATGGGAGCCAAAATGGCAGTCAAATACCAGGAAAAAATTATACAAAGCTTATACCTGCTTTTTATTTATAATATTATCATTGTTGCTGATACAACAAATGGTGGCAATTTTTTCCTTAGCGACATCTATGTATGAATTTACCGAAATTGCATTCATCATGTTTTCAACGATTAATGCAATAGTTAAGGGTGGAACGATGTTTTTGCGAAGGCAGAAGATTATAGATTTAGTTAATATATTATTACAAAAGCCATGTATCGCACAAAATTATAACGAGGCAAAAATTATTATGATATTTGATCAAACTTCAAGGTTATTTAACGTATACTTTTCTATCTATTTGACGTATACATGAATTAAGTCCTGCCAAATTAATCGTTAAGTTTTTAGCAATAAAATAACATTACAGAAAGTATATTTGGAAAATATTAATTATATAAGGTTCCAGTTTTGTGAATATATTCTTACGCAAAGTTTTAGTGTAATATAATAACTTCTCTCCATTTTTTATTTTAATTAAGGCAGTATTCTACTTTAGGCCCTCGAAAAAAACGCTATTTTTATGAAATTTTTCTGAGAATGATATTGAAGATATGGATGTAGGATTTGAAATGCTTAATAAATATACTCTTGAAGTACATAAAAAAAAATTTTTTTTATCTTATACATTTTTTATACATGTAAAGTATGGTCAAAGCCAACACCTCAAAAAGTAGGTAATGTTGTGGTCGTTCGTAAAATCTTGCCGATGGATGGTCTGAAACAAAAATTCAAATAGTTTTATGTTCAGTATGATTCCAGAAACCAATCTAACTAGAATATTTTATGTACGTGCAAAATCAACAAAATGGCGGCTAAAATACGAAAGAAAAAAAATTGCTTTTTTCTGTCTATTTTTGCAATAAAAATACAGTTAGAATTAAAATTTTAAGTTGATTGTAGTTAGGACGATTGATACAAACATATAGAATATGTGTTCAAAATTTCATAAGGATCGGTTCAATAGTTTTTTAGTTTTCGCAACCACGGTACTTGAAAACGCTGTTTTGAGAAAAATGCGTTTAAAGTTTTTGTAAGTGAAAAATCGTAGAAAAAATTATCTTCCGCTCAATCAGCGATGCCTGGACCATATAATATGCCTTCAACTTGTTCTAGGCGAGTATTTTCATCTAATTTAGCCTTTTTTTGAGTTCTGTTCTCCTTAGAAGCCTCAGTCGAGCAGCGGTTCTCTCGAACAATGCGCTGTTGGTCGCGCATATTGGCGAACTGCATGGAGGTTTGTCCAATTTTCAGGCCCATAATTTCCATTATTTTCAAAAGTGGACTGAATCCTTCATTAAAAATGCAGGCAGCAGTGAGGCATGCAATTTGTTGCTGAGTTGAGTTGAAACACTTATTGTTATTTTGAGTGTTTCTGCCCAAATATTTCTCCAGCAATTCCGTTTTTGTTAGATCTTCGTAGATAGAAACAGAACACACTGCTCACTGTAAGAGCACTGAAAACACAGTAAAAAATGAATAAAAGAATAACCACCAGTATTATTAACTTTCACATGAAAACTCGGATCGTTAGACTTTTTCAGTTTTGCTGCTAACATACTCGTGTACAAGTACTTCCTTCGTCAGTGAATCTGTTTTCGTGAAAAGAACGTTTTCTAGTTCTAGATGGATGACTAGAAGTTTTCTCTGCACGATACACTTTCTTCGTATCCATTGCGAATAGATAGATGCTTCACTTTTGAACTTTGAATCACGACTAATTCTCCACTACTGAAATACGGAACTGAAATACAGAAGCAAAATTATAAAGGGAAGGTAATATTGAGAAGCAAAGGTATATATTTTGATGAGAATATATATAGGTGTAATGATTTACAATAGGGGAACAGTTGCTGCAGCGAACAAGACCAGCTAGATGGCTTATCCGGCGCGCGCACTGGGCGGGTCGGAATCGGCTCAGGTAAGTGCGTTCGAAAGGTGAAAAAGTATAATTAGACTACCTGAATCTTTCTAAAATTTTGAGCTAATATTCTTGAATATATTTACTTTCGAAAAAAGTAAAAAAAAAAAACATTTTTTTTCAAAGTTGTAAAGTAGAATACTGCCTTAAGATTAGAAATGACTCAAAGAGTAGTTGAAAATAGTTATGCAGTTAGAATACCTATGACAATAAATATAAATTCTTAAAATAAATTTTATTTTGTATTTGTATTAGATAACGTGCATATAATTATTCATTTGAAACGATTGATATAGATTCTTTGACGTAGGTATCATGTCATAATCACTACTATTCTTACGCAAACTTCTGTGGTAGCTCTAATAGCCCAGCCAATACTATTTCCAAAAGACGAAGTTAATCTACCATTGATGACTTGGCATTTTTATAAATTAGATTCTAGAATTCGGTTGTGGTTAACTCACTTTCATCAGGGACTGTCTTGTATGATTATTGCTGCATTTCTTGTTACATCTGACGGAATTATTTTAGGGTTTATGATGCATATCTGTGCACAATTAGAACTCTTATCTACCAGATTACAGGAATTATCTATAAGAGCATTAGAAACCGTAAAATAAAATATTCCAAGATATAAAATGCGAGTCATGGAAAAAAATATTATTGCTAGAATTGTTGAACATCATCTGCTTATTTTCAGGTAAGAATTTCATAATTTGATGAATTAAACCTGAAAATCTTTTAGAATTCTAAATGCTTGTGAAATTTAAATATACAAATATACGGCAAGGATAAGAGAAGGAAAACAATGTAGAGTTTTGTAGCTTGCATCGAAGTATGAACTTAGAATTTGAGAGAATTGTTTAAAAAATTGAAAAACGTAGTATTTTTAAATTTAATGAAGTTTCTTGAAATGTTTTGATCTTTGAACTGTGCAAAATATGTATGAGATTTTCATAAGCTTGTCAGCTTAAAATAGTGATCCTGTAGAGAGTGATCGGAATTAGTGTAGTCATTTTGTGTCAAAAACAGAATTCATGACGTATACATCAGATGTTCAAGTTTACACGTGTATGTGTCTTATTTTTCTTTTTCTCTTTAACTCATGTCTAATCCCTATCTTTTTTCTTCAGTTTTGATGCAATTATAACAGCCAATCAGAAACAATCACCGTTAATTCCGATCACTTTCTAGAATATCGCTATCATAGGAGATTAAATACGAGAAGGACAAGTAGTTTCAAAAAATAATTTCATTATTTTAGGAAAAAAATAAAGCTTACATTATAATGATACGTTCAGTCAATGTCCGACATTGAAATTGTTTTTCAATATATATAAGGCACTCCTAAATTTTTACGGATGGTCATAAAAGTATAAAATTCTATCCGGAATTGAATTTACAAAGATACGCCGGTCAATAGAAAATCAATTCCGCAGTCATTTAGACTGAAATTCTGAAATTATTAACCCTTATTGAGATATCCTGCTACATCATGACTTACTGGCGTTATTAAACTTAACTTTGGCAAACATGTAAGTAGGAGTCTGTAATAATGAATCACGTGACAGTAAGCAAGAGCATGCAGAAATTTGAACTACTAGCATATTTCAGCATTTGTAATTCCTGGTGTGTAATGTATGATCTTATTAACTACAATAAAGTATAAAACAACGTTGATAGATCTTAATAATTCGAGCGTTAATTCTTTGACAGACCCGATAAAGTACTCCTGCAAAAGTCGAAGTAGTCAAAAAATGAGAGACTTAATGAGCTATATTTTTGGTACTAATTAAGACAGCTTAGAGCATCGAAGCATTTTTTTACCGTGCTATTCGTTTGTACACGCCATGAAAAAGTGCTATATATATATATATATATATATATATATATATATATATATATATCAAAGACTCTCAAATAGCCACTAGACTTGATTACAGATTCGTAGAAATTAATTTTAATTTTAGGAGGATCGTACACCGCGAATTTGTTAATAAAAGAGACGTATATGCGTCTTAGAAAAATTGATTTTATGAGTTGAGTTTTTGAAGTTCAGTTTGCAATATTAATGAGATTCAGATTAATCTTATCCATTACACCGTTTTTCTGGATGGAGGAAAGTTCTAAGTAGATAAGAAAGTCATATGTAACTTGTACGTGCACGTAGAAAGTACTTTCGGTAAATCATTGATAAATATGAAAATATGAGAGAGCCTAAAGACTTCCCTATGGAAACCAAATTTACAAAACACCGGAGATGATAATTCACAAGTAGAGAATACGACTATTTGCCATCTATCAGGAAACAGGATCTTAAGCAAAATTATGCATTATCTGAAAAATCCAAATACGAAAGCTTATTCGCTAATGGATCAATATTTACTAAATCAAAGGCCTTGGAAAATTAAATAGCCACAACAAGTATGATCTGTGCTTCGTGAATATCCATCCTTAAGTTAATCAGCTGTTATATTTGCAGCCATAGCAGTGCTATAACCTTTGCAGAATCCCAACTAAAAAGAATCCAAAATTTCGTTATCAAGAACAAATCTATTAATTTGAGTAAGAACAATATTCGCAAATAATGTAGAGCAAGTTGTGAGTATATTCACTGATCTAAAATCAGTAATAACTTCTAATACGTTTTATTATGGCAGAAACGTTACTGAAGTATATTTACAATCATTGGGAAAATAAGCAGCGCGAAAAGAAGAAATTAAGTTGTTTACAAGTGAATTCAGAATTACCAGAATGCAGTTACCAATGTGGCAAACTTAAATCGTGTACGTACTTCGTGCATTGGACGTTACAGATGCAAAAGGCACAAGCACATAGGTTATATCTATTAAAATTAATAATAAAAACATTTAAAATTAAAGTTAACATTAAAAACACTGCCAAAAATTATACATGATAAAGATACAGAAGATTGTACTTTTGGAGTAGCTACAGAAGTAACTTAAACATTAAATGCATCAGGTATTGTGGGCATTTGTGGAACGTTACACGGCTTATATAAGCCAAGTTCTTTAACAATTTTCTTTTGTGAATCAAGGTGCATACATTTTGTATAGTATCAACGTACGATAGAGAGCGTAATAATCATATGTTTCCACTAATATCTTGCTAAAAAACTGAACTTAGTATATATTTATATTTAAGTGTAGTATGCGCCAGTTGATTTCAGTCAGAGACAGAAAAAGATCCTGAAGCTTGAAATTTCTAAAAAAATGTCTAACTATGTGTATATGCTCAGAACTTGTTAAAGAAAATGTAAGAATAGCTAATAATATATCATGTTTTGAGATGTTTGGGTTAAGAACCTGGCTGTACAAGAACACTCTATTTATGTCCGGAGCGCATATATACTATATAACGGATTGAGCAATATCATAATTATAATGCATTAAATTAAATTTTAAAATTTTAAAACGACAGATAATGATCAGAGTCTACAAAAATAAAATCTCCTAAAAGAAATATGAAGTCTTATGCTGTTTTACAGTTCAAAATTACATCCTTGGCATCTGACCCATAGGCCAATTTAGACGAACTATAAATCGTGTCGCATATAGTTTTGGATTCATGCATAATCAATTCTAAAAAAATAATTTCTAGTCTTCTTTGCTAAAAAAACCGTTTGAGCAGAGTGACAAACCTCTTTTGCTATGATAAAATCGTGTACATAGATAGTTACAGCTTCATAGTTTTTTCCCAATTCGATCAGCACGAAAGAATTGGAATTTTAAAATGTTAAAAATATTTGGCTTATGAATGAACCTGGCTTAAGAAATGACTCGCTAATTCGTAACACATTCAAATTATTTTATCGAAAAACTTTTTGAATGTCACTTATCAAAAGTGTAGAGTCGTAATAGTTTCTGTGCGAGGAGTTAGGTAAAGGAAGGATGGCGTAAGATTCGGAACGATGAAGATTACTTATGGAACTAAGTTGAAGAAATCTATAAAAAAGATATTCTGATTTACTGTTGGATATTGTTAAAAATTCTAATGATATCAATAGGTATTTTCTTCTACGTCTAACATACACTCAACCAATTTGTAATCTCTAAGATGCAATATGTTGTATAACAGGAATCGTGCCACATACAAAATATAATAGTTACATCATAATAATAGCTAAAACATTTTGTAATCTTTGCAACTTGATATGCATAGTATCATCAAGACTATACTATACAGCACACCTATAATATAGATGAGGGAAGAGTAAACATACAACTAACTGTTCCTTTCATATCTTGGTTAAAGCATGCTTAAAAAAATTTAACTTTCGAAAAGTTCCACGAATATTTTTTGGTATATTATAATATATGTTTCCAAATAAGACTAGGTGTTATCCAAATAAGTTTTACTCAAGATTATGAACTTTGGTCACAAAGAAAAGTGGAAAACTATCAACAAGTATACTCGGCAATACAGTATGGTCTATCTCATCTAAATATGACTGACTACCAAAAATCATCACTTTCCATTTTACTAAGTTTAGCAAAAGTCAATTTTTTCCCAATTTGCAACATTTTGCGCATTATTTTAAATTAAAGAAATTATGATACGTTCCGCAAATTATTAATGTAATAGTCCGAACAAATTTGTAAACGATCTATAAATTTCATGTGATTAGATGATTTTGAACACAAAGGTAGATCAGTAACAAAGATAGAAAACAATAAGGGGGCCAGGAAGCTACCTTGAAGGATGTAGATTGATTATGAAGATTATTATAGACCTGATTATGTAGATAGCCAATTAAAAATTATCCCTTGAGAATTAATAACAGCTTGTTTTCGATCAATTAGGTAAGAGAAGCACAAATGTGAACTTCTGTCCGCTACATTAATAGTACGTAATTTTTCCAGCATCCGAGCATGAGAAATCGAATCAAATGCTTTCGAGAAATCAAATATAATATGTATGGTTACTTCTATCCTTTTCCTTACTTCTATCGCAGCTCTAAAATTCGGAAAACCTTCATTAATTTGTGGGCTGATGTGACTGGAGGTTTCTTCATTTTGTCGTAACAAAATCATGCCCTACTATAAAGTTAACTATACATGAGTCTAGTCACGTATGAGTTTAGAGGTCTATCTTTCCAGAAAGTGAAATGCGTTAGCTCAGATTCTATAAGAGTAAAAATTTAAGTATTAGAAAAATTTCGAAGATAAACAGATTCTTATTCTCAACAGATATATTAATATTAAAATCATCAGTTATTATAACACGTAACTAATTATGCTAGATAGATTCTATACATGTAAAAATATGTGAGGGATATTCTTCATCGACAATATACTACAGTAATTACAGTATAATATTATTTATAGTTGCTTCAGCAATTAGGTATTCAAGTATATTATCATTAGAGGTATTTATAATTATACCTTTAAATTGTCGTCGCACGTAAATGCCCATAAAATGTTATATTAAGTTTATGTGCAGATTTTTTAAAATTTGTTAATTCTAATTAGCATCTATGAGCATGGACCTTTCTATCAGTCAAGAACAACAATAACTGAGGTGAAACTATGAGGAGATATATTGCATTATGCATGTATAAAATCATAAAAAATGATGAATACAATTTTTTAAAGTCATTATTACACACATAGCATTTTTTCTAACAGCTACAAAGCTGCTGAAATCATGCAGAAAGGTTTCATTGTCCACTGATAGAGAGTTACACATATTTTCTGTGTAGTCTGTGTAATGTAGGAATTTTTATTGACTAAGAAATATTTATTCAATTCTTATCTAAAGCCATTACGTATTCGTATTTTTATAACTATGATATCAGCAGTGGATCCCGAGCAGAAATATCAGACCTCATGTGTTATATTTGTGTCTTATGTATCTGTCAATAACTTTGCAGCATTAAATTTGAGCAATATCATGATAAGTTTTCTGCCGGAGATTATTTGCGGGAAGCGCTGCTTTCTTTAATACAAGGGAAAGTACGGCTGAGACCTATCGTTTGCTTTCTAAAACTTATGGCGCAGAAAGTATTGGTGAATCAACGTTCCGCGAGTGGTTCAAACGGTTGAAAAGTGTTCATTTTGAAGTTGAAGACAAGGGTCGCTCTGACAGCCGAAAAGTTTCGAAGACGAGGAATTAGATGCTTTGCTGGATGAAGATCCGTCTCAGATTCAGGAAGAACTTGCTGCAGCATTTGGCGTCACGCAACAATCCGTTTTTCTGCGCCTAAAAGCATTGCAATTTATTCAAAAAGTTGGGAAGTAGGTGCCGTATGAATTTAACCCGAGATACGTCGAACGTCGATTTGGAAATCTGAATGTTACTACATATAAAGATAAATTATTTTTGCAAGGTATTATGCCTGGTGATGAAAAATGGATTTATTATGATAACCCTAATCCCAAAAAATCGTATACAAAGCTCGGTGAGCCCGTTGAATCGACGCCGAAACGAAATATTCACGTAAATAAGGTCATGCTCTGCATATGGTCTGATGAAAAGCGTGTCGTATACTACAAACTACTTTCGGTCAGACCATCCGAGGATTGAACCCAACTTATACGTTTGAAGCGAGCATTATAGGAAAAACGGCCAAAATAGGAGACCCGGCATGAGTCCGTCATTTTTCATCACAATAAAATCGACCATCTGTTGCAGCTTCTGCCTTACAGTTTAGATTTGACACCTTTGCATCATTTGATTGCCACTTGTTTCGTTCAATGCAGAACGCTTTTATGAGAAATCGCTTTAGTTCAGTAGAGGGAATCAAAATTTAGCTCAATACGTTCTTGGGTTAGAAAGACGAGAAATTTTTCGACATTCATAAATTGCTAGAAAGATGGAAATAAGTTATAGCTTCCGATGGATGATACTTTGAATAAAGCATATGTAACTATATTTTCATAATAAAACCTAACATTTTGGAAGAAAAACACTAGAAGCTTAATTGCTTTATATATATATATATATATATATATATATATATATATATATATATATATATACATATAAAATATCATCATATAGAAACAAAAATATCATTTGTCGTCACAAATTATATTCAGTATGATTTGGCATACAGAACTAGTTTATAAGAGAAGGAGAACGAAAGACAGAGAGATAGAGACAGAAGGAGAGAGAGAGAGAGAGAGAGAGAGAGAGAGAGAGAGAGAGAGAGAGAGAGAGAAATTATCGGTGTCGAACATCACGCTTCTCGATAAAAGATAAAAAAACAGACGTTGATTTGAGAACTTTTTTAATCTCACAGATATTACTTGTAACCTAACTGATATATTTTTAACGCGTTATTACATTTACATATGCACATGTATGTATGTAAAACATCGCATATTTAATCATGTAAAAAAATTAAGATTTTATATCCCTCTTATATACTAATTGACGTGAGTTTGTGCTAATCATTGAAGTAAACAGAAAAACAGGTTTCTCTCTATTCGTATACAATGAAACTTTTCTATATATTCGCAACAATTTTGTAGCAAGAATACACAACAATCATCGCAATGCAAGATTATAGCGGTCTTGTAGCGAATATTCACCACGTTTTATCGCTACATATGATAACTACAGGCTTGTTGCGCAGATGCGCCACAATTGTTAGAATACTTAATCGCTGCAAGCTTGCTGCGATCATATGCAGTGAATGCATATTCACTGCAATAAAAAATACAATAAAGGAGGATCTATCTGTCCACTCCATCTACTTATGTATCCATATCTCAGTAAGCTATGTGTACTAAAGTTAGTACGTTCCAACGAAGGCTACTCCGAGGAAACAAAATTTCGGAAATAAAACAATTTAAAATTTGGTTGAAAATCGATTTATTAAATATTCTGGAAGACGAAGTGTCCGCTTCGAAGGATGAGAAAATACTAACGAGCTGTCTTGAGCGTCTAGTTCAGGTCAGTGGCTTCCTTTTTTTTTTAAACAAGTTTTTATTAACGGGTTTACAATTAGCGGAAAAGCAGTGTCGACTTATGGACGGATAGGCGCGGACGGCGATCCGTCTGCTCAGCAGATGTGTCGTAGTGTAGGATTACAGTTTATAATCTTAGAGCATTCTGCAACAAAGGTTTATTAATCGCTACAAGTTTCATTTGTACATTTTAAAGGGAGAAGGCTGTTAAATAGACGTACATACAAACCATAAATACGACGTACAAAAAACACACATTTTCTTATATCATCCTTTAGACGAAACATTCACAATGACTACGATTACGCTATTGGATGAATAACATATAACACACTAGTACTAACATAAACATCATTAAAAATAAAATTCTACATACGATCAAATATGACATTTAAACGCATTTAAAACTAACAATCGGTATCGGTTTACAATTGTTTGTACACTATGTATAACGTTTTGAACTCAGGAAACAAGTGTTCTTCGATCCGAGGATAATGAAATCTTTATACATGATCGTAGCAGACTTGCTGTGAAGATGCCGTACGATCATCGCAGTAAAAGGTATAATATTCGCTAAAGCCTTACTGCAATGATCACACTTATTGCAGCGTAACATTTGCGTGCTCAAAACATGTTCGCTAGGATCAAAAATGCTATGTTGGAACAGCTGAGGTCTGCTTAAGAGTCGCGGTGACGTAACAGTGCCCATGTAGATTGTTTTGTAAGTTCATCAGATTAAAATTATGTTCTTAGTTAATAGTTGAAATTGCTTATAAGCATCCTCATGACTGACCAACGTAAATAATTATTTTGAAAATATTATTCAAATATTTAGATATATTTAAGGCAGGGTTAACAAACATTTCGCTTGTTTCCATGAGAATTTCTTGTTACGTATTTTTTAAATATTTCTTTATTATTCTTTAAATACTTTTCTTAATAAAATTACATGTGGCAGTTGCATTACAATTCTAAATATAGACAAATTTCAAAATAATAAAATAAGACAAATGTAAATTTATTTTTACGTAATATAATTTTTATTGGTATTTATCAATATTTATATCCTACTATTTACTATGTATATATCATTAATTAGAAAACGCTAATCTGAGAATAACTTAAATAGATTTACAGAAAACTTAAATGATATTTTCGCTCCTGCTATTTTTATTCAATTCAGCTTGAGTTCGTTAGTAATATGTTTTACGGTGTTTCAAATAACATCCAATGAAACTCAAGGGACGCAGCTTATTAGTTTCTCTATGTACTTCATATGTGTGTTTGTTGAATTCATCCTATTTTGCTGGTTTGGTAATGAAGTTATAATTAAAGTAACGTACATAAAATTATAAAATTGTGAACAAATCAATCATAAAAGTGAATAATTTTTAAAGAAGATCGTAAAATATTTACAGAGCACAGATTTTATAACTATAGTGAAAAAAATGGACTGGACTGTAATAAACATTAAAACTTTGAAAGAGTTATCTATTATAATGTCACGTTCGTGTTTGCCTCTTCATATAGCATGCGGTCCATTCATCACATTATCTTTAGACTCCCTTATTTCAGTCAGTAATTATTTTCTCTGTAAGTATGCGCATTTTAAATGTTTACACTAATAACTCGATAATTTTATTCTGATAGGTAGTCAAAGTGTCTTACTCATCTTTTAATCTTCTACAACAAACTCATTAAATATATCCTACAATCACGAAAATATCAATTTGAAATTTAGGTACACTGGCACTTCAAGTTAATATTTAAATAGAAATATTATAAATTGATACAATTCTAAGAGAAGACTTAATTAATAAACCTACAATGGTTTGATCGCTAAAGCGAAGGGCTGTTAACTTGATGATCCAAGTTTAAATCCCGCTTTCGGCTGATTGACACACACACATTGTTATCAATATTTAGATGTGCTTTATTTAGAAAACATCGTAGATCTCCGTTACCGATCGATACCGCTACTTGGGAGCATAAATATAGACATATTAAATACCATAAGAAAAATTTTAAGAGATACTATGTAATAGATTTGTATCGTTAACATTATCATTATGATTATTATTCTCATTATACCATTGCATTTTTTTGTCAATTTATTACTTAATTCCTGAAATTAAAAATATTAACATGTATTTCAAAACCTCAACTCGAGTTTCATTACAGTTTCCAAATCAGAGTTAAGATCTCAGTCAAGTTTACTGCATCATAACTAGAAAATTTTTTATGATTTTAGTCTTAAACATTTGTCAGTAAAACTAGTAATATTGTACCTAAAAACCATTTTCGACTAAAAAAGTGAAGTAACGCCATAAATACCCATCCTAGATAAAAGACTGAAATAATGAGTGTTCACATCTCCAATTCTTTTTGACTAATTTAGTATATTCCAACTTCTAACATATTAGTTTTATAGGTACACAGCTGTTTTCTTTTTTCTTGTACATTCTGCTGAAAAGATTGTATTTTAATAACATCACGCGTTACATTTATATTTTAAATAAGCCAGATATTTTCAATGTTCATTTTTCATGATTATACTTGAACAAACAAACATTCTCTGTAATTTCATAGTTATTAAAAGTATCTGTTTTATTTCTTGTATATTCCGAACTTATCAAATTGAAATTGTATAAGAAAGAAAGTAATTATAGATGTTAAGTTCAAATATTCTCTAACTTATTTCAAAAATTTATTTATCTTATTTCTCTCTCTTTCTTAGTTTTGAAATATTTATATTGATCAGTTGGAAATAAAATATTTTAAATCTATGCAAAAATTTATCAATACAATAAAATATAAATTAAATATTAATAAAATTTATAATATAAATTCCATTTTGAACTTCTTGGAAGATTTAATGCTTGGATTATCCTACACGATATATTTAATACAAATGATTGATGCAAATTGATTTATTAATTATTATTTTTATTACAAAAAATATAAGATTTACAAAGACACTGTGTTTCGCTAAACTAATCACATATTATTTGACAAATGAGTTTAGTTAACCGCCTTTATGATGTAGGCAAGGTTCAAAATATTAAAAGTAAAAAAGTCTTTCCAGTTGCCTTTGGAATAGAATACTTCAAACACCTACTGTACTGTTGTAAATAAACAATATTCTATATAAAATCAATATAGTAATGAGTATTGAATTAAAGAAGTTCGTATTTTGGAAGTTGCATCGATAATGAACCTATAAAATTTATTTCTCATGATAATATTGTTATTGATAACTAAAACCTCTGTGATTCGAAGGATAATTTTACTTCAACTATATTTATATTATTTTCACCAATTAAAGCTCAGGTAAAGATAGAACAATATTTTACCTAAAAAAAGTTATTAATCTAGTTAGTATATTATTAAAAATGTCTTATATAGTGAATAATGATAATCAGAAAAACCTTTTATGCATTTTAATTTTTATAATTTTTATGATTTTCAGATTAATTAATATAAAGTTTCATATATAAATATATGGTCTCTATTAAAAATTATATAAATACACAATGTACAAGATCTATAATTTTTAGTGTAGTGTATTAAACGCACTTGCAAATATCTTTTTTGTTTTTAAATTTAGTTTAACTTCTACTAAATAATGATAATAAACTTTTTCTAATGAATTATTATTAAAATGTAAATTTAAATACAAGCTTCGCTATACTATATATATATATATATATATATATATATATATATATATATATATATATATATATCTCTTTACTATATTATAGGTATACTGCAAGTACATGTACAAAACTTTCTGTAGCAACAGAAATATTTTTAATAGTCCGGATAATGTCATTTGAAAGAGGAACATTTTTTCGGCCTTTGTTATAACTTGGTCTCAAAAGAAATTAAAGTAGAAATTTTATATTGTTTTTTTTACGCTTACCACTAGATTCATGCCCCATGGTTTCTCAATTTACAGAAAGTGTCTTGGAAAGCATCTCAAGCTACGAATGAAAATACTTTGAAGGACTTATACAAATAGTTAAGAAGCATATTGTGATCAAAAGTGTTCACTAACAACTTCATGATTCGAGGTATTTATGTTATAATGAAGAGATTATTTAATTGATATATATATATATATATGTATATATATATATATATATATATATATATATATATATATATACCACAGAAGCTTTATATTTTATTGTATAATTTTTTTTCAATTTACTTTTTTAGTAAATCAACGATTCAACCTCCGAACCAAAAAATTTGTATAGTTTTGTATAGTTTTGTACTATTGATTTTTTTATCATAATATTAGGGAACTCTAATATTTAATTCATACATGAAATGCACTATATTTTGCATAATTATTTATGTATTATTATATAGAGAACTGATACGTATATTTCTGAACATCAATTGTAAAGTATTTCATAAAAAATTCGATTAGTATAACAGGAATTACATCCCGACTGTTCAATAGCCTCGACTCAGCAAACAAAGTTCATTTTCAAGCAACAAAATTCAAACATTAATCTTACGGAACGTTTCTCTAGCGGATTTTCCTTAGACGAAGGAAAACTTTAAAATAGCGCGAATTTCGGCGTTATTGAACTCTATGTTTACACGTCTATAACTTTTAAACGTAATATCCGAACTAATCATGCATAACGTCGTTTTGTACGTTATGTCAAGACCTTTCAAATGATGTATAGTATTGCCAGATACGAGCTCTGTAGCGCTTTGTACATGGTCGCGAAATTCATAAGACAGAAAAGCGGAAGGGAGACATTTGACAACCTAATAATATAAACCGATGCCTTCATCGATGGAGTCAAAGACTGCTCATTATTATTATATTCATTATTTAATTAAATAATGAAAAAAAATGTTTTATTAATATATATTATAAGACACAAAATGCATTACAAAGTTTATAGATTGAGGAATCTGCAATAGCGCGCGAAAAGAAAAGCGGATTTGGACAGCACTGCTGTGAGGAACAATCGCTGCCATCCGAACTCTTGTTCCTCGCGTGTCGTGGACGAAGTCCAAAACGGAAAGGCCGATATCGGAAAAACGCGCATATGAAAAAAAATACTTTTCTCTCTCTCAAAACCGGGACTCAAAGACAGACAGACGTAAGCAGAGCTCCTTGCCATAAAAATAATGTCATGAGTGGCTGGAAAAATAGTTAATGACCCGGGGCAGGTCAAGTGCGAAAGTAACAAAGAGCTCACCCTGGTGATACAGGTTTATCTGGAAAAAGCTCAGGAGTAAGGTCCGCTACCTAAAGTGGCATAAGCCACCCATCCTTGTGATTTATGCATGATTTATACATATAATAATTTCATGGAAGTGTAAGAATTAAACTAGGCTCCTGTTAAATACGATTTTGACCTTCAATTGACAGCCATAATCGATGGAGTTGAACCGTAAACTGACTCAGACCGTTGCGAATATCGAACTATATAGTTTGAATTTTATCGGAATTAATCACTAGACCATTAAATACAAACCATAAAGAAATATCTTCCAGATCTATATTCACATTATCGATAATTTTTAGGTTGTTATTAAACTTATATATTTCTAGTGAAAAGTAAAATTATCTCTATATATGTAACGCGTGAACAATGAAGAGCCGAGGGCTTGTTGTTAACGAATAAAGAGACTATCAAGGAATTGATAAGAATTCCTTATGGAATAGCTGACTCTCAAAAGCTATTGAGGATATTTCACTCATGAATGTATCCAGAAACTAAGAAGAAAAGAACATCAGTTAGTCGATTAATATGGTCCGAATTAAACGAGATTTATTATTGTATTAAGTCTAGAAGTTAGTTATTGAGCTGATTAGATAATTGATCTTAGACCGAAGCGAGGGAGGCAAATCTAACGAAGTATGAATAATATTATTCACTAGTATTGGACAATTTATGCTACCACGAAAGCCGAAAAATTATATTATATTATTGGTGAGATATACTATTACCATAACTTGACTGAAAAGTTCCGACTTTCATTCTTAATGCTATCTTCATGGATAATGAAAATGATCATTTTCAGCGCTATTGCTACATTTAAAGCATTCATTTTAGTGGTATAAGAAATGTGCTAATGTCAAGAGAGATCAAGCAAGATCGAAAGTCGGAACTTGCGCACTGAGTATTCTAAAAAAGAAATTTTTCATACGTACTACTAGACTAGAACTCTATGATTGCTATGGTTGATCTAAATACAGAGACCTTTTTATGTGATGAAATAGATTTCATTTAAGTATTACCATAATTATCAAGTAAGAAAGTAACATAACTTTAGAATGGAAGAGCGTTACGGATCCTAAAAGTTGGCAGGACTCATTTTTAAGGCAAATTGTGTAACTTCATTTAATCCGGACAAAATCCGTTATATATATATATATATATATATATATATATATATATATATATATATATCGAAGATCCTCTCATTGTAAGATCTAGTTGTAAGAAACGAATTCATTTAACTAATAGCGTAATCAAAAAACCATATACATCTCCACACATCGTCTGCAATTTTAAAAATACTATTTGAGTGTTATAATCTTTACAGAACTATGATTTATGCATGCCAGATAAATCACCGATAAACCTTACTTTACTTATTTGCCCTTAAGCAACGACTTCATATATAATTTGCAGTTATGAAGATAAAAAACTAGATTTAATATATATTGCTGTGTTAAATCACAATATCAATCAAATTCTAGATAATATTACATTAGTATAAATTCCAATTAATTGCAATTTTTTATCATTTGAGCATTATTGGAACAGATTTGAAAAGGACGTCAATTCAATGTATGCACTTTCCATTCTTGTTCAGTTCTACGTGAGATTCTTACTTTTGTATTTGACTATGTAGAAAATAAAATCCAGTCGAAAAAATGAAATACAAATTATTAATTTAATCATGTATTTTTCATGTCTTTTTATCAAATTATTTATATACTGCTGGTATAAAATTATGTTATGTTGAAGGTAGTGTATTTAAGATGAAAAACTGTGACTATAAACATTATAAAAATATAAAAACTTTAACATAAAAATCCTTGTAATATTTACAGATATTGGACTTTATATTCACAATATATGAAATGGACTGGATTGTAATCGATATTACATTTTTGAGGGAAGTTCTTATTGCAATGAATCATTCGTCTTCGCCAATTTGTATATTATGCAGTCCAATTATTACATTATCATTAGATTCCTTTGTGTCTGTCAGTTAATATATTTTTTGTAAGTATGATTATTTTAATGATTTACACTAACTATTCATAATTTTATTTTAGTAGATAATACAAGCATCGTACTTAGTCTACAATATATTACAACAGTGTGTTTACAAAGTAAACAGTATAAATGTAAACAATCTATTTACATTTACAAAGAACTGAAAATTGGTCAATATAATATTAGAAAGAATTAATACTTCATGTGAATACTAAAAATACTAAATCATTCTACCTGAAATATTGAATTTGAAGTGCTCAAAATTTATAATATTAAAATTTAATTTTATAAATTCATATTATAATTCCAACTAAATTTATATGAAGAACTGCAATTATTATTAGTACATATTACTGAAATCATCATTCTAAATTATATATATATATATATATATATATATATATATATATATATATATATATATATATATATATATATATATATATATATATATATATATATAATAATCTTAAATAAAATTTTTCTCTTTTAAGATAATCAGAAAAAGTTGTAATGTGCATCTTTTGTGTTAAAAAGTATTATATAATAATAAATATATTCTATTGTTTTATAACTAAATTTCACTACATATATTTGACTGTCACATTCATAAAAAAGATTTCCATAATTTTTATTGCATGATTATAAAACTATACGTAAGTTTATTACCATTTTTCTCTTTGTACAAGGACTTGAATATATATATATATATATATATATATATATATATATATATATATATGAATATATATACACGAAGTTTATCCATAAAGTATCGAGCATATCTTCATATCTCCATCTTGAAGTTTTTCTTCAGGGAGCCGTGTCGGGGCTATATGGCGACTGGCGAGGCTGTACGTCTTGGTGATTCTTCATCAAATATTGCTACACAAGCTGTAATAAATAAGCTGGTATATTGTTGTAGTGCAGCAGTTAATCACTGCTTGACCAAATTTGTGATCGTTTTCTTATGAGAGCGTCATACAATCTTCTCAGTACTTCAACGTAATATTTTTTTAGTAATCGTGTGACCTCTCGGAGCATATTCATAGTATATAACATAACTAAAGAAAATAATATATAACATAACTAAAGAAAACAGTCAACATCATCTTCATTTTATTCCGAAATGGTCATGCTTCCACAGTGAATACCATCGCTCATTTTCTGTATTGTAGCCGTAAACTAATCCCATCTTCTTGAGTATATTATCATCATTAGAACCGATTCCTAAATTATCCTCAGCAAAAATTATCAGCCAGAGCGAGAATCACTGTTATCTTGAAACCGCTTATACCACTTTTGGATTCATGTTTCGCTCATGGACTTCTCATCAAATGCCTTATTCATTAGATTAATTGTTTCCAAGCTAGTTTTTTTAAAAATAAAGGCAATATTTTTGCAAATTTATTGAGCTAATATTTTCATCCATTTTCGAATAACAAAATACAACTAATGCAAAAACACACTAACCAAGCGTAAGACATTAGAGAAATCACACCTGCAGATAGTAACTGCACACATCGATGAGTTTTACCTTTTAAAATATGATTCGAGATATCATTCAATCATAATTATAATTTTTTTCCTTCTTTTAGGACCATTTCAGATAATTGACAATGATACAATTTAAGCCATTTCCGGTTGTTTTGAATCAACTATTTTCATCAGTCATATTATTTTATTTTTCATATATTATTTTACTGATTTTTATTCATTAAATTCCTTAAAGATTTTCTATTATTTCCAATTATCCATTTCTAAGTAATGCATATTCAATAGGCAATTCAATAAAATATTTTAAACAATTTTTTATATTATTATTGGTATTTTATGTGACAACAGAAGTCATGTTATAAAAATATAGAGCCTTATCACAGAAAATCTTTAGATGAAAATACTACTGAAGCTACAATAATCATAGACTAAATTCATTTCTTTAAAAAAATACGAGATTTTCTGTTATAAATTATTTATAAAAAAAAGTTTTTAAACATATAAAAATTAAATATGAAAAAATATAATATGCAAAAAAGAAAATAATAATTTTCTTGTACGTGACGAAAAATTTTCACTGGAAAAAAAAGCTATAATAAATCATATTTTATTCATTAGAGAATTTTCAAGCTACTTTATTAGAGCCTTTATACCTTATATTCACAGCTAGAGGAAAACGAAACATCGTATAAATTGCTTTTGGTATATTATTATCTATAGTCGTAGAAGAGCCAATATAAAAGCTATAAAATAATTATTGATAGTGATAGGTTGTATCGAGACACGTCAGATAACATTTGAGAAAAAGCTATACATTAATTACGCTGGATTGGGAATTCTTTTATGCGGTCTATAGCACATTATTCGAGTTTTATATCCTTATATACTATCAAATAAAAGAGAAAAACAAGAAATAAATTGGTTTTGATATATCATTATCTACATATCAGATAAGACATGATATGAAAGCATATGCTTTAGTTTCCGCTTGTAAATAATAGATGCAAAAAATGAAAGGAAGAGTAAAGAAGCTATAAAATAATTGTAGGTTAAATATATATATATTTGCGAAGACTTATATTCTCTGAACCGTGTAGAAACTTTCCCTATACTTAGAAAAAAATATGCAGTCAAGAAATAGTTATATAATGACCATATATTGCGAACGGTGGGTGATTTTTTCGCGCTATCTATCTCTAACTCTATACAACGTTGCTATAGTCTTTATACGCTATATCATAGACTTATATTATTAGAATGCGTGCTCTGGGGACAGAGTTGAATCCTAAACAAAATTGAGAGAGCAATACCAGGAGTCGTATTGTCTCTCTTTTACAAGCAAGGAATTCGGGAGAAAAGGAAAGTAGGGAAACAGGAGCAGTAGAATTATGCGCAGGAGAAATATACGTTTCTTCTATACTCTATACTACTATTATTGTTGGATTGCCTCCCTACTTTTTCACCAGAGCAAGAGAGAAAACAGGACTCCAGGTCTGTCTCTGTCCTTCAATATGAACTTCAGAGCGTCCGTTTCAGTGTGCGATCTAATATATAAGTCTATGACCCTATATAGACATCCAAAGAAAAGCGAAATATCGGCTAAATTGCTATCAGTATATCATTATCTATATACAGAAGAAGAGCCGACATTAAATATATACTTCGATTCTCCAAATTGTAAATAATATACAAGAAAATAAGAAGGTAAGAAATCTCTATATTAATTACTTATTGAATAAAACCAGGTAGGAGAATATTCATTCTACTATTACTGACTAGTACATTCAACTGTACTTTCCATATATTGACAGAAAAAGTCGAGAAACAGTTATAAATAATATTTCCAACTTGAAAGGGATATTTTCACTCAATCCAAGTTGCTTTGAGATTGAATCCGCTATTCGTAAGCTCAAGATCACTTCGGGAACAGGGTTTTAATTCGATTGAGGAAATAAAAGCCGAATCGAATAAGGAACTGATGGCTATTCCGGAATACGAGTATAAAAAATGTTTTGAAAATTGGAAAAAGCATTGGTATAGCTGCATTGCATCTGGGAGGGATTATTTTGAGGGGGATGAATTAGATTTGGAAGAATAAATAAAGATTTCAAAAGTTATAAATAAAGTCTTACTCATATTTGCACAAAGTATTACACACACGCGCGCGCGCGCACACATACACACACACACACATCAAGAGTGTGCATCGTCCAACGTTTTCCTATAATAAAGAAAGGAAAAGAAAAACGTATTGGATTTATGAGGTGCAATATATTACGCAGTTTAAGCGGGCTTATTCGCTTTTCTAGAGCCGATTCTCACGACTCGCTAAGCGCACCTTGTTTTTATCAAAAAGAACATACATCGTCGAAGGGAACCTTGACATAATGCTGTCGATAATTCGATGCCGAAACTGACCTCGGGCTTCCACCTCTACTTTTCCCGCCGCGCAAGATACCCAAATCGAAGGTAAATACTAACTATCGATTCCAAAAAAAATCTCTCACCACAATCGAGATTAATATTAAATTGATATTATAAGTTACATTTATAATTTAAAAACAACAAGTATATATAATAAGTAACGATAGATCATGTATTGTCTATTGGTATGCGTATGCATGTGCATTCATGCACGATGAATTAATATAAAATAATATTAATGATTAAATCAATAAATTTAGTTTATCATATTAATATTTTAAATGTTATAATGTTAATAATTATGCACTCTATTGTATACGTAAATTAAGTTTAAATAATAGACTGAAACTCAGCTAATAAATGTAACTAATAGATCATAGTATAAAACTTAGTAAATAATAATACTATATTTAAGCAAAATAAAGATCTGATTAATAAAGAAATATAATAATTCTACAAGTAAACCAAAGAATTTAAAGTAACTACAATGCCATGTAAAAGTTTTACGACAATATGTAAGGTATAATTTTTTTTTATGTTATTTAACCTCGCTCTATTTATGCTTCCAAATACCAGTGTTTTCTGCGACGGAGGTCTAGGATGTGTTTGTAAACAAAGCACATATAAATTATTACAGCAGTGCTTGTGTCAATCGTCCGAGACCCGGATTTGAACTTGGATTACCAAGTTACTAGTCCTTCGCTCTAGCAATCGAGCCATCGTAGGCCTCATGTAAGGTATATCCTTATTATTAGTAATTTAATATCGAAACTTACTACAATAATTAACTCTAGTTATAATATATCATTTCACTTTAAGTTAAAAAAATTTAATAAAGAATAATGATATTCTGATTTATAAACATTACATATAGACCACCGAGCACAATAAAAACAAACTAAACAACGTAATATATTGTTATTATAAGAAAACAAGGGAATGCATATAAATTAAGATTACAAATTTCAAATGTTGCTATAGATTTGTTGCTCAGTATATTAAAATTATTGTAATAAAGACTTATCTTTAAACGTTAACCATTGTAAGAAAGCGAACGAAAGAGTTTATATTATAAACAGAATTTGATTTTCTTCTTTGGCTGTCCCCACTACCAACACATTAATTTCCTCGAAAATCTTTGAAATGTTTTTTTGCTTGTCAAGACTAAGGGCTCGGTGGCGTGGAAAATAATTCCCGATTAGAATTTCTCTTAGGTTGGATTGATTCGGTGATTTTTTCAGTTTTTTTTTTGGTGACCTCTGAATTTTTTGGCGATTTTCGAACTTATAATGGTTTCTTGTTAAAACTTTATGCTAATTTTTTTTTTAGTGAGTTTCGGACTTGGTGATTTTTAACGTGGTGTGTTCAGAGATTGTATATGGTCAGTGGATACTTCCAGCTGAGCCACGAAATAGGGATCACCTTACACACTTAAATAAGGTGATGCACGCACTTCGAGGAAGGATGGTGCTAATTCCAATGCCAGATCCCCCTTGTGGGGGCTGATCGCACCGACCGCAAAGGGGAGAAATTAGAAAATTTTACAGCACAGTGGAATCTTCGGATCGCTAATGTGCCAGGTAGTATGGCTACCGTCTCCAATGAAGTTGGAGAAGGAAACGTGGACGTAACTCTTGTCACCACGAATCTCGAGACACTCATCACAGGATGGGCCGTCAGGGAGGACTGGACCTCGAGTGATCATAGAATTATCACCTACCAATTAATCGGAGCAAGCGCACCTGCACGTTCAGGTGCTGCAAATCAAGGTCAGAAACTAAAGCGATACTCCACACAGAAAGCAAACTGGGATACTTTCTGCGCTGTACTCGAGGATGAATGGGACGAGGTCCCTAAAGAAATTCCCGGCTCCAAAATGGAGACAATTGAGAGAGTTCGCTCACTGGCAGCCACTTTGAGGAAAGCGTGCAATGCTGCCATACCGAGGAGTAGGGTAGCTGTTAGGAGGGTTCCCTAGTGGAACCCTGAGTTAGATAGGCAGAAAAGGGCTACAAATCGAGCCCGTCGAGTATTCCAGAAAGAACGTGATCCCGTCAGATGGGAACACCTCAAGAAAGAATATAATGCGGCCAGAAAGGAGTATGTCCGTAGACTCAGGCATACCAAAGAGACCAAATGGCAAGACTTTATTACTGTAAAGGATAATCAGAACCCCTGGGGTGTAGCTTACCGACTTCAAGTGGGTAAGCTGTCTATTAAAGAGGTTGCTTGCAACGTCCGTCTGCATAATAACACCTACACGACGGACTGGGTGAGCACCGCTACGGCAGTGCTAAACACCCTGTTCACTCCAGACAATTTACAAGATGAAGCTGGTTAAGGCCCCAGGCCCAGACAGCTTCGACTTGGCCATCATTCAAACAGCACTGCCGACCAACAGGCAGGACCTGTTCAACATCTATAAATCGTGTTTGAGATTTTCGGTTTTCCCTAATGAGTGGAAGGTTGGTCATGTTGTCACAATCCGAAAGGGTGAGGACAAAGAACCTGAGGACCCTGCGTCCTACAGGCCCATTTGTCTTTTGCCACTGCTTGGCAAAACCTTTGAGACTCTGATACTGAACAAGTTAAACAGGATCATTGAAACGAGGTTATCTCCTAGACAGTACGGCTTCAGGAGAGGGCGTTCCACTGAGGACGCCATTGTACAGTTGCGTAAGTCTGTGAGTGAATCGAGCAGAAAATATGTTTTAGCAATCTTCCTGGATATAAAGGGTGCCTTCGACAATGTCTGGTGGCCCGCTGTACTAATAGCATTGAAAACCAAAGCATGCCCCAGGAGTCTCTACAAACTGATAAAAGATTACCTGAAGGGCCGTCGAGTCCTAATGCGAGATGGCTTTGAGGAAGTACAACTTGGGGTCAGTAAGGGATGCCCGCAGGAATCCGTACTGGGCCCAACTCTGTGGAACTTTGTTCTAGATCCCCTTCTTTGGCAGCTCTCAAGATTAGGGTGCGAAGTCATTGCGTATGCAGACGACATTGCACTTCTACTGGAGAGAGACTCGCGTAGGAAGATCGAAAGCAATGGCCAGAGTTACATTGAAGAAGTGGAATCCTGGTGTCGCCTCAATAAAATGAGGCTGGCCTCTCATAAATGTGCAATGTTGATTTTGAGAGGTCACCTTCACCCGAAAGCCCCCCCTCCGAATTACGGTCGGTAACTCGAGGGTGAAGAGATTAGAAAGCGTACGATACCTTGGAATCCACTTCGGCGAACATCTAAAATCGGTTGCCACTTGAAAGCGGTACAGTCCAAATGTGTGGACTTGTTTAACAGGATTGGACGCCTGGCAAGATGGGAAGGGAGCCTTAAATTTAAGGCGCTTAGTACTATCTATACCGGGCTGTTCACACCTGTCGCTACTTACGCAGCGGCAGGATGGCACGATTTGATGTGTGTTGAACAGCAACGCAAGTTGACAAGTACTCAAAGACACGCGCTCATTAGAGTCACCGGTGCGTACAGAACCACCTCAACCGATGCCCTAGCAGTGATAGCGAGAAAACTCCCCATCGTGTTAGAATGCAGGCGAAGAGCGGAACTGTACGTTAACCGTAAAAATACAGCGTCACCTGAGGACCAACGTCGTGCGGCGAGAGAAATATCTGAAAGATATCTTGATCACTGGCAAGAAATCTGGAATAACTCGAAAAAAGATAGGCTGACATATTCTTACCTGCCTAATGTCAGAGACATGATCAAGACAAAATGGATCATGCCGTCGCGATGGTTAATCCAGTTCCTCACGGAGCATGGTGACTTCGGGCCATATCTCTCTCGCTTTCATCTGAGAGAGAGCGATACATGCACATGTGGGGAGGTGGACACACCTGAGCACGTCCTGACCATCTGTCCCAAATATCAGGAAATTAGGATCAGGTTCCAGAGAGACAACAATACCTTCATTGAGGTCAAAGCTCTATTGAGCCAAATACACTATGAAGCCTTCGAAAAACCAGCTAAAGAGCTCTTCCAGACAAAGGAGACTCTCGAGGCAATAGAGAATCTGCTGGAAGCAGATACAATAGAGGAACCTGAATAGGTAAATAGGGAACTGGCAGTTGGAACTATAGGGTAAATACAAACGGATCATATACGCAGAAAAATCTCTACATAAAAGCAACAATCAAATACAAATATAAGTGGACCGGCGCCATACACTGGTCCACAAAACTAATCGCAATAATCACAAGGGAATAACACAAATGCAAAAATCTATTTTATTTATCCTAAATAAGTAGACCGGCACTATACACCGGTCTCCAAACTGTAAATATATAATTAGCAATAAGCAAAGCCAGCCTATACACTGGCAACCAACTCTAGTCTGGAAATACATGGTGCAAGAAAAGTGGTTCGGAACCTACTATAAACTGTAGGTCCACAAAAGTCGCAATGATGTACAGATCTGCATCAATAGAAAAGATCAGCAATACTGCAAAGCGATTTTTTTTTTGTGTTCAGAGATTTTCGGACTTTAATTTATTTTCGTTATTTTTTTACATTCAACTATTCTTCATTATTAGTTCTTTTATTTTATTATACGTGCGTTTACATAAGTTGAGTTATCCAATTAGGTTAGTGTAGACTGTATAATATACGGATTACCATTAGAAGAAATAAACTTTATAAGGCTAAACGGTGGGATTCGATCTGCAATCTTGTATACGGAAGCCGCTCCTTTTTTGAGTAGGGCTAAATGGTGGAATTGCATACATAATGATGTACACGACAGCCGCTCTTTTTTATTGAAAAGGGCTAAATGGTGGGTTTGCATACGCAGTCCTGAACACGAAAGCCATGCATCCCAGACTGGTAGTCGAAAGGCTACGACAAAATAGGGGCAAATTCTCGCTGGTCTTTCGCGGTAGTAAACGCTCGCACATAGAACCGGGTGGATACTCGCCTTATAATATTAGGTTCTCAAATATCTCCCTTCCGCCTTTTTGTCTTATGAATTTCGCGGCTATGTACAAAGCGCTACAGAGCTCTTATCTGTCAATACTATACATCATTTGAAAGGTCTTGACGTAACGTACAAAACTACTTTATGCATGATTAGTTTGGAAATTGCGTTCAAAAGTTATAGACGTGTGAACATGGAGTTCACTAACGCCGAAATTCGCGCTATTTTAAATTTTTCCTTCGTCAAAGGCAAATCCGCTAGAGAAACGTTCCGTGAGATTAATGGTGTTTTGGGTGATGGCACGCTATCACTTCGAACAGCAGAGGAATGGTTTAAAACGATTCAGAGCGGGTGAAAACGACACCATGGATAAGCCAGCTGGCTTAAGACCTGGAACGACGAATACCGATCAAATCATGGAATTTATCGAGTTAGACCGGCATGTAGCATCTCGTGACATCGCTCAGGAGATAAAAGTTAGTCACCAAACCATTTTAAACCATCTGCAGAAGGCTGGATACAAAAAATCTTGATGTTGGGATGCCACATGATTTGACGCAAAAAAACTTCTGGACCGAATCAACGCCTGCGATGTGCTGCTGAAATGGAATGATTTTTGAAGGGGATGGTGACTGACGACGAAAAATGGATCACATGCCGCAATATCAAGCGAAAACTGTCGTGGTCCAAGGCCGGTGGACCGTCCCGAACAGTGGCCAAGCCGGGATTGATGGCCAGGAAGGTTTTGCTGTGTGTTTGGTGGGATTGGAAGGGAATCATCCACTATGAGCTGCTCCCATATAGCCAGACGCTTAATTCTTCTAGACGCAGGCTATCGTTCAGAAGCGTCCACAATTGCCCGACAGGAAGGGTGTAGTGTTCCACCAGGACAAGCCAGACCACACACTTCGTTGATGACTCGTCAGAAGCTGCAGGAGTTTGAATGGAAGGTTTTATGGCATCCACCATATAGCCCTGACAGAGCACCAAGTGATTACCACTTGTTCCTGTCCATATCGAACGCCCTTGGTGGTGTAAAGTTGGACGCAAAAGAAGGTTGTGAAAAGTAGCTATCCAAGTTCTTCGCAAATAAGGAGAGGGGTTTCTACGAGAGGGGTATTATGAAGTTGCCGTCTAGATGGAAATAGATTATCGAATAAAACAGTGCATATTTGAAGTAAATCCGACCACTTGTAACACTTTTTATAAAGCATTGAATGCAGAGCAATAAAGCGGAAGGGAGATAGTTGACAACCTAATATAAACGCGTACGCAGGGCGATACGTCACATTTCTATACATAGAAATTATGGATATTGATTTCAGGATTTTATTTGAAAAGTTTTTTTTCGCAAATATATAATAATATGAATTTTTAAAAATGTCGTAAATATACTCTAAAATCTCATATCTTAAATTTATTTACTCAGAGTATATTGATCGCATCTATTTAGAACTTATTCAGTTAGACGTTATATTTTACTTTGTACTCTAATTTAAAAGACAATTAAAAAAAATATGTATAGCTAAAATTTTTAAACATTCATAATTGAATCGTTGAAATAATTCAAACATGACCGCCTCTCAACCGAAATCGATTTTGAAAAAACTATTTGAATCTGATATTCTCATCTACCAAATCTATTTTTAAAAATGATTTGTCTATTTAATCAGAAGTTATCAAATATCTAAAACCAAAATATTTAAGCAAGCACTAAAATTTCTCAGATGCTCGTATATATTTTTCAATTTTAATATTTATCATATTATATAACAGCTTGAATATGTTTATTGATTAGGCTAATGAATAGGATGATTAAAAAGCTTTTTGAATTCTCAAAATTGGTTGAGCCTATCACTTGCAATCGGAGCAAAGTTGATTTTTCTATTACTGGGAGATTGCGAGCTACAGTGTAGATCCAGGATCGATATGCTGCATAACTTAAACGCAGACATATTTAATAAATTGACCGAATAGAGACACCATTTTTTTTGAAAAATGGATTTCGTAGATGAAAAAATGGAAAACACAATAATATTTATTACAATCGACTTCAAATTGATGCGGGCATCTTACATTGATTTAATAATGGAATTTTTTATACTTTTTAGTTTTTAACTATAAACATGTTTGTAAAATTCGCTTTCAAAGATTACATAACAAAGTATATAATTAAATAAAGTTTGATACAGATGCGATGAATATAGTTTGAGACAATCACTTTTTTTATATTTAATTATATTTTCATAACATTACCATTACTTTGTCAGATAAATTTATTGAAAATGTATTGAAAATGAAAAATATATCAATTTATTGAAAATGAAAACTGCTTTTCAACTGATTTCAAAATGATTTCAAATAATTTTCTTCATAAATGATTTCGATTATTGTAATAGATTTAAACTAATTTTACACGATTTTCAGGTGAGTCGTGTGAAAGAGACGAATGATTTCACAGTGTGAACAGATCCTCAATGTAATTTTATATAGGTAGGTATTTTAGAAATAAAAAAAATGAAATAATTTAGAATCTACAATTCCCTTGTTTACCAAACAAATTTTCAAAAACGGGCCCGAGTTAAATAACTATATTTTGAGAACCCGTATTTATAGACCGAACTTCACGAACGAATACACAAGAAACAAAATATTAATAAAGAAAAGTAAAACAATTAAACAAGAGGACTTAATTGAAGTACTTTTTATTCACATGTCTTTATAGCTTGAGAGCCCGGCAAAGAATGTCGTACCGCTGATTCTTAATTCATTTATTCACGTCAGTGTCTTTATCTTTTATTCTTCACTGATAATCCGTACGGGGTGTTTAGTCAATTGCAGGTCCAGATAAAAGTTATCCTCCAGAGAACAATAGAAGCTGATAAGACTCTCGACAGATCGCTGCGTCGGTGCATTGGTGTGATTCATATAACTCCTCCCTGCCGAGAGTGCTGTTGTCTTTTATTTGTTTGATGTTTATATTCCAAGTATATTGAAAGCATCAATAAGGCGAACGAAACAAGCGTAATAGTCGATACTGACACAAGAAACTCTCTTCCAAGCGGTTTATGTACAGGCGCAATTATTGTGGGCAAATTTAACACTTTTAATGGTTCAAAACTTAATTGATGATCTTTAATTATTACTGGTAAAATTAAACTTGACTGTTGAATTTCTCCAAATACTTCATAGGGCTTATAATCTTGAATTTGAATATCTCTTCCTTTACCTTATGTGTTTCTTTGATCGTGGTTTCGGTGTCATCACTTTTGATTTTTATTGGAATATTGCTAGAGACAAGTATTCCATCTGACAGTTCATATGTACGTATTAAAGGTGACATTATTGGAATTATAATCGGCTTGGCGTTCTCTGTATTAATTTGGTATATAAATATGTTCTTTTATACATTTCACGACATGAGAAAATAACTTGAAAACTTATCCCGCTAAAATTCAAAGCACGTTAATTATTTGTTTGATTAATATTATTGATGATTGCGAGTCTTTGAATAAGGGAGAATTCGATAGGATTGAGGATTTCATTTGTGTAAATGCATTTGTTCCCCGAGCAAAATGAAAGTCTAATAAATTCTGGTAATCTAACATAAGCTCTTTATGAGAATAAATTTTTTGACAGATGTTTCTGAATATATATTATTTGTTTATATTGTAATATTTCTAAATCAAATAATTGTTCCGAAAAAATAAATGATCTTTTAATTTTACTTAACAATTGAAGAAAATGTTGTTCCTGTATTATGAAGATAACGATGATTTCGAATTATTAATTTTTCTATTTTCATTCTTCAGGATCTTGTTATGTTTAACAAATTTTTATGTGTTATTTGATATATATATTCTGTTGTATTTCTTTACATAATATCGAGGTTTATTTTAATAAGTTAGATTCCTGAAGTTCTGGTCGAGAAAATAATATGAATAACTGGTTAAAATTTCTTGATAGGTTTGTGTTAATGTAGTTAAATGTATCTGAAAGTGTAAATGATAATTTGCAATCATTCTTCCTGTTCCTTGCTGGTAAGCATAGTACGTTTTATCGGTATCGCTTTCATCACTCATCACAAACGTCGTGGCGATTATTATTAAGAGTGCCGTCTTCATCCTTCTGTAAAAGAAAGAAAGGTATTATTAATCTTTTAGCACTCCGCACTTTGTTTTTCTACAAGTAAGTTTTGATAGCGAGGCGCAGTTTTATTGCGTTGCTGTTTTAATATAAATTTCTTTACTTTAAAGTACCTGGTTTGATCCATCAGGTAACTTTTGTTACTTTTTCTGTTTATTATCTAAGTTGGCATACAAAGGTAGAATTTCGTTTTTTCAAATCTCATTGTATTTTTCAATTACGTCTGCTTCCGGTTCAATAACATGTTTATGTAATTCGTCATACGGTCCATATAGAGGTCTAAATGGTGCAATTTTTGTACAAGAGTGAATACTTTGATGATATATAAGTATAGCTGAGGTCATATGATTTTAAATAATTTCGTTGGGATTTTGATTCACTAAAATGCTTAACTTCTCTCTCAGAGTATAATGTAGCCTTTCAATTGGGCGATTAGATGTATGTCTGCTGACGGTCGTTTGGTGGTATTCGATGTTATGAATTTTGCATATTCTCTAAATACTGCCGAGTTAAACTCACTTCCATTATCTGTAGTAATTTTGTAACGTTCCTATCCCCCTCGGGATAGCTTACGCGGTATTTTCCCAGGAAAATTTGAGAGGGAAGCAAGTATATTCGAAATCAGAGGGCGGATCAGGGAAATAATTTTATAAGAACACAGTATATTTTTTTATAACAAAAATAAAAAATGTTTATTCAGTAAACCACTTATTGACAAGATTCTGAAATAAATAACAAAACGATAATAATTATTTAAATTAAAGAAATAAATTAACTTAAGCTAGATATATATATATATATATATATATATTTGATAGATTTTAAGTTCGCGCTATTTTCCGCGACGTTTATTTAATCCGGCGCTATTTACCGCACGGATACCTGGTGCTAGTTTCTGCGCGGAAATTTAAACGAGACAGGTAGAATTTAATCTAGGTAAAACTAAGGTTAGCTTAATTCTGCTGGTCTTTTGAGGATCGCCTCGCGACCAGGATTGCGTTCACTTCAGGATAGGTAAAATTATTCACCGTCTGTCTTTTTAGGAGCGCCTCGCAACAGAGATCAAGCTAATAGTTTCCAAAAGATATTTCAGGCAGGATTTATCAAGCTCTGGACAGTTTATAGCTCCGGGTGAAGTTCTAGTGATCCGACTTCGGGTCAGCCGGTTCACTGGACGAACTCCCCGATTTTGTCTTTTGCAAGCCTTTTTATAACTAAATTATCGGGTATTATCGTCGCCGCTCGTCTAACATCGTGCGAACCGCCGATTTATAATAATATTATTAATAATAATAATATCAATAATAATGATAACAATAATATTAATAATAATAATAATTCATATTAATTATAATTTTCACAGCTATAATTCATATGGCAGTCGGTTTACTGTGTACAAATATTGTTTTATATACATACAATATATATACACTTACCCGGAGGCGGAGCTGCGGGACGCGCAGAATCCTTTGCGTTCACCTATGAGGAAATGGGGACGTGGGAGGAGGATAACGACACACGAAGACTGATCTGCATGAGTCTCTATTCTATTTATTTCACACTATATACACTCCCATTTTCACATCCACATTACACTAATACTCCGCACTCTCATGCACTCTTCTCACACACACACTCTCACACTTGTTAACATACGCGGGTTCCGCGACATTCCCGACGATCACACAGACACTCTAACGCGATACACGGGGGGACAGGGACACGCGACAGGGACATATACCGGTGGAGGTACACTAAATTGTTCCGCTAAATGGCGCGGCAGCGGCGGACGCGACCATTTACTTTATAGCGCACGAGGCGGTCAATGCCGCTGGGCGATCCTGATCGTCCTCCGGAAGAGGCTGCAGGACGTGGAGGCCGTCGCTCTCTCTCTCTCTCTCTCTCTCTCTCTCTCTCTCTCTCTCGCTCTCTCTCGCTTGGCGCGAGTCAGGCAGGCAGTGGCGGTGACGGCGCGGGGCCCGCTTTCTCGCGATGGTGGCGACGGTCGGACAGGCCGTCGGAGATGCTGCTGCTGCTGCTGCTGGACCGTCGGCCAGTTGGTGGTGGGGGTGGAGGAGAGCAGGGGTTCTCGATCTGCCGATCACGCACGAGTCCTGTCGTGTAGGCGGCCGCGGCTGCGACGGCGTCGGTGTTAAGATGGCGGTCGGGGAGCTACGCGCTCTCCCGGTGCAACCACTTGACGCGGCGAAAATCGCCGAGGCGCTAAACACGGTGTTTGCACGGTCTTCTCTGTTTTTTCTTGAATCGTCCTCTAGGTAAAGCTCTAGAGAACGGACACGAGCCACTCACGAAGCGGGGCTGATAGTTCTCAACAGTAGCGAGTAGGCTTAAGGCGACGTACGATACGGGTGCACAATGCGTCGATCTCTCACCGCGTCTCAACAGAGAAGAAGGCATCGCTTCTCTTTCGTTCGCGCATCGCGTTGCGCGGCGCTTCGCGCGCGCCCTTTTGGCAGCACGACTGTATTACTCGCACTTACGCGCGCACGCGGTTTTAGACGCAGAGACCGTTGATCGGGACGGTTACAATATATATATATATATATATATATATATATATATATTTTCGTGTTAATAATATTCTAATTTATTTATAAATTAAATACAGCGGATGAATTCGTTTGGAACACCCGTTGTATATGCTGGAATGCGCGCGCCAGAGTGGAGGCTTGCGCGTTCCGCTACCACGGCATTCGCTGCTGGCGCGTGTCGTTCCACGAAAGAGCACGGTAGTGTGCGTGCGGGCATGTATTAGAAGAGGATAGCTGTCACTAGCCTAATACACTTGGTTCGGCTCTCTCTCGCCGCGCAAGGTGTATCTCCTTTTACGCACTTTTCTACTCTTCCTAGCGGTGAAGAGAGAGAAGATGTGTTGTGTTCACTTTCTTCTTCGGTTTTTGGCTGTTGTGCCGGCTACCTTCTACAGTTGTCGTCGCGACCTTTACTCGTTCTCCGTATGTTTACCGAGTATAATCTATTAATTTAATTTTATATTCGATAAATTAATTTTTGTATATTTCGGCTTTACTTAGTATTATTTTCGCGTGTGTGATGGAAATAAATAATTTATTCGTATGTTAATCCTTCCGTATTCTCACGGTAATTTTATAAAAGTAAAATTTGTGTAACGCTCGTGATAAATTTGCGCGGCCATGTGTTTGTCGTCGCATCTTCCTCCTTTTTCGGGATTGCAGAGTGTGTGTGTAGAACGCTAGTATAAACAATGAACCGGGATTTGGTACATACATTTTATTTATTTTGAGCACGTTACGCAACGCACGTGTCCGGTTTTCGGATCTATCCGCATATGGAATCGTCGAATCCCGAACCATTGCCGATGCCGCACGGCTCCAAGACGAAAAAACAGCGTGACGTCCTCGTCGTATATGAAAGCTCGCCATGGGCGCGAGTCGTTTGTCGGGATTAAGCCGTGCGGCTTGTACTCGGATGCGGAAATCGACGGCATTCCCCGGTGCTCATCATTTGAGGGCGGTAACAGCGGCTGTGCCAGCGTTGGCGATTTTGGTACCCGGGGATCGGTGGTCAACGCGGGATGCACGTCGCTGCCCGGTGGTACGTCCGCCTCATCGGTCCGCGGCGGTGATGGTAAAGCCGCAGGAGTCGGTCGGGGTTCAGTCGAGGACGACAACGGTCGACCGGCTAGTTGCAACGAAGCAGTCGTGCAGGAGGCACTACCAGGTGCGGACGCACAGGTACACGTAGCATATTATTTAATTCCTGCTCTGCGACGAGCAGGCCACGCTGTGCTCGGGTTAATTGTCTTCAGAAAATGCCGGTAAGTAATTGAAAAATTCTAAATTTTCACCATTGATCATGTTACTTAAATTTAATTTTTCCGATAATTTTAATTTAACCTTTCGGAGTTAGTTTGGCTATTTTGACCTTTAATATGTATCCTGTATTCTTGTGTGTATAAGCATCGGTATGAATATACACCTTGATGGATTCCGATATTTAAATAATTATTTGTCTGGCTCTATATTAATTTTTGGTAGTATAATAATTTCGCATATCCATCTAAAATAAATCTATTATCGATAAATATATAAAAGAGAAAAAGAAAAATCAAAAAAATAAGTAGTTAAATAAAAATAAAAAAATAATAAGAAATAAGATATTTAATTTTTCTCTTTTCTTCTTGCAGTTTTATACGCTCAGATCTTCCGACTCGGTGACGCTGTAGGTGCTTTCGTCATCCAGCCTGGCGATGACCCTTCTCTCCGCTCTTCATCGTAACCGTCTATTCTTTCGACGTTGTTCCTGTGCATCTGAACTTCTATTATGAAATAGGAGTCTATATCCAATTCGAATTATTTCGGACATGCCAAATATGACATCTACAGGTTGTCCAGGTATCATGACGAAATTACTAATCCGCGTTTTATTTTTGCAGCTACATTCCACTTCAGGGATGTACACGGAAATGATGCTCACTGAAACGGATGTGTAGAGTGGGTCCCGGTTTAGATGGAGCACCGTTTCCCCGTATACACGACGAGCGCCTGTTCTTTCTAAAATTCTGCCGATTTCTGCAGACGCCGTAGTCATCAGTACCCCAGTGTTATTAAGGGCATGGAACTGTAACTCATAACACTTGATGGGTACACTGATTTCCAAGAATATTTGGTAGAGCTCCTGCTCATCCAGGTGCTGCATGTTGCTGAACTCGTGGGCCTTTGGTCGGCCCTTATATAGCGAATTCAGGGTAGTATATCATCTAGATAATTGTATTCTTCGCGTAAATCTTTAATGTGAATAAGTTTACTAATTTTTCCTTTATTATCTTTCACATCAAAGATAACCGACGATATCTTTTTGGAGATTACGTAAGGATCCACACATTTTGGAGCTACTTTTGAGTTAAATGCGCCGATTTTATTAGATAATTTGTACGAGCGTTTATACACTAAGCCGCCAACTTCAGGGCTCCATTTTCGTCGTTTTAAGTCATAGTATAGTTTCTGTTTTTGAAAATTTCTCGCTAATTAACTTTGTACGAGTTCTATTGTCCCATGTAATTTTTTGATACGGTGTTCGGCGGTAATATTAGAATTTTGACCGTATAATTGAAAAAGAGATCCGGATGATCTTAATTCACATCCAAAATTTAAATGTGCGAGTGTAAAATCCGTCGTTTCATAAGCGGCTATATTTTATGTGAATTGTAACTCGCTTAAGTAATAGTCCCATGTTTAGTGGTTTTTCTCTATACATTGAGAAATCATGGTTTTTATTACTTTGTTCGCTCGTTCTACGGGATTACACTGTGGCGTATAGGGTGGTGTTTTTCAGTGATCAATTCCAACTTTTTTCAACATATCGGTAAATTCTTTCGAGACAAATTGTCTTCCGTTATCGGAGATAATAATTTTCGGTTTATTTGTTTATCGATTTTGCGGATTTATTATACTAGTCCCTGCTCGGGCGCTATGTAACGTTCCTATCCCACTAGGGATAACTTACGCGGTATTTTTCCAGGGTAATTTGAGAGGGGAGGAGGTATATTCAGAATCGGACGGCAGGTCAGGAAAATAATTTTATAAGAACAGTATATCTTTTTATAACAAAAATAAAAAATGTTTATTCAGTAAATCACTTATTGACAAGATTCTGAAATAAAGAACAAGACGATAATAATTACTTAATTGAAAGAAATAAATTAACTTAAGCTAGATATATATAAATATATATATATATATATATATATATATATATATATAATAGATTCTAAGTTCGCGCTGTTTTCCGCGACCTTTATTAATCCGGCGCTATTTACCGCACGGATACCCGATGCTAGTTTCCTTGCGGCGAATTGAAACGAGACAGGTAGAAGTTAATTTAGGTAAAAACTAAGTTTGGTTTAATTCCGCTGGTTTTTTGAGGAGCGCCTCGCAACAGAGATCGAGCTAATTTTTCGGAAGGATAATCAGGTAGGAATTTCTGAGCTCTGGACAGTTTATAGCTCCGGGAGGAGTTCAACTGACTTCAAATGACTTCGGATCAGCCGGTTCACTGGACGAACTCCTTAAATTCGCCTTTTGCAGGCCCTTTTATAAGCAAATTATCGGGTATTATCGCCGCCGCTCGTCTAACATCGGATGATCCGCCGATTTATCATAATGATATTAATAATCATGATAATATAAATATAACAATAATACAAATATTGTTTTATACACTGTTGAAATACGCGCGCCAGTGTAGAGGTTTGTGCGTTCTCCTACCACGGTATTCGCTGTTGGCACGTGTCGTTCGACGAGAGAGCACGTAGTGTGTGCGGACATGTATTAGGGGAGGATAGCTGTCACTAGCCTAATACACTTGGCGCGGCTCTCTCTCGCCGCGCGAGGTGTATCCCCTCTTACGCACTTTTCTACTATTCCTAACGGTGCAGAGAGAGAAGATGTGTTGCGTTCTCTCTCTTCTTCAATTTTTGGCTGTCGCATCGATTACCTTCTCAGTAGCCGTCGCGACCTTTGTCCGTTCTTTGTATGTTTACTGCATGCGCAATTTAATATATTAATTTAATTTTGTGTTCGCGTTAAATTATTTGTCGTATATATTATCATAACTTTTACTTATTATTATTTTCACGTGTGCGACGAAAATAAATAATTTATTCGTATATAAATTATTCCGTATTTTCGCGGTAATTTTGTAAAAGTAAAATTCGTGTAATAAATAGTGATAAAGTTGCGCGGCCATATTTTTAGCCGTCGCAGAATTATACTAGTTTTTTCTCTTTAAGTTTTTTACTGCTCTTCGTGTTTTGACTACCTACACAGAACAACGTTATTTACTTTTCAGCAATTGAATTTTTGATAAATTTTAGAACATACTATATAGTAGTAGGCTTAATAACAACATTTCAAATAGTTTTCTTATAGAATAAAAATCAAAGAAAAACAACAACAAAAATGAAATGTGGTTATGTCACATCAAATATATGTATGTACGTACACGTTTACACTTCATAATTCCTATACAAGGGTGGTCCCAGAAGTACCTGGCCTGACCTTGAGGTCGTGGTAGTTGCTCAAAAAATAACACTGTATTATAAAGTACACAATCTATAAAGGATATGTCTGGTTGAAGACGCCATGATGTTTAGCACTTGTTTGACAGCCATCAATACTGAACGTTTTCAGTGAATTTATAAACATCGAAAAAATTGTTCATCGTTATGTGATGCAATACAATTATTTGAAAGGCCTCAGCCCAACCAATATAAATGCTGAACTAGACTCTACTCTGGGTGAGACTGCTCCTTTAATTTGCAACAGTAAAATATTGGATAACAGAGTTTAAACGAGGCTGTACGAGTTGCCAAGACGAGCATGGTAGTGGTCGATGGGATGAGGCGACGATTCCAGAAATGTTGAAGAAAATTCACAAAGCGGTACTGGATGATCGTCGGCTGAAAGTGCGCGAGGTAGCAGACACGGTAGACATTTCAAAAAGTGCGGTACATCGCATATTAACTGAAAAGTTGGAGATGACAAAGCTGTGCGCAAGATGGGTGCCGCGTTTGCTCACAATGGAACAAAAACAGCGTCGTGAAGATGTTTCAGTTGAGTGTTTGTCAATGTGTCGCTAAAAATAAAACCAAATTTTTGAGTTGTTTCATAACCATGGATGAAACATGGGTCTACCACTTCACACCCGAAACAAAATAACAATTAAAACCATGGACCCGAGAACAATCAACAATGAAAAATAGTACCGGCTCCAATGAAGGCAAAGACCGTTATCACCAGGCAAAGTTATGGCGTCGGTTTTTGGGGATGCGTGTGGGATAATTTTCATTGACTACTTTGAGAAAGGAAAAACTATTAACGGCGAGTATTATGCGAACTTATTGCAACGATTGTGCGAAAAAATCAAGCGAAAATGGCCGCATTTGACTAAGAAAAAAGTGTTGTTCCATCAAGACAATGCACCAGCCCACATATCCAATATTGCAATCGCCAAAATTAATGAATTAAAGTTTGAATTGCTACCTCATGCGCTCTGTTCGACAGATTAAGCTCCCTCGGATGATTTTCTGTTCCCAGATTTGACAAAATGGCTCGCTGTTTGATTGCAAGAATATATTTTTCTTAATTTTACTTCCATGCAATGTAATATAAAAAAAAATCATTCATCAAACTTAAATTTAAATAATCAGATAATTTCAAAAAAATAAAATATAAACTTTTTTATAGAAAGAAGGGACATATATTGAGAAAAAAAATTAAAAATATATTATATAAATAATCATCTTTTTACTTTTTTTTTAATGTTATTTAACGTCGCTCTATTTATGCTTCTAAATACCGATGCTAATCAGCAACGGAGGTCTACGATGTATTTGTAAATAGAGCACATGTAAATCATTACAACGGTGCTTGTATCAATAATTGGATACTATTAATTTTTTTGCTAAAATAAATTACAATTTACAAGTATATTAATTGCTCTATTTATATCAATTAGCATAAGTAGTATAGTGTTTAAAGTATAAATTATATTTTTTATATTTTTTTACATTTATATACAATTATATTTTTCTTATACAATTATAAAAAAGCGTAAAAAATGAAAATAACATAAAAAAGAGAAGAAAATTAATTTTTGGTTCAAAATATTTAATATTCGTTTTATTTGTATTTCGTGCCGTGGAGGATTGCAGCCGACGCATCCCGATAGTATAAACAAATCACTCAATTTATATTCGAAACGTATTAAAATAAAGTTAACTAAATGCAATGGATATTCATTAATTTCAATATATTTTAATCAACTTTTATATAAAATATCGAATCAAGAAGTATTATAGTAAATAATTAAATATTTAACTAATTTATATGAAATGTCCATTGTTAACAGAGAATATCATATATATATATATATATATATATATATATATATATATATATATTGTTATATGCCGACGCATAGACTCCTTAGAGTCTTGCGTGCACACTTTCATTGGAATGCGGAAAGCATTCCCGAACCCCCTCTCTTCGCCGCGGCGATTCCGGGCGAATCAGCGCTTGCGACCACCAGCGGAGCCTTACGGCGCCACCGGAGTCGCTAGCGTAGTTGATATAAAATAGAGGGTTTTCGGAATGGAAAGACAGAAAGGGAGCGGGGGAGATTGAGATCCAGACCTCCCGGGATCTTTTCCTTGAATTGTGACCTTTTTCATAGACATACTGCTGATTTTGAACCAAGCTTTGAAGGCCATATCAAAAATACCTTTTTCAGAATTTTGATTCACTACAACCGTTACAGAGCACGTAATGACCACTGCTATTTAATGTATAGATAGACTCAACTCAACTCAACTTAAGGGCACGTAATGACCACTGCTATTTAATGTATAGATATGACTCAACCAGTTAAACGTATACTTTATTTCTTATGTAGCCACAAATAAAAGTCAGGTCAGGAAACCTAAGTTACCACTCAATAGTTTCTCTCCAAACCATTCAACTATTATTAAATACTAATTACATCTGGAGGTAGCTTCTATAGCTAGAGCGAAGTAACTTGGTGATCCGAGTTCAAATCCCGATCTCGACCGATTGAGACAAGCACTGCTGTAATAATTTACATATGCTTTATTTACAAACACATCGTAGACCTCCGTCGCTGATTAATTCGTAAACGCATTAATTCGTAAGCGCGATTTCTTACATTTTTTTCTTAATTGTTTAATAATGTTTTTATAAAACACTGCCACCAATGTGTCGTTGCGCCGTGTATTTTACGTGTAAATATTACAGTAAGAATGCAAAGATCGACCGGTATATATAACACAACGCAATATTCACCACATACTTGCGAATCGAAACTATAAATTTGTTTTTTATTTCATTCGTATTTTACACAATTACTCTTAAGTGGCATAAGATGATATGTCGATGTTGGAGGAAGATCATAGCTATCGAAGTAGTTTCCATATCCGTTTTGTCTATATAAAAAGCAATCCAGTGTGATCCAATTTTGTCGGAGGTGTCTGTGTTTGATATTGCTGCAGCAGGAAGACTAAAATATTTAGGTATATGATCCGCCGCATATACAGCAACGGAGTTGGGTCGTACATCTCTTAGAGCCTGCATAATCTCTCTTGTATTCATATATTTCGTCACCTTCCTCGGATTCGTCAACTTCGTAAATTTCAGCTTCACTAATAGAGTGAAAATTAATGTGTGATTTACATTGCTGCTCTTGATAACTCAAAAGTGCGGTACAGAAACATTCGCTGTGAACTGGTCGCGGATAATCTTCTTCAGGTACAAGCGAATATAACCACTTTTTGATTAAATGGCATTTGAATAAAGCATAGTAATTCCTTTTATACTCAAATTTGCGCGATCCGTAAACGTTACTCGTTTGAGCATCTGGAAAGAGACGTTCGATTCGATCAAATCTAGATGCATTGTATGTTTCGAGACTAGTTATGCATTGTGTCATAGCTGCTTCCAAATATGGGGCTTTTTCTTCACCCCGTACGTGTATTCGTTGTGCTTCTCTAGTTATAGTACATAAATGATACTGTAATTTATGCAGCGAAATCGAACCTTAGAACCAATGAATTCCGTGTAAATTTAAACTGCAATAATTATTAGTCTTGCGTACATTGTGAACTAAGTTTTTAAAATTCCAAGGTGGTTGTACAATCAAGTAGCCGATGATCTTGTCTTGCAATGATATAACAGCAACTTCTTTTGGTATAAACGCTTTATTGGCGTCACGTAGACGTTGCATGTCAATTACATGATCCATTTCTTTTGATTGTTCCTGCCCAATGAGTTTCACCAAATGTAACGACGAATTTTACAAACGCGGCCTCTGATTTATACTCTTCTACCCGCCACCGCCGCCTCTACTACCAGCGCCACCCATTAAGCGATAAAATCAGCTATAATTTGTCTACTCGAGTCAATTTCTACAAAGTTGTCGTATTCTACATAGACTATACAATTGAGAATATTTTCGAGAGCTTGCTCGAATGCGCACGAGTTATATGAATCACACCAATGCACCAACGCATCGATCTGTCTGGCATCTTATCAACTCCTATCTATCTCTTATCACCTCCTATATAGACTAAACATCCCATACGGATCATCAATGAAGAAGAAAAGTCTAAGCCACTCGAGTGTATAAATGAATTAAGAATCAGCGATGCGACACTCTCTATCGGGATCTCAAGCTGTAAAGACGTGTAAATAAAAAGTACTTCAATTATCTCTTCTTGTTCAATTACTTTACTTTCCTTTATCAATATTTTTTGTTTCTCGCGTATTCGTTCGTAATCTTCGGACTATAAATACGGGTTCTCAAAATATATTAGGAGTGTGAATAAGTCTTTCCCGTTTTTTGTAAGAGATGGCGCCACCAATACTGTGCGAGTATTCAATGGTTACATATGTCATAATCAAAGCTTATTCATATGTCAACAATTCCATACTAACACATTAGTTAAAATTTTTTCGTATCATAAATTTTTGATATCGTGAAAATGTCGAAATTTGAGCCGAGTCGACGTCATTTGCGGGAAGTTTCACTTTATTGGTTCAATTTGAAGAAATCTGCTGCCGAGACGCATCGATTGCTTCAGGAGGCTTATGGAGAAGGTTGTGTCGATGATTCAAGTGTTCGCGGATGGTTTCGACGCTTCAAAAGCGGTGATTTCGACGTGGAAGACAAGGAGCGTTCCGGGCGGCCGCAAATCTTTGAAGATCGAGAATTGGCGACTTTGCTTGATGAAGATTCTTGTCAAACGCAAGAAGAACTTGCTGAAGCATTGGGAGTTGACCGAACAACCATTTCCAAGCGTTTGAAAGCCATGGGAATGATCCAAAAGCAAGGAAATTGGGTGCCGTACGAACTGAAGCTGAGAGACGTCGAACGGCGTTTTTTCACTTGCGAACAGCTGCTTCAGCGACATAAAAGAAAGGGTTTTCTGCATCGTATCGTGACTGGCGATGAAAAGTGGATACGTTACGATAATCCGAAGCGAAGAAAATCATGGGAACTACCCGGCCATGCATCATCATCGACGGCCAAGCCTAATATTCATGGCGCCAAGCTCATGCTCTGTATATGGTGGGACCAGCTAGGTGTGGTTTACTATGAGCTTCTGAAACCGAATGAAAGGATCACAGGCGAGGTCTATCGACGACAATTGATGCGTTTGAGCCGCGCACTGCGAGAAAAACGGCCACAATACTCCGACAGGCACGACAAAGTTATTTTGCAAGATGACAATGCTCGCCCACATGTTGCACCGCCGGTGAAAACATACTTAGAAACGCTCAAATGGGAAGTCCTACCCCACCCGCCGTATAGTCCAGACGTTGCTCCGTCTGATTACCATCTCTTCAGATCGATGACGCATGGCTTGGCTGACCAGCACTTCCATTCCTACGAGGAAGCCAAAAAATGGGTGGATGACTGGATAGAGGCCAAACCGGTCGAATTTTTTCGCAACGGGATTCGTATGTTGCCAGAAAGATGGGAAAAAGTTGTAGCTAGCGATGGCCAATACTTTCAATAATTCATTTGTAACCATTTTTTCACAATAAAGGCTCAAAATTTGAAAAAAAACGGGAAAGACTTGTTCACATACCTGATAAAATAATGCTTCAACAAGTACAACAAGTAGAAAAGAATTTTATGTAACAGTCTCCGAAAACCCATTGCGCCCCAACTGTGGGGCGGTGTGGGTCAGGCATTGGAGCGGTATGGAGAATACGTTTTGTAATGGGTTTCACGCTGCGGGAATAGAGTATGTTTAAAATGTCAACAATTGAATAAATTATTAATACATTACAATGTAATTATAACATACAATTACAAACGGGTAATAAATTATAAAAAAATTATTATAAATTTAAAAATTACTTTAGTTAGTTACTTTGGGTAAATATTTCATAGCCAACAGAAAGAAACATATTTTATTTTATAAACCATTAATTTTTTAATAATTAAACTTGAAAAATTTATTTGTTCTTATTTTTATAATAAAACTTAAAGTTTTTTATAATTAAACTTTAAAAATTTGTTTAATCTGACTATGAATAAAATAATTATTATTATAAAACAGAAGAGATATTGTGAGAATGCAGAATATGTTTTATTTAATTTATTGTATTGTTTAATTTAACGTATTGTATTATAAATTACGTGGATAATTCTTTACATCAATAACAACAACAATAACATTTCTTAAGCTAACTAAAAACAGCAATAGAAAAAATAAATGTTATAACAGTTTATAAAAATCTTCGTGTATATATTAAATATTATAAATTAATAAACTTAATAATTGCTATAAATATATATAAAACTGCTATAACGTACAAAATATGTTTTCAAAATATGTACAAAAAACAATAAATTTACACTAAATATATATACACTAAAAGGAGAGATATGAAAATTAATTTATAGCAAGGAGGAAAAGTGTAGTAATTGCTGCGAGAGCTGAAAGAATACTGTCAAAATTTTCAAATTTTAAACAAACCAGAGTGTTCATTTATTTTTTTCTAGATTGTGATTTGTTGAACATCTTATAGACAGCTAAAAACCAAAACAGAGTGAGCGAAACGTCTCCCATGGACGTAGACGACTCTTCGTCTCTTTAAAAATTATATATCATTTAGCAAAAAAAAAAAAAAAAAGAAATTGAAAGATCATGTACCTCCTATACCTCCTAATAAAGAGCCCTTAATTGGTGCCATAAAAAATCTTCCATACCTTTAAAATAAATATTCTTGCTTATACTGGCGAATGCGCATCCACACATCACGTGTACGCGCGCTGAACGTAGACCCATTGTGCCCCGTTTCGAAAACCCATACCGCCCCAATACGAACATTTTTCAAATTTAATTATAAAGTATATTTAATACATTTTATTTATAAATTTAAGGCATTATAATTATTTCTAAGAACATTATGAATCAGATGATAGTAATTACAAATGAATAAAATCTTATATAAATAGTTGTTTCGTCGATTAAAGTTTACAAAAATTTTTGATTTTTACTAGCTTATTTTCAAGAATTTTTTAATGGTTTATTTATTTAAACAACTAATATTTTTTCTTGAAATTCTTATCTTCTCTAATAATTGCACATTGTAAAAAAATTTCGCTCATTTAAACAATTATTTTCATTAAAAATTTTAAATGACCCATTTTACATCATGCCCCATTCTGCCCCACGTTCCCCTACATTCAAAGTAATCATTTAAACTAATTTGCGGCTGAGGATAAATTGGTCACTAAAATATGTCGCTGGCTCCCGGACTAATAGGAAAAGCTTATTAAACAATAGCCGGAAATAGTAGTTGAGATTTGTTCGGTAGACGTCACTATCTTGGAAATCACTCGATGGTTCTGCGTGCAACGAAGAGAGAAAGCAAAAATCAAAGCGAGTAAGGGGATGAAAAACAGAAAAAGTAGAGGAGTAGAGATTTAACTTTCTCCTCTCTCTATGATACATACCCCTACTCTTATTTCTTCAAATGCATGCTATTGAACGAGCAGCCTGACAGGGTGTCTACGCCTTGCGGCCAATTCTGGTGTAAAGTCCTGCCATGTAATTTGACACGATTTTAACGCAGTTTTCACTCTTTCAACCTTCATAGCTATTAACTTTAATACTTTGAACGTTAACCTGTTTGTTATCCAAACAGTTAATGCTGTTCTCAAGAAAATTTTTTAAATGCATGTATAGAATTTGCAAAATAATTATGATTATTATTATTTTAAGATTTCAAAAAGCCTATCATTATTTTACAATTATTTCGTAGAGGTATATATTTTAAGATATTTTGCTAAAATAAAAATACTGCTTTTATTAGAACAACAGATGTTTTAAGATAAATAAAAAATTATATTACTATTAACCATATAATAATATTTATTATATAAAAATATATATAAATATTTTATTTGTTCATTTATGCTTTCAAATGAAAAACTTATATTTGTTTTTAATATTTTTAGAATAAAAAGAATGATATTCATATTTTAAGTAATTTGGAGAAATTGTGACTAATTAGAAGAAATAATGACCAATATTATTGGAGGTAAAGTAGGAAATTTTAGAGATGTGTTTCAAATTGTTAATAAAGATGTGTTAAATTGGTTTCCGGGGCATATGGGTAAAGGAATAAAACAAATGGAACAAAATTTAAAAAATGTTGATTGTATAATAGAAGTGCATGATGCACGAATACCAATATCTGGTCGTTATGGAGATTTCAAGAAAACATTATGTGGTTTAAAACCACATATATTTGTTTTAAATAAAATAGATTTAGCTGATAAAACATACATACTTCCTGCTATAAATAAATTGAACAGTGAAGGTATAAGACATATTATTCAAACAAATTTAAAAGAACAATCTTGTAAAGAGACCAAATCTATTTTACCACTAATGCAAAAACTCATTAAAGATTCAAATCGGTTTAATAGAGCACAAGAAAAAGACTTTTGTATCATGGTTATTGGTGTTCCAAATGTGGGTAAATCTTCTCTTATTAATAGACTTAGAAATATTCATTTACAAAAAGCTAAAGCTGCTCATGTTGGAGCTATAGCAGGAATTACAAGATCAGTTATGAATAAAATTAAAATATCAGATAATCCATTGGTATATCTTTTAGATACACCAGGAATTTTACCTCCTTATATAAAAGATGTATATAGTGGTTTAAAATTAGCCTTAGTTGGTTGTTCTCAAGACCACTTAGTAGGACCAGAATTATTAGCTGATTATTTATTATTTTGGTTAAATAAAAACCATCGATTTGAATATGTTAATAAATTAAATTTACAAGGACCATCTGATGATATAATGGAAGTTCTTATTCAAATTGCTGTTAAGTTTAAAAAAGTTAAAAAAATAAGAAACTATGATGGACAATATATTCAAAGACCAGATTTTCAATTTGCAGCAGAAGAATTTCTTAAAATTTTTAGAAGTGGAGAATTGGGTTCTCATTGCTTAGATAAAGACATGTTAGAGTATTCTTAACTTCAGATAAATATAGCCATTTAAGCATTTAATATAAGGAATTTTTCCAGATATTTTACATTACACAAAATTATAAATTAACAATTTTAATTTACCATATTTATTAATTAAAAAATTCATTTATTAAACAAAAACAATAATTTCATTAGACTATAAATAAAATTATTACTATTATAACATTTATTTTTAAAATGTTAAAATAATATGTAAATAATGTAAATAAAATTTTTTCACACAATAAAAATATAAAAAATGTTTTATTAAGGTTTACAATTTATAAAATTACTTAAAACAGTTCAGTTATACCTTAAGTAAAAAAAATAAAATTTACAATAAGAATTTGATTAATATTTATTATTAAAAGTGTTGAATCTTAATTCTGTGAAGATTGACATTGAAAACTATTTGTTAACAGACTATGCATTAATATTACCTGGTATTACATTTCTGAGTGACCCCACCTTTAGTTCCACTTACTCCCACTTTTACTCATCCCCACTCTGCACTTCCAATTTTAATAGCAGTCTTTTTAAGTAAACTTAACTTTCTCTTTTACAGTTTGTTCATTACATATAAGAACATACTATGTAATTTTTTTAACAAAATTAATATTGTTATAAACAAAGATAATAAATATAATTATAATAAAGTATTTTGAGTTTTAAACAGAATATTTTACAAAAGGGCCAATTTCTATTGTAATCCAAATGTTCGCAAGAGTTACTTTTTATCCATCTCTTATCTATAATGTTTTTATGGAAAAAGTTTCAACTCGAAGATGGTATGATCGAATTGATGAATCGGTTATCCTTGGAGCATTACCTTTCAAACCATTAACAAAACAGGTAAGTTAGAAATATTTGATATAATACTGATGTATCAAATTTTAAATTTTATAATTATTCACTAAATTAAATTTTTATAATTAATTTTTTCAGTTACTCTATGCAGAAAATGTAAAAGCAGTTATATCAATGAATGAAGACTATGAATTATGGTTGTCAAATTCTGCTGAGGTAATAAAAATGTTTCATTGAAAATCAAAAATTATTTATCAACTGTTACATCTATATTAATGTTAACAGGAGTGGAAAAATCATAATGTAGAATTTTTACAATTATCTACAACAGATATTTTTGAAACACCATGTCAAGAAAAACTAAAACAGGGTGTGAAATTTATTAATCAAATTAAAAATATACATTTTAAAAATCAAAAATTTGAGAAAAATCCAACTGTTTATGTTCATTGCAAGGCTGGAAGAACTCGCAGTGCAACGCTTGTTGGATGTTATCTCATCATGGTTGGAATATATTACATACACTACTTTAAAATAGTTTCAAATTGGACAATATTTTAAAATCATTCTAAAATTATTTTGTAAAATTTGTAGAGACATGGTTGGACTCCTGAAGAAGCTGTAGACTACATGAAAAGTAAACGGCAACATATACTTATTCACAAAGCACAATGGCATGCATTAAGAACATTTTATAATAATCAAATACAAGTTAAAAAATCTTAATATATATATGAAAAGTTTTTATGTAAAAATATAAATTATTTATATACAATAAATTTCTATGTAATAAATATTATATTTTATATAACTTGTGAATATTTATAAAATAAATTTTAATAACATTTGCAATTAATAATCAAACTTACTTTATTTTTGAGGTTTATTTTTTTCACTTCTACCAACATATGTTGATGCAAATTTTGTAGCATTTGTAATAGCTTTATCAATTAATATTTTAAAATTATTATCAGAAATTTCAACTGGTTGCATATTATATGCAATAAGAGGATCCTCATCTTTTAAACTATTTCCTTTAGATTGGAATACCTGTAAAACTTCTTCCATCCATGTTACAGCATTAAATAAAGTAGACTGCAACTCCTTGATATAATGAACAATGCATTTAAATTTCATAGTACAATAGTTTACTTTTCATAATAGTTCTTACCTGTGGAACAAAACATCTGGCTTTAACTTTCTTTTTACAATGAAGAATTATTAATACAGGAGTTGTAGGAGGACACAATTTAATGATATTTTTTAATGATATATTTTCTAAAGAAGCATTGTTTGGTTGAAGGCAATGAACAACAAAAGGCAATGATGAAGAATGTAACAATTTCGTTATCTCTTCTTCAATAGTATTTCTGTATAATAAAATGCTTTTATTTATATATAATAACATATATTTATTAATTTTTTTCTTTGTGATAGATATACCTTGCTTTCCCTCTTTCTTGATTTCTAATTTTTTTAGCCAATATTTCTAATTTTTCTAAACATTCTTGTACAGTTACGTAAGGAAATTTTAATCTTTTTTTTTTATCTATTAACTCTCGTTTTTCAGCACTGATTTTCGATTCTAGATCTTTTAATGTACCATGACCTGCTTTAACATCATTTTCTAAATTTAAAATTCTCTCTCTTAAATTATCACCAGCAAGTCTAGTTAAACGAGCAGCTGATCCTGTTACTGCTTTTAAACGTATACTAACATTTCCTTGAAATTTTACACTTGTTATGCAGAAATGCTCTAAAATCCCAGTCTTATGAACATGTGTTCCACAGCATGCTTCTCTACAGTGACAAAGGATACATATCGTTATAAAAAAAAAAAAAAATTTTTTAATAAAAACAAACTTTTAATAAAGTCTGACAAAATATTAAGATGATTTATTTCTAAGATTTTAATTATTAGTATTAAAATTACTTTGAATTTAAAATAGTGCTATTTATTTCAACAATTCTAATTCCTTTATCAGGATATACTTCTCCTGGAATCAATGTTAAATCTTCTTCTTTCAACATTTGCAAGATATTTACAGTTTTTGTTTTGACAGGAACATTGGCTTCTATAGTTTGGTTAATAGACTTTTCAACTGTAATTATATCTAACAATGACAATCTTTTACCAAAAACAGAGCATTCAAAACGTAAACTGTCTTTATAAACATCATTTCCTCGTTGACCAGTTACAGGCAAAATTTGTTGCAAGGCTGAATTAAGTAAGTGTGTACCAGTATGATTTCTCATTGTTCCTACTCGATTTTTTTCATCTATTGTAATCAGACATTCATTACCAACTTGTAATTCATGTTCAGAATTTCTAGAAATATATTTTATTATATTTTATAACAAAGTCTTAAGAATATAAATTATAGAAATTTCGTCCTTTATAAATATCAATTAGCACTTACACTTCATCCCAATCAACAAAGCGTCCAATATGAATAACATAATCACGTATTTTTGTAACTTTTTCAAAATTAAAAAGTAAATCTTTTATTTGAATGTGACCTTTATCAGTTACTTGACTTCCTGCAGGAGAATAAGCTGGCGTCTTATTTAATATGATTCCAACTTCTGTGTTTGCATTAACTACTGCACTACTTTCAACAATATTACCACTAGTTGTAACAGTAGCTTCAACAATAGATTGACTTTCATCTAAATTTAATGTTGATTCAGGTTCAGATATCAAATTTCCTATAAAGAAATAAGTATTTTATACATATATATCAATTTTTTAAAACTATATATTTTTCAAAGCACCAAAATTTGTTTCAAGTTACCATTCATGACCATTCCTAATAATTGACATTTAACAATTGGAAAATGATATCCTTTAGCATCATATGTATAATCATATTTTAATGAATCATCAGTTTTGGGTATATTTCTAGATTCTAATGAATTTAAAGAAAAATCTGATATAATTTTATCATCCGATTTACCACCTCTGCGTTTAGACTTCTCCTTAGCTTTAGCAAATGCACCCTTAAAAGCATTTATATCAAAAGGTATTGATTCAATTTCAGCCAACTTTGATATTGTTTCCAAATCCAAACCAAATGTATCATACAATTTATAAGCAAAATCACCCGGCAAATTATTAACTTTATACCTAAAAATAATTTAAAATGTTATATATTCAACATATTTTTTTAAAAATAATAATACATACTCAGACTTTAATAAAGTTTGTAATTCAAAATATCCAGCACTTAATCCAGGTAATGTTGTATCAGTAATGGCAGAAAGTTCAGGACGATTGTCTACCACCTTTCTCCAGTTTTTAGTAGCAACACTTTTTGCAGATGTCATTACTTCTTCCTCATATTGTATAATATGCTGTATCTAAACATAAATCAAGCACATATTAATTATGAAATAAAATTAATTGAAAAAAATATATCAACCTTATTTAAATTTTTATAAATCTCTGGATAAACATCTCCAAGGCTTAAAGCAACATGATTTGTCAACTCTAAAAGAAGTTTATTTGTTTTAAAAATATCTTCACTAATCTTGATTGCTTTACGTAATATTTTTCTAAGTTTATGGCTGTAAAAAATATTTACTTATATTACAATAGATTATGAATTCAGGGAACCCATTGACAAAAATTATATAAATTAAAGAACATTACAAACTTCTTGTCTGGTAAAACGCCATCAGCTAAGGCCACAGTAACTGTTCTTGCATGATCGGATAAAACTCTATATCCTGAATCAATTTTATTTTTATCAGCTATACCGAACCGTCCTTGATATTTTGGAGCACCTGAAAAGTTTTCAATGGCTTCAAATAACGGTTGAAAAAGATCAGTATCATAATTTGATCGTTTTTCTTGTAGCAAAGCTACTAATCTTTCAAATCCCATTCCAGTATCAATATATTTTTGTGCTAATGGTGTTATTTGACCATTTTGATGTCTAGAAAATATTATTCAAATATAATAATTGATATTTTATAATATTATATTTATTTAGAATTTTATTTAAAGAAAATAAATAAATCATTATCTATTGTCGTAGCACTACTTAGAAGATACTTTTTATTATAAATCGATCTTTTAGTTTCATTAAAATTTATATCCAAAATCATCAAATTAATACCTGTTATCTAAAGGTTAAAAGCAATTCTAAAATTCGTTCACATAGTACCAAAGCAAAACTTGTTATATAAAAATATTTATTCATAAGAAACCAAAGAAATAATTTTCCTTTTTTGATTTATAAAAATACCTTTGAAATTGAATAAAAACAAGATTCCATAGTTCTGTAAGATCATCGTAACCTTTATTAACCCTTGAAGCTTGAGTTTTTAGTTGTCTTGAGTGATCTATATGAATTTCTGAACAGGGACCACATGGACCTGTTGGTCCCATTTCCCAAAAATTTTCCTCCATTCCAAATGGTAAAATGTGATCTTTTGATATGCCAATTTTAAGCCAAATTTCTTTACATTCTAAATCTGGCTTTAGATCCAATTTTTCATTACCATTAAAGTAAGTTACATATAGAAAATCCTTTTTAATTCCATAAGTATTTACTAATAAATCCCAAGCGTACTTACAAGCTTCTTCCTAATATAGAAAAAAATAAAAATATATTATGCATACATATAAATCTTTTATAATATTTAAATTCATTGGTACCTTAAAGTAATCTCCAAATGACCAATTACCAAGCATTTCAAAAAAAGTATTGTGGTATGTGTCACGACCAACAACATCTAAATCATTATGCTTTCCACTAACTCTGATACATTTTTGAGAATTAACAGCTCTAGAAAAAGGTGGACTATGTTCACCTAGAAAAACTCCTTTAAACTAAAAAGTTCATGTTAATAATTTAATTATTTTTAAAAGATTATAGAATAATTATTATGAAACAAAAAATTGAATCAATTTGGGCTCTCAATAATGTTACATAATTCTTGTATAATAAATAAAAACAAACTATACAAATTCTGTTTCAAAAACTAAAAAGAAATAATTAAATAAAGCTTTTAAACAATACCTGATTCATTCCTGCATTAACAAATGGTACACTAGGATCATTTAGGGCTAATACTGGACTTGAGCGAATTAGAACATGATCAAGATTTTTAAAATATTCCAAAAAATCATTTCTTATTAATTTGGAGCTCCTAAATGACTTTTTATTGGTACTAATTGTACGAACAATTATTGTATTATTAACGTACTTTAATTGATTAGTAAACATTTTTTAATAAATTTTCATTATATTTATGTATTTAGGTTATAACTTTAAATTATTCAACATAGCTAACAAAATTATAATTTAAAAGTATTATATTAGTTATGACGTTCGATTTTCTACTCATAAAATTTAATTATCAACTTTATTTCTAAACACATATTAATTTGATATTTTATAAACGGACGTATTGAAAATGATACATTTTCTATCGCGATCACATCACGATCTATTAATTATACGCGTCGGCAATTTGAAATTACAAATAGTGAAATATATATACGTAACAATTTTAACTATTTTAAATTCAATTTAATTAATGTATATTATAATTTACAGAACTTTATAAAATATATTTCACAATATCGTACTCATTGAATTATATATTATATTATAATAACTAATAACTTTTTTTAAATAATTTTTTGTTTTGTCTAAAGTACAATTGGTTAAACTTGTACTTGATTCTGTGGTATAAGGAATAAACATAACACATTTATTTTAAAAATAATTTATATTTTCAATCAAATATTATAATATCATTTTAGATAGAATTATTGGTACATGTATCAAATTAAGAATTGAAATTAGTACAAAACGAAATATTTTAAAATATACTATCACATCTCAATTGTGATTTAATATGGTATTGAAATTACATTTAATATTTAAAATATTTGTTCTAGAATGTACAAAAGAAACTAGATAAGTATTTCCAAAATAACATTATTTATTTATATTTATATATTTTGTTGTTCAGCAAATCATAATTTTTTAGTCTCGATTTCTTTTATAATGAAATTGCATAAAAAACAGTTTACATATTCAATGTATACAATGAGTTTAAATTCATAATTATTAATATTTTTAACATAATTATTCAGCAATAATTTTACAGCAACTATTCCACACCTGATGTACCTTTTCCCTACTCACAATTTGAGCATATATATACATTACACTAATAAATTATATTTTACTTTTTACATTGAAGCTAAATATATTTGTAAGACTAAAATTTTATTTGCTGATATTTTTATATAATTACATATTGTGTGTTTGAATTTAAAAATTTGTTTCTATAAAGTTAATTTTAGTTTTTAATTACAAAATTGATCACTTCATATATTATGAAATAAAAAAAAGCATTCCTTAAATATAATATACTATGTTAATCTAAACTGTTAAGATATTTACTTGAAGTTCGTGTTGTTTGTACAATAAATTTACAAATTAAAAATGATTTTTTTAAACATATTGATTAAGAATACTTTTTTCTGTTTCAGAAAAATAGATTTATTTATTGATTGTTATTTTTAATAAAACATTAAAACAATCTTTATATATACCAACTCTTTGTATACTACTTTTTATATTACATCAGCTATGTTACATCATACATCTTCAGTATAGTTAGTTAGTAAAAATTGCGCCTAAAAAATAAATAAAGATTTGTAAACCTTTTAAAATCTTTTTTCTTAATCAATATCTCTTATGTTTATTATATTATCTTTCAGCAAGTGTACAATGAATGATTGGGTAATTATAAATATAGTAGAATTGATTTTTCTACAATAGAATAATAGCAACTGAAATATTGTTTATATTTTATTTTACTTTAAATCACTGTGAGTGATAAAATATAATTTATAAATAAATACATTAAATAAATGTTTTATGTTCATGCTCAAGAAAGTTCACTTTTAAAAAGTACTTGCTCTAAAAATATACATGATAGCAGCAACTAATTACTTTACTAAGTACTGTCAACTAATTAATTTCTTTTACACGAGAACTAAAATTAATCTGATAAATTAATTTATTAAAACAACTAAATAACTTAGAATTGTATTTAACAGTACTATTTTATACTTATATTCTGTTGTACTTTTAATATAATAAATACAAAAATACAAAAAATATTTAAGAGAAACAAAATCTAGTAAATAGATTATTTAGTTATTGCAAACATGTTAATGAAGAAATGTTTTATTAATAAATAATTTTTCATTTGAAATAATCTAGATATTGAGTTTTAACATAATGTTTGAGCATATACTTGATTAAAATTTTTAATTAAAGTCTTTTTTTTGGTAAGGAACCAAAAGCTGATATTACTGTTGCTTTTGTTCCAGTAGCAGAAGAAGTTAATGTTGTCAATGTTGATTGAGGTGCGACATTGGGTTTTACTGTAGCAGCAGCAGCAGCAGCAAGATTTGTAGCAACTTGATCCCATTTACTTTTCCTTTTTTTAGCATCTTCTTCTACACTTGTATTATTAGTAGGTCGTTTGGCTGTTCCAGATATTATTTCAATTTTACCTTTATCTTTTCTTGCCTTACCCAATTTCTCCATTTCTACCATTTGAACTTTTGCAAGTTCTTCATAGTAAGAATCTTTACTCCATTTAAAAGGATCAAATCTATCAGGTGGATAATTAGTGCCTAATTCATTAATACTACAGTACTGAATTAATTTTTCATAAATGGATGGATTTCGAAAATCTTTTCTTTGTTGTATAACTTTGTTCATATCTAAACGACCTGATTCCATTTTCCTATATAAATTTGTAATTTTTTCTTGCAATTCTACTGGACACAATCCAGATGGTTCTGGAGGTATTATTACACCATGTGCATCTGCTTCTCCATCCGACATTAAATCACCTTGAATATTAGGAGACTGCTGTTCCACTAAATCTAAAGGTTGTTTCCCATTTAATGAATTCAACACTTTGGCAACTGCAACTGCAGTTCCTTCATCATCAGAAATTACAGAATCATCAAAATATGAAACTAATCTCTGCACTTTTGATGTGGCATCTGTTACTAAAGTAGGTGCATTTGATAAATTATTATTATTCTTGCCACTAACTTCAGAAGTAATGTTAGGGCTATTTGAAGCTGATCCAATAGATTTAGGGCTGATGAAAATCTTGGGCTGAGAAACTAGGGTATTTTGTGGTGCAACTCCTCTAGGTGTGTTCGAATTTTCATGCATGTCATCATCTACTCCATCCTCACCTTCTGAGTCAGTATAAGTAGTTGTTAGAGATGCAAGAGCAACACTTTGTACAGACATAGCTAATAGACTTTAAATATCCAAATTGCTATTAAGCAATATTTTCTTTAGAAACTGATCAATATTCTATGATTTCTTCACCGTAAAACTTGTTTACACACAAAAATTAACCTAAAAAGTGGAAAAATAATTATTAAATAATTTTATCTATTACAATTATAATTTTCTTTATAAAAACATATAAAATAATTTTACATTTTGAAATAAAATACTTTTCTTTTTCTTCTATAAAATAAAATTATTAACTTATGAAATAACTTATAAATAAAAATATCAGTATGTATTACCAACAAAGATAGACTCTTAATAAAAACACTTGATGGGCTGGTTGTCATTAAAAAGTATTGTTCGCGACAATCCGTAGGATGGCGTTACCATTCAAATTTGATGGATAAATATCAGCTGCAATGAGGTTTTGCCAGCAACTGCAGGGACGTTGCCGGGTATTGCTATTTATTAGTATTGTGATGACCCAATCCTGTGAAAAGAACTCTAACGCACGAAAAATATACTGAACGAAAAGAGATTGTATATTTCTATATATATATATATATATATATATATTAAGAAATTATTATTTCATATTATTAAAATATAGTTATGAGACTGTTGAACCCAAGCGGCTGTCAAAAGGGAAGTGAAGTGCACCCGCAAAACTTCTCCATCCCCTCCTCCGCATACATTGCAAACTCTCCACCCCGAGTATCACGGGCACCAATCAGCGCATCGGCCGTCTTTCTCTGCTTTCTAGTTTTGGCCCTTCGATAATTTTGTGTGATATACGCTGCAGCTGCTCCAATATATCGTCGCTTAATTGCGGGAATTCCTTGGTTTAGTGAATATCTGTTGATCAGCGGTCATAAAATGTGCGTCATCTAGATAATTCAAATGCGCATACAGATTTGCTGGGGAGCGAACTTATTTACAAAATGTAAATAAAATATTTATGTGAAGGAAATGTGCAGATATATCAATTTTACATGAATAATAATTATGTTTATTGTCCGTGCCTTTCACTATATCAAGTGATTTAATATTATTGTTATTCTAAAAACTATTATAAAAATTCATACTTTTCTATAGGTTTTAAATATTCATTCTTTATCATTTTTTGTTGTTTTTAAATTACATAATTGAATTTCACGGTTATAAAAAGAGTGTTAAAAAGGCATTATAATATCTGATATTACGTCGTACCTTTCCCCCTATAGAAATAAATTTTTCCTGACAATGGAACGTTTTTCCTAATATTTTACTACGCCTATGATTATAGTTCGCAAGAATTCCAAATATATATATATATATATATATATATATATATATATATATATATATATGTATTATATATAAGTTATTTGTGAGGATACATGTACAATGTACTTAGCCATTTGTTTTAATGGTGCATTGTTGTCAGCTGTAATTTTGTTATATAATTTATTTTTTATTAAGGTATTTCGGAATATTTCCGAAAAATATTTTATATGAATATTGTTCTTATATACGAACATTTGTTTTTGTTTTTCTACAAAAAGGTTTACATATATAAATATTTTTAGTTTACTGATTAAAAATCTACCAATATATTGTTATTAGTTAAAATAATAGTAATAAACGGCATTAATTAATAGAATAAAACTTATGTTTTATATAAATTCTTTGATTGATAGATCTTTTAAAAATAAAATTTTTTATGTACAGCTGGTTCCGTTAACTATTTTAGAAGCTATAATATTTAGAAAATACCGTCGGAGATCTTTTTGAATCTGCAAGTGTCGCCGGACCCCTTTGGGGTACAAAAATCTGAGAAAAGGAATTTTTTAATACATTTGACATGAGGGTACAGTCTTGTTACAAATACTGTTTGGGCATTTTCGACCATATTATCGGACTAAGCCTTTTCAGTCAACTCTATAAAGCAAAAAGTCATCAACGCCTGAAAAGAAGTTCATTGTTATAGTTAAATTGGGATGTTTTCAATCAAATTAAATTGATTTAATCAAATTGATTTTACAGGTGAGATATCTTTGATATTGTCACTAAGGCCATTTGAGTGTGATAATATAAATGGTATATTATTTCTCGAAAAATTATTTTCCCCCTTTTAGCGCCACAGTAATGGTCTATCGATATTTCGCACTTTTCTTTTTACCTTTTTTTTTTAAATAATTTTATTTCAACCTATTTTTGGAACTAATTTCTTCTGGATTTTGTCTTATGTTTTTTAAACTTGTTTGATTTTGATCAAATTATTGTTTATTTCACAAATTTCTTTTTTAATCGATTTTTTCTATTCGGTTTTATTTTTTTTTTCTAGAGAAAACTTTCATAGAAAATAAGTGTTATATTTTGATCTGATCTATAATTTTTTATTCAATTTATTCTATAACCTTTTTTATTATCAATTTCTATAATATTTATAATCAAGCGACTCAAAATATATACGTAATCTATCTATCTAGAATTATTATCAGTTTTTTATATAAATTTGACAAGTTTCTTGAAACAGCTCTGTATTCAATTACATATATTAAATAATATATATTTATTCTTAAAAACGATTTATTATATAGTCCTTCAAATTTTATACTATACGTGAGGTTATGTCCACAATCACTGTAATATTATAAATAAACAGTCAGAATCATTGCATTATTAGTTTATACAGAAAATGACTCTATTCCTTAGATCAATCTTTGTGTTAAATAGGAATTACACGAATTGTTTAAAATATCAATAAGTAACAATACAGAGTAGATTATAATAAATATAATTAAAAAGTATGCTGTTTGAATGCAAGGAAATTAGAAATAATGTATGTGATTTATGAATTATATTTAATATGTAGTATCACAGATATGGGCTGATCAACTGCATTAACATTAAAATCTACGTCATACTCGTATTTTTTAAAAATATGTTTCAGCTCGGGTCATTACTTATAATTATTTAAAATACTTATACATTTTTTTATTGATAATGCATATTGTAGAAAATACAAAACATCAAATTCTATTCTATTGTAAAACGTTGTAGAATGTAAATCTTATATCTTGTAGTTATAATTTAGATAACGTATACATTTTAAACTTAGCTTTTTAACTAAGTTAAAAAACTTCTATACTTTTATTTTATTTTAGCATTTTTAAAATTTTTTTTATATTAGTTAACGTCGCTCTATTTATGCTTCCAAATAATGGTGCTAATCAGCAACGGAGGTCTATGATGTGTTTGTAAACAAAGCACATGCAAATAATACAGCGGTGCTTGTGTCCATCGGCCGAGACCGGGATTTGAACTCGGACCACCAAGTTACTAGTCATTCGCTCTAACGATCGAGAGATCGTAGGCCTCTATATTTTTTAGCATTTAATTGCAAGAATTTCATTTTGTATTTTTGATTTATATTATTATTTATATGTTTAATATTTGAGACAATTAATGGATTTTCTCTTGTTCCTACGCGTTATTTACTATAATATATCATAGCTTAGTAGTTAGTTTTGTTAATATAATAAGACAAGCCGCACAAATGATACCGCGATACTGACGGCATAATTGCCATTTGTTAAGTCCTCTAAATATTAGGAGTAGTTTATAGTACGTAGGTTAGGCAGGTAGAAATACCAGCACTTAGCTGACATATTTTACTTTGTTTATTTATCGTTAGCTGATTTTCGTTACGATCACTGTACGAATACCGTACAGCACAACAATTATTTTTGTTTAGATGAAGTTTTTGTTTCCTTCGCAGCATGTGATTGCACTCCAGTCACGGTTGAACATCCGAGCAAAATAGAGATAAAACCATTTGTGCAGCAGCACCAAGAAAAAAAATATAAATGGCGCATATGATTTTTTGTCGCAGATAAAAGCCCCCGAAAAGTTATAAATCGCGCTTATGACTATTTTGCAGTAACTAGAAGCCCCGAAAAAAATATAAATGGCGCATATGATTTTTTTGTCGCAGATAAAAGCCCCCGAAAAGTTATAAATCGCGCTTATGACTATTTTGCAGTAACTAGAAGCTCCGAAAAAAATATAAATGGTGCTTATGATTTTTCTGTAATTAGAATAAGAATCCCTTAGTATTATATAGAGGCATTACCGAGCGATGACGACCCTCGGAGACGCCCCACGATCATATACGAATTTAAGATTATTTTCTTTTTACTATGCGAAACCAATAAAGCTTTTTATTTCGAGCGATTCCGATCCCAAATAACCGTTTCCATCCCCATGTCCTAATCCCCATCCCTAACAAGAACCTCACTGTACGATCCAGCGCAGCAACGCGTGAAAAAATACTTCAGCAAGCGAATGCGCTTCACACGTCGGTTTGGAAGAGGGAGTTTGTAACCGACCAAATTGCCGGTCCTCGGTGAAAACCGAGTGTTCTCACGCGACAGCGAAAATGAGCGAAGCGCGAGCCGCGAGAGTGCGCAATCATCGCGAGAAAAGAGGAAACGCGAGAAGAGGACTGTCTTCCCCGCTCAGCTACCGAAGGGCGAGGTCGAAAAGAGAGAGCTACATGAAAACTATCACCTTTACCTCGAGCCTGATTCTCCACCGGTGTCTAGTAACTTCCCGGTGATCCGGCTGATCCACCTCGGTATCCTAGCGATATCCCCGAGTTTGTTTTTTTCTACTCCCTGCCGCGGATATTTTCTCGCGCCCGCGGAATCCGCTCCTGAATTAGCATGTCCTCGTCGCGCGCTGTATATTTATATTGTTACATGTAATAGCTATCGTGTAAGGTTTAATTGTAAGCTTTGTTGTAAAACACGAACCAGCCAATAAATGTTTATTCGATTTACATATAAAATGAGAACCGTGTTTATTTTCAAATCCCGTTCCCATATTCGCCCGTTTCAGGTCCAGCGCCGTCGGCACGCAGCTAGTAGTTAATACGTATATACACAGTAACCTGTACTAAAGTACACGGTTACAATATATATATATATATATATATATATATATATATATTGTAACCGCTGCACTAGCACACAGCTACTCTTACCTTACTTGCTTGATCTGTTGCTCAGCTGCACGCATGAACGGGGAAAAGGGGAAATGGGAATAAGAAATATTACTAGATTTATATCAATCATATGAACATTTATTACTACGACTATTTATGTACAGTCTATCATGGGATAAGACGCGTTATATATACGGTAGGCGGTGGCGTGGTAAGGAGGAAATCACGGAGACGTGCGTTGCTGATGACGCGGGGAGAGACGGGAGGGCACTAGATTATTACACGGTATGTAATCTGCGGTACTTGCCGGACAAGATGTTGATCTGTGGGGCTCTCGGCTCTGAGCGGCTGCAGTCCGAGAGGCACAGAGTAGACCGTGCGGCGGTGGTGAAGAGCCGCTGCATGGCACTTGCGCCGCGCAGTATACAGCACCAAGATGGCGGTAGACTCGGTCGCTCTCAGCGCGTGATGGCGCGATGGCTCGTCGTGCATCCTCGCGCTGCCCGTGGCTGTTGCTGTGGCTTACGAACAGTCTCCGCTGTCCGGGACTCTCGAGGTATACCCGGCAGGTACACTAGCTACCTTCGGCCCTTGTCTCCATCGTTCCTCTTCTTCATGTAGGTTGTTTGGTGTATTTGGCACCAGCGATTGCAGAAGTGATCCACACAGCTCAGCGGTTCGACCGAAAGTCTTCGCGCGTCACGTCGCTATAGTGCGCGTTCGAATCGATATATCGAACTGCTCACAATACTCGATCGTCAGAAACAACGGTTACAAACTCCTCCTCGCAAACCCTACTCGGGGTGAAAGCCCATTGAGTTTTCTGCTCCGATATGCCCAGAGGGATGGAAGTTCGGAATTCGATGTTGACATTGTCAGTTCGGGTTGAGTCTTTTATCTTACGTCTATTGCCTACTCTATTCACGGATGAAAACGTCGTGACGTTAACGAACAGTAAAGAAAAAATTTATTTAGCTACGCATTTCTATATTTAACCTAATTGACGGTCTTGTTTTAACATGATACCTAACCTATGTCTATCATACCTAATATCTAATCTATGCCTATCATAATCGTTTCTAACCTAATAAAAAAAGTACTTCTTAACCTAATTTTATAAGAAATAAAGAAGAGTTTAATATAATAGTAAAATTAATTAATACTGAACTTACAATTAAATGTACTTACAATTAATATGTTTTATCTATTCCTATTCCTAAGTCTATTCTTTTTCCTAGTCTAAGCTTACTTCTATTATTTCGTCTATATCTATTCATAATCTACTGTATCTTCAAGTTTTACTATGTCTATACTTAAATTTACATTCTTCATTCTTCTTTCCCATCCTCTTCTTCTTCTCGTGCTTTAGTATTCTTCTATTGCCATTTGTACCATGCTCTAGGATATTTCTATTGCTATTTGTACCTCAGATTTATATTCTAGTATAATTCTGCATTTTTCTAATAATATTTGTGTTGCCGACTTATGAGAATCTGGCGTCGTTCTTAGCCTGAGCTCATTCGTTACCCGTTTTCTTCGCTCTGTCGTTGGCTTGTAGTTTGCCGATATTTTTTAGTTTTCTTCTTCCCTTTTTTATGTTCCGCTAGAAATAGGGGAGATATCAGAGTTTTGTATTCAATTCTTTAAGAGGTTGCTCGGCCGGTGTTGATCGGATCGCACTCTGGCTCTGTACCGCAAGTACCGTTGCGTCTTTACAAGCCATTATTCGCTCTTTATCAACACGAGTGAATCATCGTGACTGCGCCCTCATATCTACACCTGCTCGATTAGTAATATGCTGTAATATTAGTAAATACTGCAGTAATATTAGTAAAGGGAAAGTTTGCCTTGGGTCTAATATCGCTTTAATATGGCTTTTCCTAGATATATTATGGGGAGGAATATGGTGCGATATGGGGAAGTTTTATGGGCGGTACATGACTTCTACTTGTTGAAGTACACCGACGCTCCTGGAATAAATAACATAACTAGCTGGGTGGTGTGACCCAGTGCTTTGATTACTTGCTGTAGCGTTTCAACTACTGACTGCTGATTTACGGTGGTATCTTCTCTTACAATGGACATCACCGTGGCTTGCGTCGTCTGTACGCCACTTCCTTTTTTTGTCTCTTCTGACGATTCTTGTCGGGTCGTTTTCTTTTTCTTCGGCTGCGCGCCGCTGTTACTCTACCCCTCCCAAGACGATGCTGCAGAAGTCGACCTGTCTCTGCACGTGGTACAGGATTACGCGTCCTTCTTTGGATTGCCACACCTGAAGCAGAATCTTCCGTCGCGTGGGTGTGGGCAATCCGCACAGCAGTGACCGGACTCACTACAGTTCCAACACCCTTCGCGCATAGCTGGTATGCGAACTTGTCCCGGTAAAAACGTCGGGCATCGAGATGGGCGGAGTTTCTTGGGGTGATACGAATTCTTGCGGATGTTCTACAACCATATCCATTAAGGATGGAATGGGATTATGCTTAGTGGCGATGTTAGCATTCTTCGCTTGTTGCTCGGAGTTGTCGCTAATGCTGGCGACAGCATTTTCCTCACGGGATAGTTTAAAAGGGTTATACGTCGGTAATTTATTCGACAATGATCATCTGTGATGATGGGGGACATAGCAGCTGGGCGCGTTAGGAGCTTGCCTGAGCTCACCTCCTCCGTAATTTTCGTCGTTCTGATATTTAGATCGAACGATTATTCTCTCATCAGTTTAATCCTACGATTTTTCCGCGTACATGGGCGGGTTTTCCATTTACCCGATTTCTTTGTAGCTACAGATCGAATGCGCAATGGTCTCCTCTATACAGGTAAACTGCACCGTCCTCTGATGTACTCACCGGTATTATCGGATCTTGTCGGGTCATCGCTTTCTGCTTTTCCTTCGTTGCCTCCTTTTGGGAAATTCTCGGTCCTGGACGGTAGGTTAGGGGACTGATGGCTCGTATCTGTCTCGCTGACCTCTACAGAATGGCATCTTGGGGATTGCGTTGGACTTTTATCTTACGCTGAGAGGCTTCCAGTGGTTCTGTTCTATGCGAATCATCGCTGCCTGAATCGGTGTCCGGCGGTTTTATTCCCTAGATCTTCGTCCAGCGAACGGATTATAACTCACGTCGGTTTCTTTCGCCTTTCTAACTTTACCATATTTCGTAGATAGGCGCCTTAACTTCTGATCCTGTATGAATGTCCGTGATTCGGTAGGGTTCAGGTGGGATTGTTCTGGGACGTCTGGGACGATAAGCGGAATACTTGTATTTAGCAGGGTAAGCTCGAGTGACGTATTCATTATCAATCGACCTATTTGTGGACGTTTCTCGTCGATTCCTAGATCCTGAGTGGCATCCAGACTGAACAAGATCATATCAATCTGTGTTCCTTGGTCTCACACCTCGTGTAGTACCTCTATCAATTCTGTCACGTTTAGATGGCGTGTCATCACCTCTGCTACACATCCTTGAATGGACCGTGCACCCCCAGAGAAAAGAACGTCCTCAGTCACATTCATCACCTCTGGTGCACATTCTTTAACGGACGGTGCCCCCCTGAGAGAAAGAATGTCCTCAGGAAGTTGAAACTCGTTGGTGGGGTCCAAACGGCGTAGGCCGCGACCTCTTACTCTTCCTCTATGCATCTCCTTACTGGTGGCTCACAGAATCTAAGGGAGAATAATGTGGAACATTAGGAGAGTATAACTTCTTCAGATCAGATATTTGAACTTTTGTCCTTTTCCTATTGGCCACATCTTCTAGTTCATAACTAATGGGTGAAATTTCGTAATTTGGTAGTTATGCACATATTTATACATGCCCGCTCTCATTGTGGACCAATAGTAATTTTGGCTCACCTTCTGGACAGTTTTTTCAGCTTCCAATTCTCTATGCCTGTTTCTAGTGTCTCAGTTGTCGTATTTAGTCTGTATTTTTATAGCAGACCGTTTACAACTTTCGAATCTGCTAATCTTTCGGGTTGACGGAGCAGCTGTTTTAGCTTGCGGATGTACCATCCGTCTTTCTCTATAGCCGTGAGAGAAGCGGTGTCAAGATAATGCTTCCGGTACCTTGTGGAGCGTGCTTTTCCTGTGAACGATATTCAGATTATAGACTGTATGACTTGGTTTACCTCTCTGTAATCAGTGCAGAAACGGATCTTGTCGACTTTCTTTAGTACTGTTACTCGATAACTACTCTAGGAACTCTCTGAAGGCTCAATAATTCCTTCGCTCAGCAGTCTGTCAATCTCAGCGTGTGCCTGTCGGCGCAATTTTTCGGGGATGCGACGTAGCCGTTGTTTAATAGGACGGTATCCTGGTACGTCGATATGATGTAGGAGTAGTTTTGCCGGGGATAGTTTGGTTCATGGTTCTGGCAGCAAGCCTCTCAGGCTACTCTCAAGTACTTCTCGTTTTCGTTGATTCAGCGTGCCCACGCCCGCTACTGTTGCTAATGCAGTAATCACCTGCAGGTGGTCTCCCTGCCTGCTTCTAAATTTTCGAAGTATATTTTCGGGCGTATGCCAGGTGGCTACTGCGAAGTCAATTGTTATTTTATGCTTTACTAGGACATCCATTCTTAGAATGACGTCATAGTTCAGTGAGTTCGAGACTTTGAAGCGTGCTGTTGTTTCTTGATCGTCAATGTTACTGGTGAGATCGAATTCTCTGTTATTGGTGCATAACTGTCCGTCGGGTAGTTGCCTGTAAGACACAACTGGTATGATCGCCGACTAGACCATTTTTCTCGGTTCTGGGCCAATGTATGATTTCCATGGCCCCGAATCTATCAGTGCTGGAAATATTCTTCCTGCTATCTCCAAATTCAAGAAAAATCGATTTCATCGTCATGTATTATTGCCAGGGGGTGTGAACAGGTAACTTCCCTCACTCGTATAGTGATGTTCGGTACACGTGGACCGTGGTCGATATATGTGTCACTAGTTGTTGGAGTCATAAGACTGGGGGTTGTGGAGTTGACTCCATTCTCCGGTCCCCTACTTAGTTTTCCGACACACGTCTATTGGAACCGTAACGAGTGATGTTAGCGATGGTCACGTCCTTTTCTCCGCAATTAAAGCAGTGTAGCCTACGTTTATCAGGACATCGATCTGCCCAGTGGCCTGTTCTGCTGCAGATCCAGCATGGTCCAATGTCTGGCCTAGGGCTGTTCCTCCTAGGCCCTCTATTCGGTGATGTCCGAGTCCTTCTTCGTCGTTGTCTGTTAGGACTGGCTGATCTGTCTTGACTAGTAGTTCTATCTCGTCTATCCTCCGAACGTGGCCGAGAATATTGTGTTGATCGCTCGTATCACGGTACGATGAGTATGCACGTTCGGGGCTCTGTCGTGGATATGATCGGCGTTAGTAGGGTGACGGACTCCTGTTTCGGCTTATTGATGGCCGGTAGGGTGTTCGTGTTGATCGGAACAGTGATGGTGGTTGATATTCAGGTGAGGGGCTTCGATAGCATCTGGTTCGTTCAGACTGCCTATTGGGTGATCGCCTTCTATTTAGCGGCAGTGAAGGATTCCGGTTTCTCTCGTCCGTTGAAGTATCTCGCCGTCTCTCTTCCTTATTTATCAATATCGAGGCTGTTGGTTCGGCAAAAATGACCTGCTTCATTGCTTCTTTCGGTTGATCATCATGTAGAGCAGCTACTCGCGATCGACTGCCTAGGCTTATTTGGCCGGCTGGAGAGCATGCAGCTGTAGTGACCATGTATTTATCAATAGATGCTTTACACCGCTTGTTGAGCTCTCTTCAGCTCTATCTATTGTCCTAGCCGCTGCTGATTGATTTTATCTATAAAATCGGGGTGTAAATTTCGATAAATTTTGTTCCACTGCGTGTCGAGGGCAAGTGATGGTACCGATTTCTCAAGCAGCACTCTCATGCCTATGAAGTAAGCTCCGATAGACTCATTTGGTCCTTGTGTTCGGTCTCTAATTTCCTCCTCCAAGCGCAGTGCAAAATCTATTGGGCGGAACTGACGTCTTAATGCCGACTTTATATCTTCCAGCGTTTGCCAGCCTTTGTAGATTGGCCTTGCCCATATATGTGCTGCTCCGCACAGAAAAATTAGTATGAGTTTCAGTACGTCTTCGATTAAAAGTTCGAAGCTTCCTATGGTCTCTTCTAGTCTCTCATTAAATTCGTCGACGTCTTCTCGCGGTTCTCTAGAAAAGCGCACTTACCATTGTCGGAGCCTCTGATCTGCTCGCGTTTCTCTCATATATATTCTGCGGACGTGTTGCCTCTGTCTCGCGTTGTCGACCCAACATGTGAGTCCTGGTTGCCTGTATGCGCTGGTCATGCGCCTTCCGGTGCGTGTTGCGCATGCATGTTTAGCAAGGCTAAGCATTGCTGCATCGCTGCTGCCAAGGTGTTGGCGTTATACCATGCCTCCAGCATGTTTTGCCGTTATTTATAACGGTGCTATGCGCCGGTAGTGCAGAGTCCGTTGAGGTGTTGCCTTGCGGTGGGGAAAGGTATGGAAATAATGGCCATGGTGGCGGCATAATGCTGCAGCTCTGTTGCGTACTTGCCGTCTGTCTGTTCTCCATTATCCCCTGTTAAGGGTTGTGATTGTCAGGTGCTGTGTTTGTAGCAGCTATTAGCTTATTGTCGATTTCTATTGAGTTCAGTACATTCGTTATATCGGATAGCTCGTGTAAATTGGCTTCTGATTTATCGACATCGTCGAAAAACCGCAAGTGACTCATCTAGCTTTATCTTCTCTTAGCAGCTCTTCTTTGTTCATTTCGGCGAACATATTGTTCAACCGTCTTTTTTCACTTGCGATCATATCGTCTTTGATCGGTGCGGATACCATTTCGACTTACTCTTAGTTAATAGTTAATTTAATTAAATTTGTGTAATTTTAAAAAACCATTTATAGTATAATTATTCATAGTAAAACGGCCATAATTTGTATGAGTAAATAAAATTCTGGTTTTATGTTAAGTTATTGTTTATTTATTAGAGTATTAATCAAATTATAATTATTGTTATTATCTAGATTTATTTATATTATGTCACTCATCTATGCCTGTTTCTTCTTTAATTAAAGCTTAAAGGCTTATTATTATTAAATTAAATGCTTATAATTATTTATAACCAATTATATTGATTTATTTATACCGGTGAAGTAATTATATTTGTCTTATTCGAAATTGTTCATTTATTTCCTCTTGTTTGATTACCATGAAGCCTATTCAGATTTAGTAATTGTTTAAATAATTATAACAATCATTTATTGCAACAGAAAAATTGGTTTATTCTTAAGAATCTCTATTCAAGTTTAATTTATTATATTGTTATTGTTATTGTTATTGATGTTTTTGTTTTATTATTTCATAATCTGTTGTTAATTGTGTTAACTATTTCCTCTTCGCTACTCTGCTGTTATCTTGCCATGCCACATATTATTTTAATGTTTTCTTAAGCACTCCTATTGTTGTCTGTATTAGGTATTTGTTAATTACTGTTAAATTACTTATACATTTATGTTGTATTTTCCTATTTTCCGAGTTATTAGAGTGGAAGATGTCGTTTATTTAGTTCGGTGGTTATATGTCATCAGATATTATTATAAGTTGTTATTGTTTATATGATTTTTATTATTATTTAATTTATTCGTAGTTTTTATTATATATGTTATATATTATTATTTTAATATACCAGTCTGATCAGTTAAAACCTAAAAACCATTAACCCTCTCAGGAGCGATCCTTATTGTTTCAATTTTCTCTTTTTCTTTTGGAAGTTCTGCTGATTAGACCAGAATATAATGAATCATTATTATTTACAGTCTAAAACAATATTAATAATTAAGTAAAAGTTTTGATTATAATTCTAATAAGTATTATCGTTCCTAATAAGAATATAAATGTGTACCTAATTATACTTAACAGTATAATGTCACTAATGCAGTTTCCTTTCCTTTGTAGGTTATTTGAAATTATTATTATAATTTATCATATTGCTTAATTAAATAGTCTATATAATTATAATGTTGTTTTAGTCTCAAGGATATCTCTTTACGTTGAATATGAGCATCAAATGTGCGCCGTTCATATGCTTAAGCATGTGGCTATGTACATACATATGTCAGATAGATAGATATTTATTTCAATAAAAGGAGGAAATAATTTTTTTGATTGTGAATTTACTAGGAGTGTGTTATTTAATCCATTCTGGAAAATAGCTTAAATACCAGGTGTATATAACCACTTCTTTTAGTGACAATTCTATGCTTGTACTCTGATGTCGATGCTCAAAAATGAGCTCCTTATTATTTTCTTAAAATTTCTTATTAATTATCCAATCATTTTAGAGTTAATTTCCACCATTCTGTGGACATTTGGCGATTTGGAGCACTTTGCAAAATTACAAAATTTTAATTCCTTACTTGTGATTTGTCTCTGATAATTTTTCTATATTTACTGGCACATGCGTAGGTTATGTAATCGGTTTATCGGCGATTATAAAATGTGCGTCGTCTAGATAGTTCCAACCATTCGCATACCGACTTGCTGGCGAGCGAACTTATTAGAAGGCGAACATTAGACGGCGTTTAGATGGCGATATAAATAGTACGAAAAGTCAGATGTGTCGGATCTAATAATCTAATCTAAAGGAGTCGATAACAGAACAGTTAACAAATATTTACATGCGATGGGAAAAAATCATAAAGAAGGAAAATGAATGCCACACGATTTGACCGAAATTGCCATTGTGCATCGATGCAACATCGTACTGTCTTTCAGTTTTCTGTGTCGTATTGTAACTGATGCTGAAAAGTGGATCTATTCTGCCAATCCTGAGCGTAAAAGTCATGGGTGAACGCTGGCCAACCATCCACATCGACATCAAAATGGAACATCTGCGACTAAAAGATAATCCTGTGTATTTAGTGAGACCAACAGAGTGTGCTGTATTATGAGCTGCTAAAATCGAATGAAAGCATCACTGCCAAGATACACAAATACAAACTGAATGATTTGCACCTCAAATTGATCGAATATAGATTAGCAATAGGCGCAAAGCCACTCTCTTACATAACAACACTCGGCCACATGTTACGAAAGCCGTCAAAAATACCCTGTTCGAGCTCGAATGGGAAGTGTTGTCGCAGACGTACTCGACAGATAGCGCATTCTGAAAATCATCTATTCAAATTGATGCAGTATAACCTCGTTGATATGTACTTCCGATATGTTCAATCGTTCTTTCGCCATAGAATCGCCATATTTCTAGAAAGATGGGAAAAATTAGTAGAAAATAACGGAAAATATTTTGATTAAGCTAATGTGTATCCATTTTCCATCAGAAATGTTCTTTTTCCGTTAAAAATATGGGAAACTAAGTTTGTCTCTTAATATTTACGAAATGTACATAAAATATTTATTTAAAGGAAATGCGCAGATATATAAATTCTAAATGAATAATAATTGTTTTTATTGACCGTACCTTTCGCACTATCAAGTGATATTATTTTTATTCTTAAAACTATTATAAAAATACATACTTTTCTATAGATTTTAAATTCTCATTCTTCATCGTTTTTTGTTGTTTTTTTACATAATTAAATTACATAATTAAATTTTTCGGTTATAATAATAAAATACATCATAAAATACAGTTTCATGACGCATCGAACGTAGTTGTATTACATCACAGTATACATTGAACAAAAGAAAACGTTAAGATTACTTGAGTAACTTTGGTGAAATGCTTCTTGAACTCGCCACGTAGTCATTACGGAGGACTCACGCAGCTTTAACAGTGCTCCATACCTCTGGCTGAATTGAAAATCGACTGCAGCGCCTAGTTTTTAATTTATTTTGATAATTTTTTAATTTTAATAATTTTAATAATTTTCTGGAACTTTAGCTGTGTGAAAAATTCTGTTCTGTTTTATTGGCGTTTCAAGTATTTATCAGGGCCGTAGAAGCCGAACTCATAAGTATAATGCCCAATACAAAATTTTTATTTTCTATCATTCACCCATAGCAAGTAGTGTAGGAACCAGCTATATGTATCTATATATAATCTATAGAGTTTGCTTATTAATAATAAAAAAAATTTCTACACTCTTTTCTTGAATATTAATTAAATTCGTTTATTAATCCTAATTATAAAATTATATAAAAATTAAAATATCTTATCACATTCACGTTGGCAAAACAGCTGTTAGTCCTGAATTATTCATGAAAGCCTTTTTTCATTGATGGTTTCCTCGAAATATATATACATTGTAACGTGGCAAAACATATACGTTAATAGTATAGAGCGAAATAAATAGTTGTGTGGCTCTTGTCCCCTTCTTCTGAAAGAGATCGGGAGCGACTACCGACGCAGTGGCTACCGTAAATAGGCTATCATGAGTCAACCGGTTCGGTTAACGGAATCCCGTAAAGGGCGGTAAGGGACGAGAAGAGCGAGCGGCACGGCGTGTCCGCTATTTTGTTGTAGATACGGGACGAAAGATTCGGGGAAGATTTTTCGTGGTTCGTGCTTAAAGACCAGCGGGCTTAGATCATAGATTTAAGGTTACAATAGCGAGTAAGTTCGGAAGGGGCACGGAATCGCGCGTCACCAGGTTTGGATGACCTCAGGAAGTGCGACGGGCAAATCCCGCGGAGCTGAACGTGGTCCTCCTCGTGCAGTTTCCTAGCGCTAGGGGCTGATGTGGCTCGGTTGATCGGCGGTCTCGGGCGCGTTACAGCGATCATGAGCGGGTGTCACGGATACCGCCATCAGATACTTTCGTCTTTACCTATTTTTATTAGATTTAAGTGGGATATAAGGGCGTAGATTTAGGAGACAATAACGAACAGTGCGCGAGACTCGAGCCCGACGGCGAGGCATGAAATCAGGTATTATTAGAGGGCTACCTGCTGTATAAGCTACCGATCTCATAGGCTATATATAGTATAGTATATATAGTAATAAACTTTGTTAACTTGAATTAAACGGTGTATTCTATGGTTACACACCTTCGAACCATCCTCATACCTTTATAGCTAGCCAAGGCTATTTGAGAGAGTTCTAAACAGGACTCGCATGGAAAAGAAGCATGGGCGCCGATGCGTGAAGGTCTGGCGCCTGGGTATTAAGGTAAGGAATTAAACCCGTCGGCAATTTGGACCCTTACAGCGGTCTGATATCCGATGGTCGCCAGGCGGGATCAGGAAAATTGTTATAATATTAATATATATATATATATATATATATATATATATATATATATATTGTGACGGGGATCAATAGCCCACGCCGACGATCGATAAGATAACGTCGAAATTGTCAGCTGTAAGAAGTCGTATAGCATATGTTGACATCTATCTGGAAACAGTATAACCCTTTAATACCTCTGATTTTTTGCTAGCATCACTTAGTTTTCATCGTGTTAAGATTTCAAGTTTTGAGCCTAGTAAGTGTCATTTGCGGGAATTGTTGATTTACTTTTTTCATTTAAAGTAATCTGCAGTTGAAGCACATCAGCTACTCATAGAAGCATATGGTGATGTTAATTTGAGTGAGAGAAGTTTTCGGGAGTCGTTTCAAAAATTTAAATGTGGTGATTTTGACGTGGGGGACAAAACACGCAGTGAAAGGCCCAAAGTGTATGGTGACATAGAATTGGAAGCTTTACTGGAGGAAGATCCATGCCAAACGCAAAAAGAACTTGTACAAGAGTTAGGAGTGACCCAGCAAGCTATTTCACAACGTCTCAAAACCCTGGGTATGGTCCAAAAGCAAGGAAATTGGGTTCCATATGAACTGAAGATAAGAGGCGTCGAGCGTCGCTTATTCGCTTACGAATAATTGCTCAAAAGGCAAAATCGCAAAGGATTTCTAAATCGAATCGTGACGGGAGACAAAAAATAGATACACTACGACAACCCAAAGCATAGGAAGTCATGGGGTAAACCCGGGCATGCCTCTACTTCGATGACCAAGCCAAACATTCATGGCAAGAAGCTAATGCTGTGCATTTGGTGGGATTAGCTTGAAGTAATCTATTACGAACTACTCCAATACAATCAAACCGTCACCGCGCCCTACCAATAACAGCTGATGCAATTGAGCCGAGCATTGAAGATTAAACGTCCACAATATGCCAAAAGGCACGATAAAGTCTTTTTTCAGCATGACAACGCTCAGCCACATGGTGCAAAAATCGTAAAGAAAACGTTAGAAGCAGTGAATTGAGACGTCTTACCCCACCGCCGAAAAAGCATTTTTAGTCGAAAAAAAGTAAATGCACTAGAAATAACACTTGTGAAATAACACACAAACACAGGTTATTGGTGTTTCACGAGAAATGGCAAATGGAAGATTCTAGCAGGCATTGATATTGCAGAGCTTTCATGTAAATATGTCAAAAATTATACTAACTATTCCATTTCTTGGAAACAGAATGTTGTACAATTGTACGATAGCGCCTTTATTGTGATGTTCAGTGAAACTAATTTTTTTTTCTTTTTTTCCAAAGCATAATCTTTAGCATGTAATAGAAAAAGTTCTTACAAAATATCATTAATGATTTGCACACTAACGAGGTATTATTTTGCTAGTAATCTCATATGCAAGTATATTATGTAACTAGTTTTTTAATTTTCATGATTTTGGATTTAAAAGAAATCGAATTGAAAATGTGTATTCCGATGACATGATTATTGGTTAATATAATTTAATAAATACTGAGTCATATTTTTAAAAGTAAGTCTCAATGTACCAGTTACATTTTTAACATATTATTGCATTAAACTAAATTTATAAACTTTTTAATCTTTCAAACCAAGTATTAATTCTGCTTTTTGTATTGTTCTCTGCCAATTTTAAAGAAAAACATAAAACAGACTTCGTCAAATCGAACAAGAAAGTAAAACAATGATACGCATATGCATAATATCTACATTGATGTTAAAGTTCAGATGTACCAAGTTATTACTGTACTAATTAAAATGAAATTTGTATGTGACTACATTATATAATATCCTCTTTTCTATATCTTGGAGCATATATGATTTACTGTATCTCCTTTACGCATTTGACTGCCAAAAGTATATGATCTTACAATTTTTAAATGTATAAAATTTACAGTAAAAATCAATGATTTAATACTAAGAAACAAAATAAATGTAATATATACAATACATATAATGAAAAATTTGAGATTTAAACTTTTAGATTATTTAGAAATTAAAATGTATCACGAAACGGTATTTATGATATATAAAGGACTATTAAATATACTTAGGAATAACCTGAAAATTTATTAGGAGTGTGAATAAGTCTTTCCCGTTTTTTGTAAGAGATGGCGCCACCAATACTGTGCGAGTATTCAATGGTTATATATGTCATAATCAAAGCTTATTCATATGTCAACAATTCCATACTAACACATTAGTTAAAATTTTTTTGCATCATAAATTTTTGATTTCGTGAAAATGTCGAAATTTGAGCCGAGTCGACGTCATTTGCGGGAAGTTTCACTTTATTGGTTCAATTTGAAGAAATCTGCTGCCGAGACGCATCGATTGCTTCAGGAGGCTTCTGGAGAAGGTTGTGTCGATGATTCAAGTGTTCGCGGATGGTTTCGACGCTTCAAAAGCGGTGATTTCGACGTGGAAGACAAGGAGCGTTCCGGGCGGCCGCAAATCTTTGAAGATCGAGAATTGGCGACTTTGCTTGATGAAGATTCTTGTCAAATGCAAGAAGAACTTGCTGAAGCATTGGGAGTTGACCGAACAACCATTTCCAAGCGTTTGAAAGCCATGGGAATGATCCAAAAGCAAGGAAATTGGGTGCCGTACGAACTGAAGCTGAGAGACGTCGAACGGCGTTTTTTCACTTGCGAACAGCTGCTTCAGCGACATAAAAGAAAGGGTTTTCTGCATCGTATCGTGACTGGCGATGAAAAGTGGATACGTTACGATAATCCGAAGCGAAGAAAATCATGGGGACTACCCGGTCATGCATCATCATCGACGGCCAAGCCAAATATTCATGGCGCCAAGCTCATGCTCTGTATATGGTGGGACCAGCTAGGTGTGGTTTACTATGAGCTTCTGAAACCGAATGAAAGGATCACAGGCGAGGTCTATCGACGACAATTGATGCGTTTGAGCCGCGCACTGCGAGAAAAACGGCCACAATACTCCGACAGGCACGACAAAGTTATTTTGCAACATGACAATGCTCGCCCACATGTTGCACCGCCGGTGAAAACATACTTAGAAACGCTCAAATGGGAAGTCCTACCCCACCTGCCGTATAGTCCAGACGTTGCTCCGTCTGATTACCATCTCTTCAGATCGATGACGCATGGCCTGGCTGACCAGCACTTCCATTCCTACGAGGAAGCCAAAAAATGGGTGGATGACTGGATAGAGGCCAAATCGGTCGAATTTTTTCGCAACGGGATTCGTATGTTGCCAGAAAGATGGGAAAAAGTTGTAGCTAGCGATGGCCAATACTTTCAATAATTCATTTGTAACCATTTTTTCACAATAAAGGCTCAAAATTTGAAAAAAAACGGGAAAGACTTATTCACATACCTGATATATAAATTAATATCATATAGCATACAATACTACCATAACGTTACCGCGTTTGGAAGGTATTCAAACGACATATATTATAGAAATATAAATTTCATTATATAACAAATCACAGTCGCCGTGACTAATCAGTTTTCTACGGGCGCCAATGGCATGTAACAAAGAAAAATGAATATAAAAACTAATGATTTTTTGGTATATCTGGACATTTCATTTGAATCTTTTAATAAAAGTATGCAAAGGTACATTCTCAAAAGAACTTGTTAGTACTTTACACTCAAAATATCCCTTGAATGATTCCATATGTAAATATTTAATTTTGATTATAGTTGATTTAACAGTCGACAGTACATTGTAAAAATTACAAAAAGGAAAAATTAAAAATAAGTTTGTGAAAATGTAATGTAGATGCTTTGTGAATTGAAAAATGCAAGTTTATGTTTTTACGACGTTACTAAAATGTACATTTGATTAAAAAACATATACTTAAAGTCTTTTTCAAATTTAATTTCATATTCTCATTTCGTTTAGAGTAATTTGATAATATGAAGCCATGAGTTCACAAATAAAAATTGTGATTCGCGCTGCTAGCGTTGTGTCCGACGGGAACCGATCGTCATCGTCCTTCGTCGTGCGAAACCCCCCTTTTTTCTTATTGTAGAGACGCGTGGCGTACCTTGCTCTAGTCTGAGTTATCGAGGAGACATAGAGAAAAAGGCGGAGAAAGGAAGAAACTAGAAAGTAAGAATGCGAGGAGAGAGATTGAAGAAAAAATAAAAGGGCGAGAATTAGTGAGAGAGAGTGGAGAAGAAATTTAGAGGGAAAAAGGAAAGGAACGGAAAGGAGAACAGGTATATAACGGATTATGAGGCGAGAGAAGAATGGTAATAAGGAGCGCGAGAAACAACTAGAGAAAAAAACAAAGACAGAGAATGAAAGAAAAGAAGGAGAGAGGGTTGGAGGTTAAGAAAAAGAAGATGATAAAAAAGAGAGAGAAGAGCATGAAGGCAGGTGAGGGCATGAGATATTAAGAAACGATATAGAGAGAAAGAGAGAGAGAGGGCAAGAAACTGAAGCGTGGAATCTCACGGTGTATCTCCGCGCCCTTCTAACGATGTACCCGCAGCCATCTTGGAACTCAACAACGAGCGTAAAGGTGAGTGCGCGTCGCGCAGTCTTTAGAATCTCTTTCGCAAGCAAGCGATCAGATCGGCGATCGGTGGACCGGGGCGCGTTGGATGCGACTCCCACGGGAGCGAACAATCCCGGAAACCCGACGGCGGGAAGGAACGTTGTTTGTTTGGTTCTTTCGTTATTTGAATTATCATTTATTATAATAAATACGCCTCGTGCTTAAATTTAACTAGGAAACGGCATTTTTATTTCTCCCGTCGTATTTCATTTGCTTTTGTGATACGAATCTAGGTGTCAGAGTTTTCTTTTTCCATTCACAGGTCGGTGAAGCTCCCTCGTGAGTATCGAAAGAAGAGGTGAGTTGTAGAAAACTATATAGAGATTTAATTGTGTGCGCGAATAAAACCCTAAATAAAGTTACGAATCTGTCAAAAAAAAGGAGAGTAATTCGCCGCATCACAATATATACATATATATATATATATATATATATATATATATATATATATATTATAAACCCAAAATCGAGTTATTACTTACGGTTCACTTGCGTGTGTGTGTGGGCTCTTCCACGCTGCTGGTCGGGCACTCCGCTGAAAGGGGACGGGGAACGAAAAATGAACCACGCGAGTGATTTTAGCAGATTATTACAATATTAACGTTTATTATCATTCGCGAGCTATTTACAATAACAGTCCGGTACGTACATATGGTACTGGTTGCGGGTTCCCCGACGCTACATCAATTATTTATATAATTATGCACTCATTCAACATACACGGGGACAGGGGAAACGGAACGGAACGCTCTCGATACGAAACACGTGGGAACGACGGTATAACATTACATACTATAGGCTAACAAATTACTTATACGCGAACGCATTTACGAAAGTACAATATTATAAAAAGGTATTACGATACTTATCACTTGGCTACGCGCGATATTGGCTGCGGTTCGTAGCCGCTGATGGCGTCGCTGGCTCAAGACGGCACACGTATGATAACGCGTACCCGCTTCCTCGGAGCTTCCGCTCACGGTCCGGGGCTGATGCGAGGATGTCGCCGCGTGTGCTCTCCTCGTCGACACCGATGCGCTCGCACGGAGTTTGCACGAGGGCAAACTTGTAGCACGTTACCGCGAAAGGCGCAAAAACTGCGGCCTTAACTTTACGATTCGCAATACGATCGCGAACGGAAAATACCACGGTATTTTAAAGCGGAACGAAATACAGGTGCATCGAGGACGAAAGGAAAAAGGTGTAAATGTAGGACTACGAACGACGAAAGCCAACTCAAGAATGCGAATTGACGAAGGTCAAATCAAGAATGTGAAGTTCGTTCCGAACTTCTTACTTCCTATAGTGCTTCTAGCACGAGCTCTCGCGGCTCGCGCGTATCGTTTCGCGGACACGCCCGAACACTCGCGGTTTCACACGAGCGCTCTCACCTACAGCCGCCGTTCGGGCGGTTACAAACTCCCCCTCCCAAACCGCAGGGGGGGGCGTGATCGCGAAAGGTTGTGAAGGGTGTCGGTACGCGAGACGCGAACGTCGTATATGTACTTCGGGGAACATGGTGGGGACTAACACCTAGGTTAACTACATACGGTGAGGGATCATACATTCTTTGACAAAAACACGGTAGGGGGACAATACATGGTTTAGGCAAAAAGAAAAAAACGACGACCATGGGTTTACCCTTCGCATGGGTATAAACGAGAAACAAAAAAAAAGTAATTTAGGATAACGAAAACGAAAAATGTGATTGCACCCGCTGGTGCGGCGCTTGGTCGTCGGTTGCTCGCTGTGGCTCGATATAATTCTATTTATTTTTCCTATTACTACTTCCCTACGTCTAATTATAAACTAAGCCCTATTCTAACCTATTGCTAACGGGACTTGTCCTGGAAAAATGTAGATTATTATTAGGTGACGAAAAAAAAACTATAATTAATATTAATATAAATCCTGTCCTACCTACGTAATCAGGTTTCTAACGCTCGCTTCTGTGTTTTTCTTGCAATCATTTCGTTTTCTTTCTTGCGATTCTCTTCTTCTTCTTCTGCTTGTCGCATGTTCGCTGAAAAAATTGTCGTCGTTAGTGACGTTCCTATTATCGGGGTTGGTACGGCGTTGGTGGGGCGAGCAAGTAGCCTAGTTACCATGGGAGCCATTGTGCACTCTTCTAACTGGTGCTACTGCTGTTGTCCTCACCCACCGACGCTGTGCCATCAGTGTATCTCGGCAGAGGGGTTTGCTCTAATATCCCTTTCTCTTTCAATTTTCCGGGTCATCCCTTAACACGATTCGCGCTCACTCCATACATATTTTCCATGGGGATATATGGGTACCGTTTCCTCTCTTGGGACGTGGTGGGGGAATCATGGGGATGGCCGTAGGGGGAAAAACGATAGGGGTGCTACTTCTTCCATTTCTGCGTTGGGTGTTATTTTAAATATCAACGTTTTATGCCTGCGCCTTTTTATATACTAACTCCATGCATCATGTATCGCTGCTCTGCCAAAGTTCACGGGAAGTCATTTTATGGATTTGCTCTTGTTTGCGCCCTTTTATATGGGTTTGCTCCTGTCTACGCCCTCTATATATATTTGCTCCTGTTTGCGCCATTTATATCTGAGCTTACTCCTGTTTGCGCCCTTTTATACGCATGTACTTCAGTTTGCGCCATTTTATGCGCACATGCTCCTGTTTGCGCCATTTTGTGTATCGTTTATACATATGTACTTCTCTTTGCGCCATTTATACGTCATTTATACATATGTGCTCCTATTTGCGCGTCATTTTAATATGTGTGTGCGCCTATTCACGCGCCATTTAATACGTATGTGCTCCTGTTTGCGCCATTTATATTTATATTTAGTTTCATCTCTTCGCGCCATTTATGTATCCGCGCCATTCATACTTTTTAGTGCTTCTGTTCGCGCGCTATTTTATCCGCCATTTTATAATCGCTACCTTTTGTACTTTTACGCCTCTGGGCTGGGCATCATTTATGTCGGTGCCCCTCTATCATCTCCAGCCCTGTATAATGTCCTTCTGCGGCAGCGTGGGCACTCAGCAACCAGCGATCTATTTGTTTAAGTAAACAGTCGCTCCCGGCATTATAATGAGCAGTGGTTGCTGAGCTCCCGCGGCGGCTGCTGCTTGCCTAATGGTTTGCTCCATCATTGGCAGTATTGACATTGGCGGTCCCGTCACCTCCTCATTCACGTTCGCCATACCTTGTGGCTCCACCAACTCTTCTGACACCTGACGTGTCGTCTTCTCTACACATATAACATTCTCCCCCTCCCAAGACGGAACGGCAGGGGTCGATCGCTTTATGCAGGAAGTGCATGTGCGAACGTCTATGTTAGCTCTGCCACACCTGTAACAAAATTTCTTGGACCTAGGGTGTGGGCAGGCGTTGTAGCGGTGACCTTCCTCACCACAATTCCAGCAGTGCATTGCTGCTGCCTCGCCATGGTCCGAGCCTTCAGTTCCCGCTGGGTCCGTGAAGGATCTATTTCGCAGACTTCCGAGACCTGGAAGTGGCGTTGTGGGGATCGAAGGGTGGCGCCGTATGGGCGGTATAAAATTGGGGGGTGGTTCGACAAGGGAATCCATTAAGCCTGGGAGTTTCTTCTTGTTTCCAGGGATAATTGTCTCAATGGTTTCTTCTTCTGTGGAATTATTCAAGCTGGCCACTGGGCATGTTTCTGTTTCCTTGTATTCTTGTGGTGGTATCGTGAACGGATTAAATTTTCTGTTGCCTCCGTTGCTATGTTTGGGGATACGAGGTGGTGTGACGGTATAGGGGCGCGGTATAGGGGTAATTACTTGTTGTGTTTCCGACTGCTGTGTCGCGACAGACCGCATAAATGCGCATCGGTCTCCGTGGTATAATCGTACGTCGCCATGTTCCGGGGTGCTCACATACACCACTTTTTGCACACTTTTGGGCGTGTGTGTCTTTTGGGGAGGTGGTCGCTTGAAAATTCTCGGCCCTGGCCTATGCGGTAACGGACTGACCGAACGTATTTGGTCGTGCGGGGTAAAGTCTTTCTGTACCCGGACCTTTGTATGTGACGGTTCTAATGGTCCCGTTTTGTATGAGGCTGCCTCCGAAATGTATCCATCTTCCTCCTCATTTGCCGGTTCTGTATCTACCTTCTGTGGATGTTCTTCGGTGTCTTCATTTTGCTCTTGGCGTGCTCTTCTTGAGCTTCCGTAGTTTCACGTCTTTGCGGACGGTCGCTGATGATGTTACTATCTGCGTTATCGGTAGTTTCACGTCGTTCCGGACGGTCGCAGGAGGTGTTAGTTACTGCGTTTACCGTAGTTTTACGTCGTTGCGGACGTTCGCACGTTCGCAGAAGGTGTTGTTTTTGCTTTTCTGCTTGTTCCGTAGTTTTACGTCTTTGCGGACGCTTGCCATCGGTGTTGTCGATGGTGTTGGTAGTTTTACGTCGTTCCGGATGGCCGCACTGCTGTTGCTGCATAAAGCGACCGACCCCTGCCGTTCCGTCTTGGGAGGGGGAGACTGTTAGATGGGAAGAGAAGACGACAGGTCAGGTGTCAGAAGAGTTGGTGGAGCCACAAGATATGGCGAACGTGAATGAGGAGGTGACGGGAGCGCGAATGTCAATACCGCCAATGATGGTATAAACCATTAGGCAAGCAGCAGCCGCCACGGGAGCTCAGTAACCACTGCTCATTATAATGCCGGGAGCGATCGTTTACTTAAACAAATAGATCGACGGTTGCTGAGTCCAGAACGTGGAGCCCGCGACAAAAGTGATCTTGAAGCCTCGTAGAAGAGCCACATCGTGCACTCACTCTTTTTCCCGATCCCCTTTAGCCTAGCTGCACGAAGTAAAAGTACGCAACACACGTACACGTGCATACACAGACAGGCGACGACTGCAGCCACAAGTGTGCGCAGAAGAATGCACAATGGCATAAACGTGTCAGAAATTTTTACTGACAAGTTTTTATGATTAAATGCTTCTCCGCTTTCTCCCTTTTCGTCACGTCTAGGTGCTAATGCATTAATTAACAATTTATAATTAATTAATTAAATTATCGGGCTAAAGCTAATGTACATAAATCGCTTCTCGTTATCCCTTCTATATATATTGTGTAAAGCCAAGCAAGGTGATATGTTGAAAATAGTTTCTTTTAATTTCACACTCATATAAATTTTGCACGTACATATTGATATTGTATTTTACATGAATATATATATATATATATATATATATATATATATGTATTTATAATAATGAAAGAATAAGTAACAGTATAATTATAATTTTACTTATAATTTCATATATATTAGCAATATGCGCTATTTGTTGCCTGAAATGTAAACACACAAAAGAGAACAACTTTCTCTTTTTCTTGGGAAATACGCTGGTATTTCAAAATTGAAATAACAGCACAGTAAAGGATAAATTTAGTAATTACATAAATAAAAGTAGAAGGTCGAGGTCAAATACCTCTTAAACTTAGTGTGTTTACATACAAAATAAATAGCCTTTTCTGAAAATCTTTACATACATTACCAGTTATTCGAATCTAAATTATTTCTATATAATTTCTATATAATCCATATATTATTTACATATTATTTTAAATTACTGATATTATATTTAAATTATACGAATATTTCTCATATGCTCCATATATATATCTCATATACATTTAACTGATTTTTGATATTATGTCTGTCCTTTCTCGCCACTCATGTCCCTAAATTTTTATGAACTTGCTATATAATATATCATATATATATATATCGTTTCCTCTCTTATTGTGTGTAAAAGCATATGAATATCGTATCGTCTCTGCACCTTTTATACCATTTTACAATACCACATATGACCCTCGCTGCACATAGAAGATAGTTTTATCTTAAATATATACTTCATCGATGTACTAAGAAGAAATAACATTATATATATATATATATATATATATATATATCAATTTGGAGACTAGAAAAGATCAAGGAAATCATCAGTATTGTAAGACTTTATAACTAACAAGCGTATGCAATAATAAGGATACCACACTCAGTGTATACAGGACACCTTCCCCCATTGCTATCGATATCGCTTCCTTTTTTTTAACCATTACTACAAATATAGCATAAAATACTTCATTAAATACAAACACGTCATAAAAAAAGGTGCTCAAGTAGCAGAAGATCTTCTCTCTCTCTTCCTTTTGACAGGTATAACCTATATGTTTGACATATAGATGCACAGGAAGAATTTTGAAAGAGAACAATCCCCATGAACGAATTGAATTCTCTCAACTTTATAAAGTGGAGGTAGATGAGAATATCCACCACAATAGTAGAAATTAATTTCAAATAATTTTCAAGAAAATTAAGGACTTTTAGTAATAAAAACTGATGGTAGTTTGACTGTAGCCAAGTATGGTAAAAAACTTGGTAAATTGAAAGAGAAAAGCCAATGTCGCTAATTTCTTTTCATCTTCTGAAAACAACTGGCTCCATTTAATTATTTAACTGACATATTGATGAATATATATCTTTAAGCTGGTCATTTTGACAAATAGTGCTGGGAGCATATAAACAAATATAATTGAAAACGAAGGAGGAAATCACACGCTTAATCACAATAACTTCTTAACATTGTGAGTATTCTTTTATTTTCAGCTGCTAGATACTAAATTGCTAAATACTAACTAATAATAAATAACCTCAAATAACAGTAAATAATAGTAAGCAGAATGACTGGTATAGAAGTGATATCGACACCACTACATTAAAATAACTTTATAATGGAATACAAGGTAATGCAATAAATATATATTAATCCAATTGAAGATTATTACCTCCATTTATCATAAATAACAATTTAACAATAAACCACCTAAAGATACAATAACCAAGTAAGTATAGTAGCTGAAAGTAGTAATAATAAGACAGGAATCCACATAACGAGAGGACCAATATAGATAAAGTAACCCAAAAACCAAAGGAAACATCAACGAACAATTGATCATCTTTTCCTTTAAGGACAAATGAGTGTATATAATTAAAAACAATAGTAAACATAAACTAGACGTGTAAATAAAACCAAGTAAATTTCTTAGCATTGACAAATAATATAATAATTATAACTAAATAAACATAAACAATTATTTTCTGTGAAAAAAAGGAGGGGAGAGAAAATATACTGTCTATATACATTTTTTTTATATATGTATTTTTAGTGTGATATTACTTTTTTAATTATTAATAAATAAAGCAACAGGAGGAAATTATATAAGAAGGAAGACCTACATCAAGAAATTATAGAAGAGTTTTCTTTTTATTATTTAACTCAGCGTTACAAAAAAAAAGGGAGAGGATTTTATCTTTTCTCTTCCATTTCAATAAGTCTTATTTGAATTAACTACTGTCAGCCAGGAATATTGCACTCTAAAATAGGTGTAGCTAAGAATAACTGCAGTACCGGACAAATAACAACCTTCGTCAAGATAACTGGGATAACAGCAATCCAAGTCAAAATAAATTAGTAACATAATAATAATAATAATAATAACAATAATAACAATAATAATCATAATAACAATAATAATAATAATAACAATGATGAAAATAACAACCAACAATAAATAAATTTTGATAAACATTTTTTTTCTCTATCAACAAATTGAGAACTACTGTTTCACTGCTAAAATAAATCAGTCTTCAAAAAAAAATTTTTTTTTACTCTTTAAAATTTTTTTTTATACTTCACTTTTAGAAAAAAAAATTTTCTTTAGTATATATAAATCAGCACACAGAATAATAATTATTTTCTTTGAAAAAAAAAGATCATAATCAATCTCATAAATAATCACACCTGAAAAAAAAGGATTACAACATAATAACATTCTTTTTTTATTATTACCCACTTACGTTAAAAATTAAGTCCAGTTCGTGCATTTAGCATTCTGTTTATAATCAAGAAAACTTTACTAGGGTAATTACTTAGTCCACTACTACGCGTATAGACGAGTACAGAATATACTGGAAAAAGCAAAATTTGCTACGATTTTGTTGGAAATAGTAAGGTCCAGAAAGAGAAGAGAATACGATTTTATGTCCGGCTAGGAAAAATACGCTTTTAGGTTTTACTCCAAGCACATATAAACAAGAACACATCGAACAGCTGTTCTTAAATTTTTATTATACATATACCGTGTCGTCTTTATTATTTTACATCCATATCGTGCGTCGTCCCCCTTTCACAATCCCACCTAGGAATAATGGAGCTCCCTCAAGAAACCAGGAGTGAGATAGATGAGGAAAGAGCAAGACTTAGCAGCGTTTACGAACAATTGCAAAAGGATGCGCTGCTCACAGAAGCCGAACAGAAACATATACAAATAGACGAGAATTTAACTACAGTAAGAGACAGATTAATGCGCTTCGAAATGCGGCGGCTGTTTGGACCAACAGCAGCGGAATGGCACGCCGCAAAGGATGAAGCAAGACAGACAGACCGAGATATGACGGAATTATCAAAAGTTTTGAGTTCCACCGCACTCGATCATATAGATCATGAAACAGCTAATATCAATAATGCGGAAAACAAAAGCTCCACCGAACCCCATGTTGCCACTATGGCACCGATCTGGTCGAATAACGCTCCATATATGGGATACCCGTACGGGCCATGGCAGTCACCACCAGCGCGCAGCATGAACACCGCTGGAGATCATCATCTCCCCTCTGCTGCCAACAGCTGGCAACCTCTGCCCGGAGGATGGCCATTCGCCCATCCGGCACTGTTCCAACAATACGCCGCGATGCTACACCCGGGTACGCCTTGCACAACAGCTGGAGCGCAGCCCACGCCTAATGTGGCACCGACAACCTTTAGTCACATGAACACCAGTCGACCCTTCGAGAACACCTATCTGAAGGAGACACGAACTGGACAATTGCTGCGCCAGGGGAAGGTGCAGTTCATGGAAGCCCCTCGCGAAGACGTAGAGGAATTTATTGATAGGATGGAAGAGACGATAAACAGTCTCGACATCTCGACATCCCCCATAGTCAACAGGAAAACAACGGCAAAACGAACAGAAGAGAGCAGGCGACAAAGAAGTCCATCGCCAAGGTATCGGTCACCGTCCCCCTACCATAGAAGACCACCCCCCTCACCCAGATACCCCTCACCTGTATCGGTATCACGTCCAAGCAACCCCTCTCCGTCCCCACCATACCGACACAGATACCCCTCTCGAAGTCCCCCACGTCACCGAGACCAAGAATCACCGAGAAGGAGAACACCTGACCGACAGTACCGATCGCCTAACAGAGATGATCATAAGTACCGCTCGTACAGATCGCCTGACCGGGGAGACCAGGAATATCGTTCCCCGACACGAGAGAACGGACGACGTTCTAGAGATGGACCGCAGCGGGAGGATGACAGGCCCTGTTGGACTTGTAAGAAACCAGGGCACTGGGCAGACAGATGCCCGGATAGACGGAAAGTCTATTGTTATAATTGTGGCGAGAACAATGTCACGACATTGAATTGTCCCCGCTGCAGCCCACGGAAGAGCTCGGGAAACGAGTAAGGGACGAGGATGCTGGAGTCGAACTCGAGAATCCCTACAACACAACTCCAAATATCACAGACGACGAATTCGACTGCCCCAAAGCCAGGGACGTAACTCACATACATCCCAACATCAAGGCACCCGAGGGAGAAAATAGATTCTTCCTCAACGCTGAACTGATGGGGAAAATATTCCCAGCGCTGATCGATCCTGGCGCTCGGAAATCCTATGTAGGCCCTGGTCCCGGCAAGCTGGTAAAATCAGCTATTATACCGGTGCGCTCCTATATGCAGATGCCGGACGGCACGGTATGTCCTGACGAAGGCGAGGTCGATCTGTTACTAACGATCGACAACCAACGGCTTAAAGCCCGCTACAAGGTATCGGCCTCCTTGAAATACGCCATGATACTTGGCATGGACATACTTTCGTCGCTAAAGATGACCATCAACTTTGCAGACGCTACGTGGCACACGCCTAAGAAAATCATCAGGCGTTTCGTCACACAACACCGTGACTCACCTGAAGCTATCACGGCTATCGCAGCCGTCAACGGGGTAGCCCAATTAGAGGACGCAGAGAAAAAAGAAATGGACCGAGTGCTACGGCACCTTATACCGGAAAATACCGGAACGCTGAAATTGGCACGCATGCAGCCACATTACATTGACACCCAGGGGCACCGTCCCATAAAATAGCGTCTCCGACGAATACCGGACAAACTCCTCCAGCAGGCTCATGCGGAAATTGACCGATTGCTCGAGGAGGGTATCATAGAACCGTCAGAAAGCTCGTGGAGCAGCTGCCCGGTAATCGTCCCTAAAAAGGACGGAAAAATAAGGTTCTGCATTGACTACCGGGCAGTCAACGCCATCACTAAAAAGGACGCATACCCTCTTCCGCATATGGATGTCCTGCTGGACAATTTGCGTGACGCGCGGTACCTGACTAAAATAGATCTTAGTCAGGCCTACCACCAGATACCGCTTGAGGAGAGCAGTAAAGAGGTCACCGCCTTTGCGGTCCCGCAGAAAGGCCTCTTCCAATATACGAGACTACCTTATGGGCTAACGAACGCCCCGGCCACCTTCCAGCGAGGTATGGACCTTGTTTTCGGGCCAGCGTGGCAACCGAACGTCTTCGTTTATATGGACGATATTATCGTCGCTACGAGGACCTTCGAGCAGCACCTTTGCGAGGTGAAAGCGGTCCTGACCCGCTTGAACGAGATAGGCCTACAGATAAACAAGGAGAAATCCGAGTTTTGCTGCCCGGAGGTCAAGTACCTAGGGTACATCGTAGACGCGGACGGCCTGCACGCTGATCCCGACAAAATTCGCCCAGTGAGCGAATACCCAAGGCCTACCAACCTGCGACAATTGAGGGCCTTTCTAGGCATGGTCGGGTGGTACGCTAGGTTCATAAAGGACTTAGCGGAAATTAAGCTGCCCCTCACCAAATTATTGAAGAAAAACATCCAGTGGCACTGGGGAGCAGTGCAACAGGAAGCTTTAGACAAGCTCAGAATCCTGTTGACACAAACGCCTGTGCTAGCGCGCCCCGTGCAGATTCAACCGTATGTCTTGCAAACCGATGCGAGCAATTACGCTCTAGGCGCAGTGCTAAGCCAAGACCACCACGGCGAAGAGCACCCGATTGCTTACGCAAGCAGGACATTGAGACCAGCTGAGGCAAACTATACCGTCACCGAGAAGGAGTGTCTAGCCGTCCTATGGGCAGTAGAAAAATTCCGCGGGTATTTACTCGGCGAGAAGTTTACGGTGATAACTGACCACAGTAGCCTTAAGTGGTTACACACATTGAAGGACCCCGCAGGACGTTTAGCCAGATGGGCAACAGCACTCCAAGCGTACAACATGGAAATCGTCCACAGAAAGGGAGCACAACATCATGTGCCAGACGCCCTATCAAGGCCCCCTCAACACCCAGAGTCCTCTATCGCAACCCTCACCACCCTTGAAATGGACGACTGGTACCGGCAGAAAAGCGCCGAGATCCAAAAACATCTGGAGTTATATCCCGATTGGTCGATCAAAGATGGACGTTTGTATAAACATCGGCCAAATGACATTGCGAAAGCGCTAGGCCACGACCAGGATGACTGGAAGCTCGTGGTACCCTCTAACGACAGAGAGCGTGTCCTCCATGAGTGTCATAACACTCTGACCTCAGGGCACTTTGGAGTGGATAAAACCACTCACAAAATCGGCCAGCAGTACTACTGGCCAGGTATGAAATGAGACATACACAAACATGTGAAACACTGCCCTGAGTGTCAAATACACAAAGTGTCGCAGAGAGGACCCACGGGCTTGATGTCGCAACGAAACATCGAAGGTCCCTGGAGCAGTGTAGCCGCAGATATCATGGGCCCGTTCCCGACCAGCAAGGGACAACATAAGTATCTCTTGGTGTTCCAAGATCTTTTCACCAAATACATCGAGATACGCCCATTGCGGAAAGCAAATGGCCAAGCGATCACTCGGGCACTAGAAGAGCAAATCATCTTCAAGTGGGGTTGCCCGAAATACCTAATTTCGGATAATGGTACCGAGTTTGCCATCAACTGGCTAAAGACCAAACTCGTGGAATTAGGTATAGTACACCAATTTATTGCGCCGTACCACGCACAGGCCAATCCTGTAGAAAGAGTAAATAGGGTCATTAAAACCATGATCGCGATTTTTGTCCAAAATGACCATAAAAACTGGGACATCCACCTCCCAGAGTTTGTGTTTGCAGTAAATACAGCAGTGCACGCTAGCACCCAGACGTCGCCGGCATTTTTAAATTTTGGCCGAAATCCCCGAGAAATGCCGACGTATCGTCAGTCTCAAGGTTCAATACTGCAGGTGCAAACATTAACATCACTGGAGTGGCAAAATCGCATGAAAAAATTGCCCGCCATCCACAATCTGGTAAGAAAACATCTGAGCACCGCAAGTCAAAAACAGGCAAAATACTACAACAAGGGTCGCCGAGCGGAAATATTTGAAGTAGACGACATGGTATGTCGACGCAACCATGTCCTGTCGTCAGGCCCAGGCCAATTCTCAGCGAAATTGGCTCCAAAATTTGTAGCTCCCTGTAAAATTACGAAAAAGATATCCCCCGTCGTATTCGAGATCAAAGATATGAGTGACGGGAAAACGACAAAGGCACATATATCAGACCTTAAAATATATCATCAACCTAACAACAGTAATTCATCCACAGGTACCAACAACGAGCAGCAGCATGTACCGAGTCAACGGACGAGGCAGAGGACTGCGTCGATCGGTCATGTCCGATCAAGCGAAGAGACCTGGGGATCCACAAATCCCCATATCCCTCGCGTACGACCCAAAAGAAATATGGGGGCCAACGCCCAAAGGCGTAACCGCACCGATGGTGCATGTACGCAGCGTTTCCCCCCGCGGACTCGACACTACTGTCGATATGGGGAAAGTAAGCGAGGCCCTCGAAGAGGTGCGGAAATCGCGACTGAATTTAATTCAATTCAGTCCCGATACAACGCAGGAGTTCGCCGAAGAGGAAGCGGCAAGGGAAAAGATACCGATAGCCGATGCGTCATTCGCCCCCTCGCTATGGGATATGAGCATACCAACCCTCGAGGACCCCGAAAACCCCACCCAAATCCAACCCCATACCGCTAACGACAACGTCCCACGCCCCAATGCAGAGTACTTAGAGGAGTTAGCTCAAGATGAGCGCAAGCGTCCGCAAAGACATAAAACTACGGCACACGCAGGATATGACACCTCCTGCGACCGTCCGGAACGACGTAAAACTACCAACACCATCGACAACATCGATGGCACGCGTCCGCAAAGACGTAAAACTACGATAGACGCAGAGGAGGACAACGCCTTCTGCGAGCGTCCGCAAAGACGTAAAACTACGGAAATCGCACAACAACAGCAGTGCGACCGTCCGCAACGACGTAAAACTACGGAACAAGCAGAAGAGGAAAACAACACCTTCTGTGAACGTCCGCAACGACGTAAAACTACGGTAAACGCAGAAACTAACACCTCCTGTGATCGTCCGGAACGACGTGAAACTACCGATAACACAAATAGTAACATCATCTGCGACCGTCCGCAAAGACGTGAAACTACGGAAGCTCAAGAAGAGTACGCCCAGCAAAATGAAGACACCGAAGAACATCAACAGAAGGTAGATACAGAACCGGCAAATGAGGAGGAAGATGGATACATTTCTGAAGCAGCCTCATACAAAACGGGACCATTAGAACCGTTACCTACAAAGGTCCGGGTACAGAAAGACTTTACCCCGCACGACCAAATACGTTCGGTCAGTCTGTTACCGTATAGGCCAGGGCCGAGAATTTTCAAGCGACCACCTCCCCAAAAGGCACACACGCCCAGAAGTGTGCAAAAAGTGGTGTATGTGAGCACCCCGGAAAATGGCGACGTACGATTATACCGCGGAGACCGATGCGCATTTATGCGGTGTATCGCGACACAACAGTCGGCACCACAACACCACCTAACCGCACACGATGCTCACGACACCACTGAGGGAAGATGCATCATCCCGTCGAAATATAAGAAGACGGCAGATGCTGACGTCGCAAAATCCTCCCAAGTAGCTCCACGTTGGGCGCCATTTTATAACCCCAAAATCGAGTTATTACTTACGGTTCACTTGCGTGTGTGTGTGGGCTCTTTCACGCTGCTGGTCGGGCACTCCGCTAAAAGGGGACGGGGAACGAAAAATGAACCACGCGAGTGATTTTAGCAGATTATTACAATATTAACGTTTATTATCATTCGCGATCTATTTACAATAACAGTCCGGTACGTACATATGGTACTGGTTGCGGGTTCCGCGACGCTACATCAATTATTTATATAATTATGCACTCATTCAACATACACGGGGACAGGGGAAACGGAACGGGACGCTCTCGACACGAAACACGTGGGAACGACGGTATAACATTACATACTATAGGCTAACAAATTACTTATACGCGAACGCATTTACGAAAGTGCAATATTATAAAAAGGTATTACGATACTTATCACTTGGCTACGCGCGATATATACACATTATTACTGATGAACCGCGAAGCTATATATTCGGTAGATCGCGGCGCACGGGTGCGGCGGCGGGTCAGGACCTAGCTATACGCACACGTGAACATAACAATAAAAGCAAAAGGCTACTTGCCGCCGACAACGATGATGCTGTCGCTGGCGCTCGTTGGTGCGGTCGCTGGCGCTCGCTGGTGCGATCGCTGACGCTCGCTGGTGCTGTCGCTGGCGCTCGCTGATGCTCGCCGGTGTCAGGGCGACCGGGCGCGCGCTCTCTCTCTTGCTCCTGGCTGCTAACTTGCGCGGTTCCGCGTTACTGTGGCTCGTAGACGCTTATGGCGTCGCTGGCTCACGACGGCACACGTATGATAACGCGTACCCGCTTCCTCGGAACTTCCGCTCACGGTCCGGGGCTGATGCGAAGATGTCGCCGCGTGTCCTCTCCTCTTCGACACCGATGCGCTCGCACGGAGTTTGCACAAGGGCAAACTTGTAGCACATTACCGCGAAATGCGCAAAAACTGCGGCCTTAACTTTATGATTCGCAATACGATCGCGAACGGAAAATACCACGGTATTTTAAAACGGAACGAAATAAAGGTGCGTCGGGGACGAAAGGAAAAAGGTGTAAATGTAGGACTACGAACGACGAAAGCCAACTCAAGAACGCGAATTGACGAAGGTCAAATCAAGAATGTGAAGTTCGTTCCGAACTTCTTACTTCCTATAGCGCTTCTAGCGCCCTCGCGGCTCGCGCGTATCGTTTCGCTGATACGCCCGAACACTCGCGGTTTCACACGAGCGCTCTCACCTACAGCCGGCGTTCGGGCTGTTACAATATATATATATATATATATATATATATATATATTACAATAATTATTCGTAAGTATCTGCTAATTTATATTTTTCTCGACTATACTCGTAGAATCGTATTCGGATGTAATAAAGAAGTGAACTGAAAGGTCATTATCTAAAATTCTTTTTTCAATTTCGATATTTTTAGATATAGCTTCTCCTTGGCGCAATAAATAATAATATCGAAATTTAGGTAAATTGAGAAAGAATTATAAATTAATAAAATAATAAGAAAATGTTTGCTTTTTTGTGTTTGGTAGAATTCGGTACAGAAAAATAAAATCTTGAATTTTGTCAAATCCGAAGAAATCTTCAATGAAGTATCTCATATATTAATAATTAAGGATTTACAACTGTTTTAACATAGTAGATGTGATAAGGGATTAGAATTATTATATTACTTTTATATATAATTTAGGAGATTATAATTGTTATTTTTATATATACTTGATATATGTAAAAATTAATTAGATTAGCTTCTTTAGTTTACCTTGAACTGAAATATATTTCTGAAGTAACATTTTATTCAACTGTAATTTATTATATTCATTGTGCCCCACTCTTGTGTCTTCTGTTAGTGGAGCGGGATGAAAGGGTAATGGTCTTTATTGGAAGCTGTATATTTTATGGAATAAATTTATTTAATTAATTGTTGTGAATAAAACATGTCATCTTAAAATAAGTCCTTGTCTTCCACTTCCACAGTCAATTTTTATTTAAATGTAAAATTGTAATAAACTATGGCTTATTTCAATTTTGGGTGCCCGTCAGGTTTCGTTTTTCCCTACGTTATTTAAATCCATCTATTTATTAAATTTCCATTCACAATTAATAATTACTTTCTAATTTTTAATGAAATATATATTCAATAAATCATTATTTTCAATTATTCATAAAATGAAATTATAATTTCTCCATTATTTTTAATTAATCTCAAAGCCTCTGTGGATTATTTAGATTATATCATGATCGACCGCTGTGTAACCTATGTATCATTGCGCTAACATCTAACGTATAATGTAAATGCTAGCATCCAAAATTATTCCGAGATTGTGCAGTAAAGAAGCGGTAACGTCGCATTATATACGATTTAACAGACTGCATGCCAGCGATTATCGCTTTGGACAAATGTTTATATTTTTAATTTGGTAGTACTGTCAGAGTTATCTGTGCCAAATTACACGCAATTATCTTAATTTATCATATAATTCCACATGTGTATTGTTAACAAAGAAAAGTTATCTCTTCGGTTTTTCTAATGTCTGAAATTATTCAACAAAGCATCAGTATTGAATTATGTACGCGAAATTAAATATCGGCCATCGAAACGTTCAGAATGTTGTAGAAGGCCTTTGATGAGAAATTAATGTGAAGAGTAAGTGTTTTTGATTGGCACAAATTGTTTAAAGTAGTTCGAGAACGTGTTGAAGACGAACCACTTGAAAGACGATCAAGAATATCTACTGATGCGCTACACGTCGAAAAAATCAAAGAATTGGTTCCGCAAAATCGTCAATTAACTACTAGATCGCTTGCTGATATTGTTGGAATTCCAAATGGGTTAGTCAACACCATTTGGAAAAACATTTTGTGCCTGGAAAGAGTGAAATCTCGGTTAGTGCTAAAAACACTCAATTTTTGGAAAAACAGCGTCGCATGGAGGTCTGTAAAACGATGCTTTTGGACGATCAGGACAAGATGGAACGCATAATAACTGGAGATAAGAATTGGGCCTACGTTTACGATCCAGAAACAAATGATCAATCGAGTGAATATCGTGCCAAAAAAGAGCGAAGACAGGAAAAATCACGCCAAAGTCGCTCAACAATTAAGATTCTGCGAATTATTTTCTTCCATTATCGTGGTGTGGTGCATTATGAATTCTTTCCAACCAGTCAAATGGTTAACAAAGAATATTATTTGAGTGTTATGCGTCGTTTGCTTGAAGCTATTCGTCTCAAAAGGCCAGATTTATGGAAAGAGAACTCTTGGATCACGTAATGCATCAGCTCACACAGCATTGATTTTACATGAACATTTCGTGAAAAATTGAACCAACAGTAGCACCGCATGACTTCTGGCTGTTCAACAAAGTCAAAAGACCACTTCGGGTACACGGTTTTGATTGGATTGAAGAAATAAAAGCCGAATGGAAGAAGGAAATGATGGCCATTCCGGAATATGAAAACAAAAAATGTTTTGAAAATTGGCAAAGCTTTGGCATCGCTGCATTGCATCCGGGGGGGATTATTTTGAGGGGTATGAATTAGATTTAGAAGAATAAATAAAGATTTCAAAAGTTATAAATAAAGTCTTACTCATATTTTTACACAGTAGTATATATATACATATATATATATATGTGCAAATTACATATGGATTCTATGGAAAAAATTGTACTTTCGAGTGCGGGCAGTACAAAACAATTTTCATGTGTCTCGAGACGACTTCTATGTAGAGTTTCATGTTTGGACCATAGAATATAACTCGGAAGGACTGCTATGGGGAGTTTCTTATTTGAATGGTGGAATGAAATAACTCGGAAGAAAATGTACGGGGAATATTGTTTTTGGGTGGTAGAAGACGATGTCGAGGTATCTCGGGACGAATTCTACAGATAGTTTGCTGTTCGGATACGTGGACACTGTATTCTACTGTCCAAACACGAAATTACCCATAGAAGACCTTTAGACACCTGGACATCATTCCTACTGACTAAACACGATACAGCCCATAGATGTTTTTTCGAGATACCTGGACATTTTATTCTACCGTCCAAACACAAAACTCCTCATTGAAATTGCCCTGAGGCACCGGGTTCGTATTCAAAAACCCGTACACGAAATAACAATATTTTCCCGTAGAAGCCGTATTTAACATATATATATATATATATATATATATATATATATATATATATAATATAATATAATATAATATAATATAATATAATATAATATAATATAATATAATATAATATAATATAATATAACATCACATCACATCACATCACATCACATCACATCACATCACATCACATCACGTCACGTCACGTCACCTCACGTTACATCATATCACCTCACATCACATCACATCACATCACATCACATCACATCACATCACATCACCTCGCATCACATTACATCATATCATATCATATCATTTCATATCATATCATACTAATTTATAAAGACAAAGCGTGTTTTTGTTTGTACACAATAAACAAAAACACTTCTGAACCGATTGCTCTGAAATTTGGCAGTTAGATTCTATATTATCTTCGGAAGGACATAGAAAGAGTAAATTTTTTAAGCGGACCCTAAAATATCGCCTTTTTATACAGAAGCGATGATATATTTTGCTTATGCCATTTTGAAGATAAAATAGAATATATATTTTGAATTTCAGAGCATTCGAGGTTCAGTAGTTTTTGATTAAAGACGAAAAAAAACACAATGTGTCTTCCTAAATGAACATTAGTATGATTTGTCATACAAGTATCTTATAGGTCTTATAGGAGAAAAGAGCGAGAGAGAGAGAAAGAGGGTGAGCGAAAGATAGATAGAGAGCGAGAGGAGGAGGGGAATGATTTTTCTACATAAGAATTGCGACGATCAAGCTATATTCCCGATACTGCTTAATACGCGGAAAACTTGAACTTGAAATAATTAAAGTTTCAAATTAAAATAATCGAGAAATGCTGCCGATAAGCGATCAAACGCGCAATTATCAAAACAATATGATTGAGCGTATTAAATATATCTGCCTCAAGAACATAGGCCAAGGGAGAGCAGAGGGAAATTCACGCGCGTCGCGAGAGAGCTGCAGACGTGCGGCAGCCAGCGTGAAAAAGATGACCCGTGCTCCCCGCGCCAATGAACTCGGGAAGCAGTGAAGTTCTTGGTCGCTGCATTTCAAGCGCCCCATTTTTGATTAAATAATATAGAAATGTTGTTTTTCAGACTTTTATGATATTTAATATGTAGCAGGCATATATAAATATACATGCAAATAAATATTATAATGAATACACGAATAATTAAACGTCTGCGATCGTTCTAAAGGAGAAAAGAATATAGTTAAATATTATTTACATAATCATTATTGTCATTATAATTGGTTATAATAATTATCGTAGATATTATTATTATAACCAAATATTATCTAGAAAGAATAATAAATTATTATTAAATTATTAATTTATCAATGCTATTATTATATTATATACATATTAAACCGAGAGAAAAAGATATGATTAATTATTGTTAATATAATCGTAATTGCTGTGCGCAATAATAATAATAATAATTATTATTATTATAATGAAATTGTAACGTTCCGTCTCCGTCCGCCTTACTTTTTTCCGATTTGATTTTATTAGTACAGGAGATTTGTGGGGTTTAGGGTACGTGATTCGGAGGGAGGAACGTATCAGGACGGGTTTTCGGGTGAATAACTTGAGACTCGTTTTTTTTATGTTTAAAAAAAAAAACAAAATATATTGTCTTATAATTTATACAACAAGAAAATAATAATAATCAATCTTATTTTATCGGGATTTCGCTGTAGATACCCTGAAACAAAAAATAATGATTCGCAAATTAATCACTCGCGCCTTCAATTTATTTTATATTATGTCTATTAGTTATCGGTTTATCTAAATTTTTACGAAATCACACGGCCTTAACCCAGTAATTTTCTCGCTTTATTTACTACATTTACTTAAACGGTTCCTCTTTCTATTTATTATATTTATATAAGCGGTCCGTACATTTACACGGAGTTTCTTCCGCACTATCGTAATAAATCCTTTTCCCTTTTTTATATCGCGCTAAGGTGCGCCTTAGCCAGTGATATAAAAAAGTTCGGTGCTTTACTTAGGAATAAGCATTTATTATTCCTTAGCAAGACTCCGTTTTCTTTCGATTTATTTTATAGAATTTAATTCCTATATTTATAATAGTAAGTCGATCAACGTTATGATGACTTGCAAATTTTCGGTCGCCGGTCGGTCTGTTATTAATCCGAGGTGCGCCTCGTGATTAATAGCCGTCCAGTAGTTTAATTCGACGAAAAGGAGCGCCCTTTTTCCGAATTAAATTAGCTCGATTATAGTTTTGTCTCCCGGCGGCTTTCTGGATTATTTCTTAGGTGAAAAAGAAGTACTTTTTCAGAAGTCGAGAACGCTCGTTCTTCTGGGTCGGTAATCTTTTACACTTTTCTTACGAGTATAGGTGTTTTTCCTTTGGCCTCGTGAAAGAGTTTTCACCCAAGAAAATACAGAATTTGTCGGTCGGTAGATGACAGTTCCCTTCGTCACTCGGAAGGTATTCTTCCTCAACGAGTGCCGAAAACGAACCGTGTTCTTAGCAAAATTTAGCGTAATTTTATACATGGTAAAGGTACGTTAACAAAAATTGCTTATTGTTTATGTTAAAATACGGTAATGTTATTCCTATTGGTTAAACTAATATACGACTAATTTATTCTACCTATTCTACTCTATGTTTGTGTTTGTTTGTTTATTTATAGAAATTGTTTCGTGTATATATCTAACTGTTATAATGATTTGTATATAATAATGTTCTAATTCTAATAATTCTGGTCACGGTAACAATCTAATCTATCCTGCTTTTGTTCACGTTACAAAATATTCAGAGTCAGAAAGAATTGACTACTAAGGTAATTATTATTTGATTCTTATTATAACTTGTGATAATAGCTGTTATTGTTTATTATTATGATAATTGTTGATATTTTAATTATTATTATTTTTTGAGAAGAATTATTATTATCGTTAATTTGTTATAATAGTAATTATCATTAAAAGTATTATAATACTCAAATATTATTTGAATATGAACGAAATAAATTAAAAAAAACAGCACCAGAATTATTATAATATAATTTATATTATAGAACACGAGCGTCACTAAGAACGTAAATGTCAATTTGACTATATTAGCACAATTATTATTATTATTATAATTTGTTATAATAATAATTATCATTTTTATTATTGCAATAAATAAATATCCTAGAAAACTAAATTACGCCGAAATAATTATAAGAATACGAGCATCCTCAAGAACAGATTCGTAAATTAGCCTTATAATTATTATAATTATAATGCGATTATTATTATTTTAATATTGCAAAATTATTATTATTATTTTTCGACGGCTTGATACGAAATTAGTCGAACGATGGCTTAAGCACGCAATTGACTAATTTTTCTTGCATAAAAAGGCGAGTTGTCCACCCCAAAAGCGGTTCTCTCGAGGATATGGCCGAAAGAAGCTCCTTAAAGCTATCTCAACTTCAGAGTTCTAGTAATCCTGCCTGTCCAACAATCCTGAAAAGTAGAGTCGTGATCCTGGTTGTGTGGCGCTCCATTAAAGGCTAGCAGGCTCTACTATCCCGTCCGAATCCTAGTGAAGCTTGATCCTGGTTGCGCGGCGCTCCATTTAAGAGCAGCGTCCTTACTATCCCTCAAAGAGACTTAATCCTGGGTGCGCGATATTCCGTTAAAGCCTAGCGGTCTCATTCCTAGCCCCAAACAAAGTCGTGATTCTGGGTTCATGAGCTCTGTCGTGTTTCAGTGCTTGCGAAAAGAACCTGGTGGCGTGTTGAGTGACCAGGGACCGAGGCGTGTTGAGCCGCAGCCACGAAGTAGCAAGCACCGAGTAACGATCAGATAATTCGTTATAGACCAGCAGGCTACGCTCGTGTTCCTCACCCCCCCCCCCGCCCCTAAAACCCCAGTAAGTGTATACATATACATGTATATATTCTAGCATCCCCGGTCACGGCTTCGCCCGAGATAATAATTTAACCGATTTGATAAACAATTCAATAATATCTAAGTAAAAAGTACTCTATATATACAAATCTATATTTCCATAAATAATTGACTGTAATTTACCTATTGTTGCTTCGGTATAAAAAGCTGCTTCAATGCCCACTTCAAAAAGTTGATATATTGCCGACCATTTTATACAATATAGATACATATATATATATATATATATATATATATATATATATATATGCATATTAAATATGGCTTTGATGGTTAAAATTGTACTTTCCAGTTCAAGCGGTAGAACAAGATGTCCAAGTATCTCGAGACGAGGTTCTCGGAGAGTATCATGTTCGGACCATAGGAAATGTCTCGGGACGACTGCTATAGAGAGTTATGTGTTAGGGACATAGAATACAATATCTAGGTATCCCGGGACGACTCTTACTGGGAATGTGCGTCTTCGAATGATAGAATACGAATCTCTTCATAGAAGTCGTACTGACATATCTGAATTTTGTTCCTCACCAACTATACACGAAATTCCCCGTAGAAGTCGTTCCAAAACACCTGGAAATCGCATTCTATCATCTGAACACGAAACTCTCCGTAGAAGTTGTCCCGATATACCTGAACATTGTTTTCTACCAAGTTAACACGATACTCCCCGTAGAAATCGTCTCGTCATACCTGGGCAGCATCTTCTACCATTCGAATATGAAACTCTCCGTAGAAGTTGTTCCGACATACCTAAACATCGTTTCCTATCAACCAAACACGATAGTCCCAGTAGAAGTCGTTTGTAAAGATCTAGATATAGTATTTTACCGTCCCAACACGAATCTTTCCATAAAAGCTGATTTCTTCATACCTGGACGTCGTTTTCTATCAACTCAATACAATAGTCTCCGTAGAAATCGTACAGAGACACCTAGACATTACATTCATCCAAACACACAACTACCTCTAAAAATCGTCTTGAGGCAACGGAATATCGTAATCCACCGCCCGTACATGCCAATAAAATATTTATCAGCAGAATTTGTATTTAAAATAACTATATCTAATATGTATAATATAATATACATACAATATATATATATATATATATATATATATATATATATTATATTTCCATTTTTTCAATTAAATACCATGAATATTTTCGTAGTGATGCGAACTGAAATTCAAGCAAAATGTTGGTATATATATGTGCAGTGCGATTATTCCAACGATTTATAAATAAAATTGTCTTTTTACAAGTTTTTACTAGTTATGTTATATATAGTTAAAAATACGTTTCGAAAAGCAGTTCCACTTCTTTGTGCCTTATGATTATGGTTTAAAACACAATATAAATAAATCAGTTCAAATTCAAGATTTCCGACTGAAAAATTCTTATATAATTATCTTTTACAAGGAGAGGCTTACCTCAGCGGAGAGCAATTTTCCTTCAAAAGGTAAAAAATGTATTAAATATAACCAAAAACTAAAAAGCAAAAACCATTAGTTTTAAGGAAATACCGAATCAAAATAATAATAAACATGTATTTTATTATTATGTATACAGTTACTCGTAGATATGGACGTTTTCTACTTTCTCGCTAGTTAAAGTATCTTTTTGTTGGTTGAAGAGCATAAAATTCATGTTGTCTAACTGATCTGTTCTTATTTGAATTTAGAATTATTTTAAATGGTGTGATTTTTTCAGATTTTTTAGGAAATTTAAATAATTAGGGAAGAAAATTGTTAAATATTTCTAAATATTTACATTAATATTTCAATGAACCTTATATTATATTATATAAGGTTCGAATACAAAAAATGAATGAATAGAAATAATCTATAACTCACTATGGCTTAAATTATTATGTACAATTCATTAAATTAATATATATTTTTATCGGTTTTCCAATCTTTATACTACAATATATTAAACTAAAATAATGAGAGTCCAACTGTCCTTGTTTATTCTCACCCTCGAAGAATAAAACTTATTTAAATAAAACTTATTACTAAAAATAAATTAGATTAAAGATTAAAAATAATAAAGATAATATTAATAAAATAAAATAAAATAATAAAAATAATACATTTTTATTATTATTTTATTTTTTTACTATTTTTAATTGTAACGGGGTACTTATTTATGAAACACCCGGTAGAAGTACCCGTTGACAGAGTTGTAAAAAACCCCGAACGGATTAAATTGTTTAAAACAATTTTTTTAGACTGTAGGTTGTTTACGGATATTTCTTCCTCAGACTTACCTTTAGTTATCCTTAGAATATATATATTGATAGATTATCAATAATCCAGGAAAAGACGGATTAATGATCAGTTACAGGGGGAATATTTTTATATTTTCTATTACTGAGAAAAATTAAGAAGAAAATTTATTTAATTAAATAAGAAAATAAATTTATTATTTATTAAATTATATAAAATTATAATAATTCATATGCTACCCCTACCGAATACGTACCCGCGATATATTAACGCACGAATCCGTTCACACAGGGTATGAGAGAGATAAATTTGTAAGTATAGTAGAGAGACAAAGCAACAAGAGCGCTACCTTACGAAGACAAAGATGAACTACTATAGAAAACCGAGTACGCGCTTGTTGCTCTTACTATTTGTACTCTATGCTCGTATCACTAGTTTATAATTTCTAAGATTTTTTAATTAAGAAAATAAAAGAAATTATTAGAGAGAAATTATACTCTACTGAAATTCAAAGATATAAGAAGCAAAGAAAAATCCACCAACCTTATTATACGACGCTGAAAAAGAACTCAACCCAACGATATATAAATGAATAAAAGTGTGGATTTTGTCTATACAAATAGAGGTGCAGGTGACCAGCCGGTTTGTTGAACTCAATTATTCCGCAGAAACTTGCACGTAAAATTACTTCTATTGTATTATAATAAAAATCTTGAATTTCAGGAAATTAAATTTCTAAATAATACCTCGATTTAATAATTTATTTTTTTTTACTACTAGTGGCCAACTACTCGTTTCAAAATTTTTAAACTGTCTACTTTAAAAGTATATTTTTGACTCACTAACTATATTAACAGTTTTCATTTATTCTCCTTCGCTCTCTCTTTTTCCCTTTTTCCCTCCTTTTTTCCTATTTGTTGTAATAATCAACATGTATAGGGTAATGTAACCTATACATGTTACATAATACATAATAAATATTTTTATCGTTCTAACAGTCTTTATAATATAATATATTAACTAAAATCATGAGTCAGACTGTCGTTGTTTATATTCACTCTCGAAGAATCTGAAGTAGAACTTATTACTATCATAAATTATATTAAAAATTAAAAATTAAAAATAAAAATAAAAACAAAATTAATAATAAAACAAAATAAAACATAAAATAATAAATAAAATAAACATAATAAAAACAATATTCTATGCTAATAAAGGACAACCTGACTGCCCCCACCACCTTAAATTTAGATTCACTTTTGCTGTCCGACGTTTGACATAAGTATAAGTTTTAATTTTAATGTACAATTCATTATAAAAACATAATTTAAAAATTAATCATAAAAATTAAAGGTAATAGAATGAATATTTCAATAAATTCATATTATCAATCGATTAATGCTATGAATTTCTTAAGATATTCAATTAATGACTACTTATTTAAATAAAATAAAAACATAGTTTTATTAAACCAATTTACTGGTCTTACATACACTTCAATATTATTAACGGATCACCTTTTCTAAAACTACAATATTATATTATAGGATATGTTAACTAGCATAGATTAACTAAGACTTTGTATACGATTTTCTGCATTTAGGGTTATCATAATAAGTCAATTTTTCATCACCAGTGGCAATACGATGAAAAAATTATTTATTTTAATAACGCTGCAGCAATATTTAGGACATGCAAAATTATCGTACAACGTCTCTCGGTTTCAATTCGCACGGCATCCAGTTTCCAACCTTTTGCATGAAGCCCAATGCTTTTAAGCGCAGGGAAACGATCCTCATCCGGCAAAGCATTTAAGTCCTCGTCTTCAAAACTTTTTGTTTTTCCAGAGTAATCTTTTCCTAGATATATCATCTTTTCTGTACTGAAAAAAATTTTTCTTTAAATAAATTTTTTATGTATATGCCATTATGTAAATTCTTATTTAAGTATAGTAATTATATTTTTGAGTTATGAAAATCAAATATTTGTTTTAAATGATTCGATTCATTATTTTAAACATTTTGTGTATGATTTTTATAAATATTTTTAAAAAACACAATTTTATAATGTTGTATAATTCAACAGAATATAAAAAAATTCTAATATTTCAACTTATTAGGTCGTCATAGTTGTAAACATAAGTCATATGTAAGTGACTAAGCGTATATTAAATATTATATTTTAAATTAATCAAGAATAATTATATTTATATATTTTTTCATTATTTTTATTCTGTTATATATATATATATATATATATATATATATATATATATATATATATATATATATATATATATAATAAAATATTCAACAGCACAGCAAATTACTATAGTTTCACAATGAAACTTTTTAAAATATGAAATCAAATCTCTACTGTTTACCTTAAATTATCAATTGAAAAATAAAAATTCGTGAACATGTATATGAAAAATTTTCAACGTATTTTGGATTATATATAATGTATATTGCATGAATTTTAAGTTGTTAATTAAGTTTAATTCGTTATTAAATTATAAATTAAAGTTCAATTCGTTAAAGTTTACGATCCTAGCTCCTAGCATATGAACATAAAATTTTGTACTTCTATTAATATTATATATATGACACATATGTATATATTGTCTGCTACACACCAATCTACATATACCACTCTCTATGCTTCAATCGTCGTTTTTGTGCTATTCTTCTCTCGCTCTGGTCCTACATTTTCTACACACTCTACACTTCTTGCTTGTTTTCTTCTTTTTACTCCCTTACTTTCTCTATATGCTGCACCCAGAAGTATCAAGCGACAAAAACGCTAGTAATGCTACATTGGGGAAGATTGGAAAGAGAGGAAAAAATGGATCAGGATCCGTATATAGATTTATGGATTGGATAAATACGTCTATACTAATTTTTACTGTTTAATTATTTAATTAAATAGATTATAATAATAACGTTGCCCGGTGCTTACTACTTCGCTTAGCTTACTAACACGCCTTAGCTCCTAGTCGCTCAATACACTATCCATCAGGTGATTTCGGCAAGTACTAGATACGCCTGCTCTATTACTTTATGTTATATAAATATAGCTGCGGCTCAAAACGTTTCACCTCTTAGTCGCTCAGCAAATCATCAGGATCACTTATATAACATTGTATTTAAATTTAATTATAAACTACACGTCGGCTTCGACTCAGTACACCTAGATCCTTGGTCACTTCGTATGCCACTGAGTAACGTCGCAGTGTAGAATTAAGATAAAATTAAAAAAAAATTCATTTCGCCCTCTCGCTCAACACACCTGAGTTCAAAATAGATTGATGGAATATTCCCGTGAAAACTTCTCTCGACGTTCTTTTTGCAAAAGATTCAAATGTTTTGGAATGAGTCTAGTATTGACATGCTTCATATGCAAAACATTAACCAAAATATGTTGAGTCAATCCATAAGAGATGTTCCATAAGAGAGTCTCTGATACCGCTCTAATGCCAACACGACGATTTTGGAGCACCATTTCCTCAACTTTTTCGATGTTATCGTCGTTAATAAAGGCATATGGACGACTTGCAACAGGCAAGTTTTCGACGACTTCACGACCTTCACTGAATGCTTTGTATCACTCCAATACTTGTGTTTGCGTTAAAGCAGACTCCCCAAAACGCTTCTGCAACATTTTCAACGATTCCGTAGCTGTAATTCCATTGCAAACACAAAATTTCAAGCCAACTCGTTGATCAACTTTTTTTTCCATAGTCAATATCGTTATACAAACTTTTTGTGTCGTAAAGAAATAGCTGATAAACTCAAACTATTGGAGATATGACGCTCAAATTTCACACGAACATCGAGAAAGGTTGTACCAATATAGAAAAAAAAATTTGCCAATTCAGTTTACATGCGGAGTTTAAATGCACCAGTCCGGGTCAAATTTGATCATATTGATGTATTTAAAATTCAGAAAAGAAGTGTTCCTACTCAGTGGCTGTTCCCCCCTTACTGTACCCCATACCACGCTGAGTAATGTCTTTGCTGTTTGGCGAAGCCCATATCAGCTCGTAGAGAAAGTCTATGTGTCCACTCGGCTTGTCATTATTTCTCTAGTCGACATCGGAAATTTGAAACTGAATGGTCGACATTGCGATACCTAAATACTAAATCGAGTGGCGATAATATAAAGATATATGATATTAAACGTATTAATTACGTATTAACGTATTAACCCGTGATTTTTTTTATAATAAATTCAAATTATTTTATAATGCAATTAAAAGCAATTGAAGTAAATTTAATAAACTTTAAGATATAAAATTTGAGAATTAGGAAGCGTCATAGGAATTAATTAAATCTTAAATATATGTAAGTTCATATGAATTATTTATATATTAATTATTAATATTCAATCATAATTACCCTAATAACGAATATCATTCATTTAAAAAACTGGCATACTATTTTAAACACATTTTAATAAAATATTTGAGTCATTTAAACTTTATTTGTGAATAATTGGAAAGTTATATATATAGCCACAGATATATTTTAAAGAAACGAAATAAATTTAAGAATAATTAAAAATCATATTATTGCGGGTATTCAAAAAATATTTATTAATTTGTATATAAACAGTCGACAAAAGTACAATTAAAGTATTTTAAAAAGTAAGATTCCCTAGTTTGCTGTTTCACTGAGATGGCTCCTAGAGGACTCCAGCTGATCATAGTTTGAGCTTATGTTCTATCGACAAGAGCAGAATTAGTTTTGGTGGCGAAGAATATATATTTTAACAGTATGAGATAGACAATCATGGATCTACCACTGTAAAGCGGATCCAATTGGGAATTACGTGCGGTTATCTGCTTAACTGTAGAAAGGTTAAAAGGCAATCAAATTCACAGTGAATTGACGATTATTTATGATAAAGACTGTATGAGTGTACATCAGGTCGGAAGATGACAGGCAGATTTTCTCGAGGAATGCGCAGAAATGCATGATAAGCAGTGTATAGGACGCTCAAAAAGTGCTACTTCTGACGATGCGGTTGCAGCTGCTGAAAAAATTATTCAGAGGTACAGACGATGGACTATTGATGATATTTTATAAATTATACTTGCTGAATATCAAATTCACCGAACTTTAATTATACAGTCTTTCTGGAGAAACTGGGTTACATTAAAAGATTGTGCAATATAGGTTCCACGCCTACTTTTCGATAACCACAAACAAAAACGACCTCACACCATCTAAAAGTTTTTTTTAATATGCTTGAGATAGAAGGCAATGATATTTACGCACATGTTATGACCCCGACCTTTTCCCAAAGTTAAAAGAAAGCTCGGGTTGTCAGCACTTTGAATCCGATGACCAAATCGCAAAATACTAAATTGAAAAAAAGTGCAAGCAATTTTTTAAGGTTTATTTATGTTTACAAACAGATACAATAAATATATGTGATACAAAAATATAGGTGACTACGTTGAAAAATAGCTTAAGAGTAAAAGAACAAATTCAAATTATTTTTATAGTCTAAAACTAGTGTTTTATTTTTTTCCCAAAACAGAAAAATTCACTTTTTGAATACCCCTCCCACCAATTTCTGAATCTATATTAAGAATAATTTTTTCCGTTTTCATAATGAATTAATTTTCATAATACATTGTATATAATATAAGCTAGAATGTTTTGGTTATATAGAAATTAGTGTAGAATTTCTAGAAATTACATTTAATAATATAAATAAGAGACAATAAAAATGTTAACATCATCCTGGTCACTAGAACACGACATCCAGGCGTCTCGGGATCACTTCTACGAAGAGATTTCTATTTTTCTGAGTAACTATTATTATCTGTTATTATCTGTATGAGTAACTATTATCTGTTTCCTAACTTCAAAAAATGGCTTGGTGGTAAGAGATTTGCGGACAATGTAGAAGTAATCGAAGCTGTAAATGGGTATTTTGAGGAGCTTGGCGAATCACTCTATAGAGGTGACATTACTAGACTAGAGCACCGCTATGAGAAATGTATCAGTCTTGGAGGAGATTATGTTGAGAAATAAAAAAAAATTCTTAAAAACGTTATTTTTCTTGGTCAGGCCGGAAACTTATCAATCCACCCTCTTATATACACACATACACATACACACACACACGCGCACACACACACACACACACACACACACACACACACACACACACACACACACATATTTATATATTCATATTTTAGATTAAATACCGCGTAAATTTAATGACTGGTACCAACTGAGAGTGAAGAAAAAAAATGGTTTGCGAAATAGCATCTTTTGGAAGCGGACACTGAGATAGTACCTTTTTATACGGAAGTGACGATAGGCAAAATTATTTATAGGAATATAGATTTATACGTAAAGTATTTTTTAAATTGATATTATTAAACTCTTAGTTAATCGGTTAAAGTGTTATTTTAGGCAAAGACAAGAAAGGGGATACAAGTATATGAATAATAACAAATAGAATTAATAAATTAAATGAATTTTTGAAACATTTATTGTCATCATTAACTTATATGCATTAATTTATTACCTATGCCCGAATTAATTATTAATATACATACCTAATTGTTGGAATTGGTGCGTTTTCTACGGCGCACTATAATGTACAGATACACTGAACATGTGTGCGTGAGCGCTCGCCGCTCGGACGCTTGCAGTGATCCTCGCGGCTAGTTGGTTCATCATAGTTCTTCATATGTATTAGATGCGTATATTAATTACTGCTTTAATCCGTTAATAAAGACCAGTTTATAGATCAGTTAAATCTGTAGGATATACTCATTTATACCTTCTCCTGAATACTCCTAACACTAATTGATAAAAAAAAATGTTATGAATCTACCAAGCCTGTTCTGACAAAGATTATAGGTAAAATAGAATCTTATATTGAACATAGATATTTATAACAGTATCTATTAGTTCAACATATAATCTAAACACGAAATGTTTAATAATTAGTTACTTTTCACTTTATCTTTTAATTCGATTTTCTTTAAAAGACATAAATTAATTGTTCAGAAAATATGAGTCTAGTTTTTTCTGTAATATTCTCGACAAAAAATTATATTTTCTTCATCAGCTTTTTGATGATGATGCTGAATGTTTTTTCGATGAAGACTATTTTTTCATAATAAAATAAAATTTTTTTTGCACACAATTAATATACGATGTTAAAATTTCTATAGTCTGTTATTTATATTATTAAAAGCAATTTCTAAAAAATTCTATACTAATTTCAATAAAATATAAATATACCAGATTCTATTATTTAAAATGCATTGTATTCATTTGTGATAAAAACAGAGAAAATAATTCTTTAATACATTTTCAGAAATTAATATAATGATTTCTAATTATTTTTAAACTAATTTTGTTACACATAAAATATTTTTATAACTATATATAACTTTCCACTTATTCATTAATAAACTTCGAATGGTTCCGATCCCCTAATAAAATGTAAGATTTTTTTTTCATATATTTAAGCAAAAAAGTGTTATAAAAACATAGTTTTTGTGAGAATTGATCTATTTTTTTATTTTAACACTCGCTTTTTTTTAAATGCATGTTATTGAACATCAATTCTGGCTTGAAGGCCTACCGTGTAATTGGACACGATTTTAGCGGAGTTTTCACTCCTTCTCTCTACTCTCCATAGATCAGTTGCTGATAATAGCCATTAAGATTATTTCAATTTTGGAGGATAGAGAAAAGGAATGTGTCAAATTGTGTCAAATTATACGCCAGGACTTAGAGACAGAATAGGCCGCTAGGCGGCGAAACCTTGTGAGATTGCTCGTTCAAGTGCATGGATTTGAAGAAAAGAAAATGGGGGTATTCAGTGAGCGTGGAGAGAGAGGAAAATTAAATCACTGTTTCCCTACGCTTGTTTCTTTCTTTCCCTCACTCACTTTGGCTTTTACTTTCTCTCTCTGTTGGATACAGAACTATCAAGATATTTCCAAGAAAGCAACGTTTATCGGACATATCTGCACTACCATCTCCGATTAATTTTTGATAAGCTTTTCCTATGTAAAGCGACCGGAGTTTCCACTCCTTCTCTCTACAGTTATTTTAATTCAATTATTAAATAAAAAATTAATTTAACAAATAAATTAATCGGTTAGTAAATTTAATTTATCTGGAGAAATTCTTCAATTTGTTAGTTATAAATCATGCACAACTCTAACAATATATTCCATAGAAATAATATCTATGAAACATTTCCTAACTGTTTTATTGCTACTTGTACTGCACATTATTGCTACAAGGCTACTGCTGTGAAAAGCATGAGATTTACATGGGAAGCATACGAGCTAATACGAGAATACGTTAAAAAAAGCATTGCCAGTTACCATATCTACTTACTGGCAACTTACTGCAGGCTTTTCAGAATAAACCTTCGAGAAAATGTATTCGAAGGTACTGTAGAGACAAGCCAACTGTGATATCTTTAGAACAATGGCGACAAGGATGCGCGATATAAAAGTTTATATTATAGTTTTTATATGAACTTGCAGTTTATGGCAGTAAGGTCTCATAAATGAGACAAAGAGAGTTCTCAGAAAAAGCAAACAAAATTTTGGTAGCAAAGTACCAAAAGTGAACAATTATCCGATAAAACGTAAGTACAGAAAAGTGAAAAATAATTAATCGCAGAGAGCAAAACTTTAAGCTGGTTACAAACTTTAAAGAAAAACGTCAAATATTAGCAGAATTAAGTAAATGTGGAATACAAGTAGACAAAAGTGACAATTATAACGCATTACGCGAAAAACTAAGAGAAATAATAAAGGCAGAATTAAATGAAAAAAGTGAAACAAAGGATTTTAAAAACTTTGCAAAAACAAACGCAATTAATGAAAATCCCAAAAGCTCAAATATACAGATTAAAAATTTATCGTTAAAAGAGTCTGTAAAGATAAAAGAAAACAATTTAAGGACCGATAAAATAGAATTCCGTTTGTATACAGACGATTGGGAGATTTTTACCGAGATATTAGAACAACTGTTCATCGCCCGCGACATAAAAGACAGAAAAAAGCGGCATAGCTACTAATAAGAAATGATGAAAAAGTATTTAAACTCGTGAAACAATTACTTGTCCCTGAAAAAAACTCTCAACAAAAACATGTGACGATATTCTAAAGGTTTTGAAACAGTTACCAACAATACAGCAAAACTAAAAAAGTTATCATTAAATTATAAATGTAAAGAGTTAAACATTGCATTAAGAGATCAATTTATTTATGGATTAAAGGACCACGAAACAAAAGTAGAACTGTTCAAGAGAAGCACCTTAACGTTTGAGTAAGCATATAAGGAAGCAAAATCACAAAAATCGGCTAATAAAAATCCAATAAATTTAACAAGCACGATAAAATACGCAAAATCAGAGAAAAAAGATGTATTCCTTATAAATAATAATAACAAAAGCTTTGGAGAAAAATTGAGCCAGTTCGATATCATGTACAAAAAAATGAAAAAGATCAATTTATTAAAAAAAAAATTGTTATTACTTTGAGAAGCCCAATCATACAGCAGCAATATATAGATTTAGAAGCTTCACATACCATAATTGCAAAAAAGGAAGTCACCTTAAGTTGGTTTGTAAATACGACGCAGGAAGAAACGAGAGAAGTCAAGTATGTATACAATAGTTTCAATATAGTAGGGAAGAAACATCCGACGCTGTAAATATTAACAGTACGTCATACCAAAATAAGAAGAACGTACGACACGAAAAAGACCTCTTATATATAAGATAAATAATATGGTAAAACAAAATTATTAGAATAGTGGAGGAGGAAATTCTATGAATAAATGGGTGACGATTAATGGTATGGAAATCAATATGCAAGTAGATACAGGTACGTTTGCGATTGTACTCTACGAAAAATTTTATAATGATTATTTGAAAAATTGTAAAATTATAAAAACAGATCGTATATTAAAAATGTGTGATGAAAGTATTTTGGAATCGATTGAAAAATTAACTAAATTAAGCGTAGTTTACAAAAATAAAAATTGTCTGTTAGACTGTTTTATTTTACCCGAGGTAAATCCAGCCCTGATTGGCAGGCAATGGTTAGCTGTGTTCGGTATGTGGACGTTACAAATTGAAGAGACTATTATATGTAAAATAAACAAATTAAATATTGAAAATGAAACAAGCGCATTAATAAAAAAATGTAATAAATTTGTTTAGCGACACGCCAAGTTTATATAATAAAAGCGAAAGTTTTATTTTTTAGGCTACTAATCGAAAAAGAAATTAAAAGACTATGAAATTTAGATCACTTAACTCCTATTAATGTAAGCGAATGGGCGATGCCAATCGTTCCTGTTTTCAAAAGGAATGGAAGTATCAGAATCTGCGGTGATTTTAAGTTAACAATAAACAAATTCATATTAATTGATAAATACCCGCTACACTCTACAGATGACATTTTGGCAAAATTACAAGGCAGGAACTCTTTTTCGTAGTTAGACCTAACCCATGACTACATGCAATTTAAAGTTGATGAAAAAGTTCAGAATTGTTCACTGTCATTAAGCACAAAAAAAGATGAGGAGTATTTATAAAATCTACATAAAGTTTGCGATATATTATAAAATTGTGGTTCAAGATTAAATAATTTTCGTTGATGAAAGATAAATTAGAAGGTTTCGGTTTTATAATTACCAAAAAAGCTTATATAAAGCAAAATCAAAAGTATATACAATGATAAATGCTCTACAACTGCAAAATAAAAAAGCTTTTATCTTTTTGGAATTAATTAATTTTTATTTTAAATTGTTAGAAAAAAGATTGGAAAAATTAAAGCCTTCTAGCGAATAATGATAATTTTTCATGAAACAAAAATTGTACTAAATCATTTAATTGGATAAAAAACGAATTAATATCACCAAAAATATTAGTAAATTATGACCCAAAAGAAAAATTAGTTTTAGTATTCGATGCATCCGACTAGGGATTATCAACGATATTATCTCATAGCGTTTACGATTTCGTACTTTAAATTAACAGGATGTGCCTGATATATATATATATATATATATATATATATATATATATTGTGACGGGGAACGCAAACACTACGTGCGCTTGCTTTCCCACGTCCCGGTGCTCTCTCTCTAGCCGTAGCCTGTAAATATGTATTTGTATATTTCCATGTATAGATGTTTATCTGTTACAGGCCGACGCACAACTACACCGGCGGAGAGGTAAGTGAGAGAGAGAGCGGGGAGTGAGGAGAGACGGCCGCGCGCGCGAAGAATTGGACAGAGAGAAATCAGCGAGCTTTTGACACGCGTCTTAACCGGCCTTCGCTCCACGCACGTTTTTTTTGCTTTTACTGTGTCGTGTTTGATCGTGTACGGGAACACGCCTCGTGTTCCACGTGTTTCCCCTCACCACGTACCTCTTCTTCGGGGGGTGTACCCGATCGAACGCGCGTGTTGTGCCACGGTATTGTGGCTGTGTGCAGTGCACACGCGCCGAGGACGAGTCCGAGCGGACGAACTGTCGTCTGACCCCGTCTCCGCGGAATAACCGCCCCATTCCGGGGTTTCTGGACGGCGACGTCACCGCCGCTCCCGGTGAAGAAAGGCGCTGCTGCCGGACGAGGACGTGCTGCGGGATCAACGAGCTCCGACTCGCTGTAAGTGGCAGCCCCTTTTCTCTCTCTCTCTCTCTCTCTCTCTCTCTCTCTCTCTCTCTCTCTTCCCTAGCTCCGCGCGCGCCGTCGCCTCGGCGACCCTCGGTCTGCGCTCGACGCGCCTTAGCGCACCCGTCGTGTAAACCCGCGAGACATTAAAGCCCATTTAATTTTACCTTTTGTCTTCTTATTCCGTGCAAATCCTGCATGCGAGCCTTCGCCCTCCGCGAACCGCCCCTCTACTTTGCCGAATTCTTTCGGGGCTAACCCCAGACGGGCACACCTTTTGCAACGGCCGTGCCCGCCGTCCTCGTGTTCGAGGCGGACACGCGCACCGTTACAATATATATATATTTTACTTTCTTGCGAAGAAAACTTCTGCTGTGAGAAAACTGCTAAGATATATATATATATATATATATATATATATATATATATTTAATTTCGGTCCCTAATTTAGCCAGGTCGGAAAATGAACACGATTGTCATTTTCTTCCCACAGCTATCCTCGTTTTTTTCGAAATAAATACGCTCATTCGCTCTCTCTTTCTCGCCTTTTCTTACTTCCGAGGAAAAACGCAGATTTTCCCATTGTGTAAAGGACATTCTGTCCTCGACATTCGAACTGTTCGCAGCGACTTCCCGTGCTAAATTGTACTATATTATATGTACTTCATTTTAATCGGGAGTTGCCGTTCGTTTAGAATAATTTGCGCGTATCAATTACACTAGGTCGCTTACGTATTTTTTTATGAACTTGTAGAACTGTGACAGTTAGGCGCGCTGTCTGCTAAAGTGAATTGGTGAACTTGGCATTGAGGCCTTGTTGAGATCCACCCCTGTGCGGATCTCTCAGGGACTTCTCGAGCGGCTTTCAGGTCAGTTTGCTACTGTGCGTGTCAAGAGCTGTCCCCGTTTCCTAGCGCATTAGGAGTCACCACGTGGCGTAGGAGGATTGGCGGAATATCTCTTGCACTTTAGCCTGATCTCGAACCTGCTAGGATTTATTTGGTAAGAGAGCTCTGGAAACTTATTATAGTTATATATACATTTTTTTTTATGTTACTTAACGTTGCTCTATTTATGCTTCCGAATATCGGTGCTAATCAGCGACGGAGGTCTACGATGTGTTTGTAAACAAAGCACATGTAAATTATTACAGCGGTGCCTGTATTAATCGCATATGCATTATTCTTTCTGTAAATTTAAATTCTTTTCTAATCTAATTTTGGTTAATATAAAGACACAAATATTGTATGTTAATTTTACGGCTCTTTCCTCCACTTCCTAGTTGAAGGGTTTTTTTTAATGCCATTTTTATTTTTATAATAAAATTAATATATAGCGTAATTAAGGATTGTATTTATTTTATCCTTTCACTTAACCCACATTCTTATAAATTTACTCATTTGCCTTTTGATTATTATTATTATTATTATTTTTTTTTTTTTTTTTACGGAGTCTGTGAATGGTGTTTATGCATCTCCGATGGTCGTTCAGCAAGAATGGTCTTGAAAAACGACCACCGGAGTATGTGCGACTCGACAGAAAACCCAAGTCACTATGCACTAAACACATATCTCCGTGTTGCACCGACACCAGCCCGGAACTGTTATACACATTACTTCAGCCTGGGCGGCAGTCCTTGCGTGGTCATTTCACGTTCATATCTCTCATTCCAGATTCACATGCATACTTGATATTACATTCACTCTTCATAGACTTTCAATTGTCCAGACATCCATCTGCTCTTATGTTCTGAAGCACATTCATAACGTATTTTGCGATCAACCGCCAGCTGTCCGCGTCCGTCATCATAATTTTCGTCACGTTTTCTGGCGTGATCGCTCCTATCCTCGTCTGTAACTCTAGTCGTGGCTCAGTCCAATGTTCGCACACAAAAAATGTGTGCTCCGCATCGTCCCAAGCCCATCCGCAGTACTTGCATTCTGAAGAGGCGACCCTCTTCATCTTGCAGAGGTACTTACGGAAGTATCCGTGTCCGGACAGAAATTGGGTAAGGTAGAAGTTCACCTCTCCGTATTTCCTCTCTTTCCACGGACCGATTTTGGGTATTAGTCTTTTCGTCCACCGTCCTCTTTCGTCCGTCGCCCACCGTCTCTGCCATATCTCGATGGTCTTCGTCCGTTCTTCAGTCGCAGCGTCTTCCCTTCCAATGTTCGAGCTTCGCTCGTAAATTCGCTTCCGTTCGGCCGCGAGCAGATCGATGGGAATGACCCCAGCAATCACGAAAACGGCGCTCTCAGACGCGGTACGATACCCGCACGCGATTCTTAACGCGCCCACCCTTTGTACGCTTTTTATGGTTTTCGCGCGTTTCCTGATATTCATCGCGTCGGCCCAAACCTCCGCCCCGTAAAGCAAAATCCAGTGGGTAACGCTCATCAGCAGTCTGCGAACGTTCTGTTTCGATCCGTTCGTATTGGCCATCAGTCTACTTAGAGCCTTGGTCTTTTCTGCTGCCTTTGTCGCCGCGTTTCGTAGGTGGGGCCAGAAGCTCAGCTTCGTATCCAAGGTAACGCCAAGGTACTTGACTTCACTCCTGGTTTCCAGTCTTTCCATCCCTAACGTCATCGGAACCACCGTCAGTATACGTCTGCGAGTCAGCAGCAACAACTCAGTCTTTTGCAGCGCGAGCTGCAGTCCGTGGTCTGTCATCCATTTGTTCACGCGTCTCATGACCTGATTCAGCTTTAACCGAATCAAGTGATAGTCTCGTGCGACTATCACGGCTGCCACATCGTCGGCATAGGCAATGAGACGCGCGTCGGAGGGCATGTCTAGTCTCAGCAAACCGTCGTATTGTACGTTCCAGAAGTCGGGATCTAAAATGGAACCCTGCGCCACCCCCGCTGTCACGCGTTTCCATTTCTTTCCGTCCAAAATATCATACGTCAGTCCTCGGTCTCGTAAGTAGTCCCGTATGATACGAAGGAGGTAGGAGACAACCTTGAAAGTCAACTCCAACGCCCCCAGTATCTCTGTCCATTTTGCAGAGTTAAAGACGTTACGAACGTCCAGGGTCATCAACAGAACCAGTGGTCTAGTTGCATGACAGCCCCTGTTCGCCGTGTGAAAGATGTTCGTCACGTCACCTATAGCTCCGATTGTCGACCGTCCTTTTCTAAATCTGTGTTGTTGTTCGGATAGGTCTCCGGCGTTTTGAATTGCCTGTGACAGTCTTGGTCTCAGCAGTAGCTCCAACAGCTTCCCTGCCGTATTTAGTAGGCAGAGAGGCCTGTATGAAGAAGGCAAATCGGGGTTCCCCTTAGACTTACGGATGAGAACCAATCGAGCCTCCTTCCAGAGCCTGCTAAAAACTCCCTCCACCAGACACCCGTTGTACAAACCCAAAAGGATGTCCGGGCGGCGCGAAGCGACCACCCGTAACACCTCACTAGGTATGCCATCGGGGCCTTGTTAGGCTTCAACGCATTCGAAGCTCGGCGGAGCTCTTCCTGCGTGAAGCGAGGGATCTCTATATCTGTCATTTCGTTTATCGCGTCCGTTCTGTTGGGATGGGTTGGGAAAAGTCTCTCAACTATCCGCTCCATCACGCGTCTCGTAGTTCCGGCGGACCCCGACCTCCCAGGGCGCATGTTACAATTTTATAACCGTTGCCCCAGGGATCCGAGTCTACCTCGTCGATTAGTTTTGTCCAACACCGTTTCTTACTGTCATTGATCGCGTATCTCAGTCGTTGTCTGGCGCGACTATACTCCGTAGAGTATAGTCCCACTACGTCTCGACTTCGGGCTCGTTGAGCTTTCCGTCTCAGCTTCAAACAATTGCTTCTGAGATCCGCGATCTCGGCTGTCCACCAGTATGTTTGTCGTCTGTTTCGTACTTTCCGTTTCTTGGGCATGGTGGCATCGCATAGGCGCTGTAGAAAGCCAGTCGTTGCCGCCGCTAACGCCTCCACCCTGTCCCGGTTCGTTAACTCTTGAGGCACCTCTCGTAAGGGAGGTTCTGCATTTTGCATATACCTTTGGAGTTCGTCTATGTCTAGGTGTTTGGGGTTCCACCCCGTAGATCTTGTGCCCCGTCTCCTCGTCTGTCTCGTCGCGTCTGTCAGTTTGAAGGCAATGTACTGGTGATCACTTACCGTATAGTCCTGGATCACCCGCCACGCCCTTATCCTAGTCCGAATTCTGACCGAGGTCAGAGTCACGTCTGGTATGGAGTTACCATACCCCGGTCGTCTGTACGTCGGTATCGTTCCTTGGTTAACTACTGCCAGGTCCAACCTTGCGGCCATCTTCAGCAGCAGTCTTCCCCGTCTGTTGGTCAAGGGCATTCCCCACTCGATCGCCCGCGCGTTAAAGTCGCCCGCCACGATCACATTACCAGGGATTTCCCGCAACGCGTCCTCGATTTTTCCAAGTTTAGCCGCGTACTCGGAGGCACTGCTGTTTGGGCTCAGGTAAACACTGACATAGGTTATGTCAGCGACCGTCACCCAGACACAGTCCTCCTCAGTCCCGCTGCGTGCGATATTCGACGCACCCTTTCCACGTAACCAAACTGTGGACTTGCCAGAGCTGCTTGTGAGCCAAGTCGGTAATCGTCTGTCTTTGTATTGCTCACTGATAATCAGCACGTCGATGTTCAGTTCCGCCGCAATCTGCGGGAGCAGTGCGTCTGCCACGCTATTCGCGTTCATATTACATTGGAGTATCGTCGTCGTCATTGTGTGACTGACTTTGTCTTCTGTTCTGTTAGTTCTATCCTGAACGCGGCACACGAGGATGAGCCGGGTAAGTATCCCCTGTCTCGGATATTATCCTTAGTGCACAGGGAACACTCCCCACGACTCTTGCAGTCCTTGTGGGAATGACCCTTGAGGCCACATCGCCAGCAGCAGCTTCGTCTGTCCAGTCCTTTACAGTCTTTCCGTACATGACCGAACCCGAGGCATCTATAGCATCGCGAGACGCGTATCCTTGCTCTTATTCTTGATATATTATTATTATTATTATTATTATTATTATTATTATTATTATTATTATTATTATTCCCATCCGTTGTCTGTACCTTGACGAAGATCGGCTGTTTCACCATCTCTCAGCCGATCGGGTGATGGGCTTAAAAGAGTACCTCCTCCTACCAATGAATAGAAGGGCGAAAAGATAGTATGATAGCTGCCATTTTATGAGTGAGAGGATATCCCCTAAAAAAGGATATCCCAGAGTGAATGAGTTAACGCACGGAGCAGTGATGTGCTGGAAGACCCGAAAGGGCAACTGAATAGAGACTTCCATGCCGACCATGATCGAAGCTGCACGTCCTATAAACAGACCTTCGTTAGTAATACAGAGGTTAAGGAAGGCACACTTGCTCAGAGACTCTATAAAACGGTATCTCTTGAGGAGTGAAAACACATGCGGAGCGTAAGCGAACGATCCTGTAAAAGGGATCCTAGCAGAGTGATTACAGATGCATGAATGAGCTTCAAACATTGGAGTTTCACTATAATATTTGAGGGCAAATGTATGAATCTACATGAATGAAGGTTAGAACGAGATACTCTAGAACAAATGACAGACCGCCGTGTTTTCCGTGCGGTGCGACCCGTGAGCTGCCAAAAGGAGATCCTGGGTGTCGAGGTTTACGCTCGGTTGTGTGCTGGGTGACCCGAAACATCTTTGGCTTCCGCTGACAGCAAGACGGGAGGCTAGATCCTAGCCAGATCTAATCAAACGGCCTTGGCGAGTGCGTTCGGTGTGTGATTTCCCCCGATGTTTCTCCAGAGAGTGAAACATCTTGTTGTTGGGGTGCGAAGCTCGAGAGGACAGAGGTGGAATAGTGCACCAGAGCGCGCTATACTCCTGCACAATGGTCCGAGATGAGTCATCCCTTACAGGCATGTGTTGGGGGGCTGCCTCATCGAGCTCAACGTTGAAGGGTCCAGGAGGCCGACCATCTGCAGGAATGAAGTTAAAAAATTGATCTATGGATTGCCTAAAGCTACAAAGGAGTTACCTTGGGGTGGGGGAGGGAGAGCCGGCTGAGGCCGGGATTAAGTCTGTTGAGCGGACGAGTGAACTGGAGATTATTCTCCAACTTGCTCGGCTGCTCAAGGACATGATCAAGGCAATGAAGAGCCAACCAATTATTAAAAAAGACATCAAGGATGGCCTTCCAAAAGCTGAACAGCTCGTAGATCCTCTTCAGCACAAAATACAAGGGAAGAAGGTACCGGAGAGCTTCCTCCCAACAACTAGGCAGAAGAGAGAAGAGATAAGAAAAGAAGGAAGAACAGGAGGATAAAAAAGAGAAAGAGGGCTGGAATCTAGTTAAAAAAAAGAAGTAGCATGGTGAACAGAATGTAGAGGAAAAACCTCAGCATCCAAAAAAAAATAATCATAGAAATAATGCGATCACCATCAAATCAGCGCAGGGGAAATCCTACGCTGAGGTGATGAGATCCATCAGAGCGGTCAAACCGGAGGACTTGGGCGCGGATGTGAGGACCATCCGGAAAACCAAATCGGGTGAGGTGCTGATTGAATTCAGACATACGAAACCCGAAGGTCGGAAGGCACTTGCTGAAGTGCTCAAGGAAGCAACAGGCCAGAGCGGCTGTGTCAGGGAGCTGACCCCTAGAGGAAGTCTAGAGGTTAGAGACCTTGGCTTCTGCGTGACGGAGGATGAGGTGTATAAGGCCCTCAAAAGTAAACTGCCAGATTATCGTGGCGAGCTGCAGGTCAGAGTGACCAAAACCAACACTGCGGAACAGCGTGCTGCCATCGGAGAGCTGGAGGAGGTTGCTGCCGCGCAGCTGCTGAAGATCAGGTTTTTGCGAGTGGGCCTGGTGAATTGTCGTGTACGCCGCCGCGAAATAATGACGAGGTGCTACAGGTGCCTATGACATGGTCACCGGAGTCATAGCTGTAAAGGCGCTGACCGTAGCGCCTGTTGTTATTGTTGCAGACAGAGAGAGCACAAGGTCGCGTCTTGCACCGCAGAACCCGAATGTTTTCTCTGTAAAGGTGAAGCGAAATCGAAGGGACGCCGGTACGTTGTCGGTTCCGGCGCCTGTCCGACTTTTCGCGAGGCTCTCTCAAAAAAGGCTAAATGGTCGTAATTCTGCTAGGGAATATTAATCGCAGCATGACAGCTGATCACCTCCTTCTTCGGCTTTGCAACGATACTGATGCTGATATATTAATTATCAGCGAACAGTATCGGAACAGATAAGGAGTAGGTTGGTTCACCGATAACTTTGGAACGGCAGCCATTTGGATTCCTGACCCACGAAAAACAAAAGTAGAGGATCATGGATCTGGAAATGGCTATGTTTGGGTACGATGCAATCGCATCACGTATGTGAGTTTCTATCTTACACCAAACCAAGCCATAGGTGACTACCAGGTCATACTAGATGACCTGAAAGGCACCGTCAGAGAAATGAAAGGTGAGCTGGTGATGGCAGGTGACCTTAATGCAAGGGCCCTAGAATGGGGCATGGCGGAGCTCGACTCCAGGGGTCGAAGAATCATGGAACTAGCGTCCAGACTAGGTCTAAAAGTTCTAAATACTGGCAATACTTCGACCTTCATGAGACCCGACTATGCCGAAACTATACCTGATGTGACCTTTGCGACTGAACATCTGGCCTCTCGAATCCAGGACTGGCAGGTGATCGAGGACTACACAGCCAGCGATCACCAGTACATCACATTCCGCGTATGTGATAGAATGCCAGGTTTCACTGGACACATTTCGCGAGGGCCCCCTAGATGGAACGTTGCAGGGATAAATAGAGAGAAATTCTCACGGGCCATTGAACGCGGTCAGTAAAGCCTTGTTAGGATTCCAAATGGCTCATCGACAATTCAGCACGCCAGGGAGTTGACTAGCGCCACAATGCGCATTCTACACCGGGCTTGCGAAGAGTCGATGCCGTGCAAAGTGGTTGGTGGAAAAAGACGTCCGGTTTACTGGTGGATGGCTGAGATAGCTGATATGAGGCGTAGGTGTTTACATCTACGACGAATGTCACAGAGAGCTCGTAAACACGGAGATGACATCACTTTGAGGAGGGCTGAATACAAGCTATATAAGAAAGCCCTTCGACGAGCGATCGAAGCCAGCAAACGCCGATGCTGGAAGGCGATTTGTGAAGACATAGATGGGGATCCATGGAGACTGGGATACAGGGTAATTGCTGGAAAACTGGGAGCTCATGGAAACATGGGCATCTTGGACTCCGGCACAATGCGGAACATTGTAGATACCCTGTTCCCCACCCACCCTGATAGGTCTGATCCAGCTCCACCGAAACGAGAACTGGATGTACCTCTTTTCAGCAAGGAGGAGCTCGGTAGAGCCGTGAGAATCATGCGGAATAAGAGGGATCCAGGACTTGACGGAATTCTAGGAGAGGTGTTGAAAATAGTAGTTGAGGAGCATCCATAACTCCTTCTGTCGATGTACAATTCGTGCTTAACAGCTGGTTTATTCTATTCTATCTGGAAGGTGGCGAAACTTGTGCTTATCGACAAGGGCAAGGGTCCGCCGGAGGCGCCCTCGTCGTATCGACCTTTATGTATGTTAGATACAGCTGGAAAGCTGATGGAACGTCTATTGAAGTCACAACTCCTGGGGGCTGTTGCTGCTGCCGGCGGCTTGGCTCACAGACAGTACGGATTCCGGGGAGGCAGGGCGACGGTGGACGCAATCCTCGAGGTTGTTGATGCGGCGAGGCGCACAAAGAGGGGTAATCACTACTCTCGACCTGTTTGCTTCCTAGCTACCCTTGACGTTCGGAATGCCTTCAACTCTGTTGGATGGGCAAATGTTTTGAGGGCCATGGAGCGAGACTTTCGATGTCACCTTATATACTTCGTATATTGGATGACTACCTTAAGGATCGATACTTGGTTTACGAGACATCGGACGGTCGGAGAAGGAAAAAACTTAGTTCCGGGGTGGCTCAGGGGTCTGTACTCGGAGCCGACATGTGGAACGTTTCATATGACGGAATACTCCGGATGCAGATGCCTGAGGACACCTTTCTGGTTGGATACGCAGATGATGTAGCAGCTGTTATCATCGCTAGGGATTGTGACACTGCACAGATGTGACTCAACCAGGTGATGCGTCGAGTGCAGAGAAAGATGGAGAACAATGTGTTAGAACTGGCGACGGTGAAAACGGAGATCGTGCTCCTAACTAAGAAGCGTATCCCAAAGATACGCCTTATGAAGTTTGGAGATACGACGGTGAGTACCAAAGCAGTTGTAAGGTACCTGGGGGTGACGCTTGATTCCAAGCTGACCTTCTGGAACCCATTAAAAAAAGTGGCGGATAGAGCTGCCCGAATGACAGCGCAACTTAGCAGGTTGATGGCCAATGTCGGCGGTCCAGCACCCTGCAAGCGGCGTCTGCTCATAAGGACAGCTGAATCCATCATGCTATACGGCGCAGAGATATGGGCCGATGCACTGATGGCCCAGAAATATAGAAAAAGAATGGAGTCAATACAGCGTAGAGGGGCATTACGCATCGTGAGCTCCAACCGTACCGTCTCCGAGTCGACGGTGGTGGTAATCGCATGTGTTACCCCCATGGATCTCCAGGTACAAGAAAAGAAATTTGTCTACCAGAATAAAAATATTCTCGGCAGAATAGAGGCAGCTGCACGGGCCAGAGCTGCCACGATAACCGAATGGCAGAAGCGTTGGGAGAGGGATCCGCGCGGCCGATGGACGGGTCGACTGATGAATCAGTTAAAGCCATGGATCCAGAGGTCGCACGGAGAGGTTAATTACCACCTCACACAACTCTTATCGGGGCACGGTCGGTTTCCATCCTATCTCCACAAGATGGGGAAAGTACCGGATCCGAGCTGTGCCCACTGTTGCGCTCCCCGAGACGATGCACTTCACACATTCTTTCATTGCGATGTGTTTCGCCTTGAAAAGGAGTACCTCTGGAGAGACGTAGGACCATGTGGGCCTGACAATATCGTCCGGCTGATGCTGGAGAGTCATGAGAAGTGGTCCAGGATTTGCAATTTCTGCAAAGCCATCCTGGACCTCAAAAGAAGAATTGAAGAAGGCGTGTAAGCCCGCAAGGGCGAATAGGATGGCGCAGCCCAGAAGTGATGTCCTCATAGGCGGTCCCTGGGCTTCACTTACGCCATCGTGAGGATGTCTCCTCGGTGCACGGATGTACATGTGGGAAGCAGTCGAGGGGAATGCACTGAGGAGGTAGTTTTCTAGTGGGTATGCCCTTCACAGGTGAGTCCTGCATACCCGGGGACCGGTCTCCGAAATCCATAAAGGATTTTACTCCTCCTCCAAAAAAAAAAAAAAAAAAAATATTATTACTATTATTATTATTATTGCCACCGCGGATTCATAGTGACCCGATGTGTCGGCGTTGCCGGTCCCAAGCCCGGGTAAAGGAGGAGTTAGTACACTTACAACAACTGAATAACACACTCTTACAGGTATACACTTCACAACACTGACACATCAGACAACATAACACCTGCAAGGAGTAACCATTGCCACGCTCGCGTGTGACGGTCTCGGCTCAGTTACGAGACAGCTAGCACGGAATGGACGAGCTTGACAGACTAAAAAATGGGGGAGTACTGGCAATGCTAGTACAGTCGTCATTGAGTAAGGCTGTAGGCGTCATATCTGGCGAGGAGGGCTCTATAAACGGGTTACACACACCTCGCATATAAAGATTCCGGTGCCACGCAGTTCGGAAATTCTGTAGAGTAGTTCGAGCAGTGGAAGCGAGAGATGGAGCGCAGCCGAGCAAGCACGGAGTGGATGAACTCTACAGGCTCTAAAAGGCACGGGCGCGACTGGAACTGCCAGCTCGTGCGCGGCCGACTAGGGGCCTACTGTATCCCATCGTCTGGCGGGGGTCCTATAAACGGACATTTTCCAGAATATAAAGATATGGGCGCCACGCCTCCCGAGGAGCTCTCTCATAAGAGTAATCAGGTTGCGAACGTGAAGCACGGAGCGGCATTCTGGTACTGGGTGGGGGCTACGTGCGCATGGGCTCTGGCTGGGGACACCCTCCACTGCTAACTACACATACACAAGCATAACTCAACTCACGCACATCATAATTTTTGTAACCCACGCCTCCGTTCTTTAAACAAGAGCGGAATGGAAGGGGGCAGGCTCTTTTCTGATCTGTAAGGGGGACTCACGATGCTTGCGTCGTTTATTAATTGATGCAGATCAAATCTTCTCGCCTGATGGTTCCCCCTTGACTTTGTCAGGGAGGTAGAAGGGGCTCCAAACGGAGCTCAAGACGATCCACTACGTTTGCCGAGTGCTGCATGCCTGGAAGCTGCCAAAGGGAGATTCTGGGAGGGGAGGCGAGTCTTCAGGTTGCGTGCTTGAACGATCCGAACCATCTTTGGCTCCTGCTGACGGCAGGACGGGCGGCTGGGCGCCTAGCCAGCACCAGTCATTCGGCATTGGCGAGTGCGCCCTGACTCGTAATGTCTGCCGGAAACTCCAGAGAGTGGAGCACCTTATTGTTGGGATGTGAAGCTCGAGTGAGCTAGCGTGCCGGGGCGTGCTATATCTCCCAGCTCTGTAAAAGAGCCTTACACAAAGGTCCAAACCAAAATGACTCCTACAGGCAAGTGTTGGGGAGCCATTTTGGCGAGCTCGTCGCTGAAGGGTCCATGGAGGCCGGCATCGTGGGGGGACGAAAAATAAAGAATGAAGTATGGATATTGCCAACAACGAGAAAAAAGATGTAGAGGAAGTGAAGAAGACGGACCAGAAGAGTACGGGGGTAAACAGCCTAGATGTCCCACGTACAGTCAGTAACGCCAAAGCTGACAGCGCTGCTGGTGCAGCAAGTCATGGCAGTACAGTCGTGGATGATCGCGATAAAGCACTCATCGACTCCATACAAAATTTATTTAAAATGATGATCGAGTCGATGAAAAGGCAATAAAAACGTTAACAATATAATAAAGGAGGGGCTTACGGCTTTACAAAGCCAATTCGAGGAGCTCGTAAGTAGAAGGTGCGTCAGAGGACGGCGCCTACATACACCCGAAGTTGCCGAAATAATAGAAGGCCAAAAGAGACGTCCTTGTACCTCTCCAATGGAATTACCTGAGGGCGGCGAAAGAAGAAGAAAAAAAAGAGACGAAGGTCCAACAATCGATGAAGACGCGGCTGCCAAACAAACCGTGGGAACGAATCACAGCCTGAGCAAGGTTGGAAGAATGTCCCCACCAGGCAGTAAAAGAGAGCAGCCAAAAAAAAGAAAAAGAAACAAAGAAGATCAGTACAAAGAGGGCTACAAAATCTGGTGAGGGCCCCACCAAACCGAAAGGTGGAATAGGGAGAAGGGCAAGGCCTGAGGCGCTGCTTCTCGAGTCCGCGGAGGGGAAGACCTACGCGGAAATCCTAGGAGGGATCCGCCATAAGGTCGACCCATCGCAGCATGGACTCATAATCAGGTACATTCGCCAAACATTAAACGGCGATGTCCTGATCAAGTTTAAGAAGGCTTCGGCGGAGGGCAAGGAGGGCTTTACGAATGCCCTCAAAAAGGTCGTCGGGCAAAATGCGGTACTTCGCGCTCTGACCCCCAAGATTACCTTAGAGATCAGAGACGTAGGCGGCTGCTCAACACTCGACGAAGTTAAAACAGCCGTCCTTGGCATTTTGCGGGACTATACTGGCCCCCTCGAGGTCAGGCTTACGAGGGAGAATAAAGTCGGTAAAGGAATAGCCTGCGTGAGCCTCTCTGAAGAGGCTGGCCAGCGGCTACTCGAAGTCGGAATGGTGGCCATTGGATGGGTCTTTTGCGGCTTGCGGCGGCGGGTCCAGGTCGAGCGCTGTTACAGATGTCTCGGCTATGGACAGCGCGGTTCGAGTTGCGATGGCCCAGACAGGGGCACCGCCTGCTTTCGGTGCAGGCAGCAGAGACACAAGGCGTCTGACTGTAGAACGCCTTCACAGTGTTTCCTCTGCCTAGTGTACCTCAACCACGCCCGCAGTGTTATATTACTTTACGGGGTCTGGGGCTTGTGCGGTATGCGTGAAGCCCTTTCCAGGTCTCGCCAAAATGGTTAAAGTCCTGCAGGCGAACCTGAATAGGAGTCGGACGGCGAGCGACCTCCTTCCGCAGATCTGTCTTGAGAAGGACGCTGACATCGTCATCGTCAGCGAACAATGTGGAGACGGAGATGCGCGAGTCTGATATCGCGACAACCTTGGTACTGCGGCGATTTGGATTTTTAACCCGTACCGCTTTCGGGTTGAGCGCCACGGATCTGGCCGCGTGTTCGTCTGGGTAAGGGGCAACAGCGTAAATTACGTCAGCTGCTATGTCACCCCGAATAAGGCCATCGGGGGTTTCCAGTCTAAACTGGATGCCCTTGAGGATGAGGTAAGAGAAATGGAGGGGAGCTGGTAGTGGCTGGGGATTTGAACAGCAAAGCTCTCGAGTGGGGAACCCTTGCCCGACTCTAGGGGAAGACGAGTGATGGATATGGCATGCACACTATGTCTGGTGGTCTTGAACTCCGGATGTACGTCGACCTTTCGGAGACTTGGCTACAGGGAGACCATCCCTCATGTATCCTTTGCGACGGAGATTCTGGCCTCAGGAGTGCGGGACTGGTGGCTGATCGAAGACTATACAGCCAGTGATCACCAATACATCACCTTCCGCGTTGATGATACCACGCCAGTCAGGGTGACAGTTAAACGTCGCCCAGACAGATGGATCGTCGCAAGAACAGATCACGAGAAGTTTTCCCAGGCACTAGAACGCGGACAGCGCCTCCTGGTTGAATTACCAAGGAGCGCAACGCTTTGTGAGCGTGCGAAAGCGGTAACGGTCACTACGATGTATCCGATCCGCCAAGCCTGCAACAAGCGATACCGAGGAAATTCGCGGGTCGTGCTTGCCGTCCGACTTATTGGTGGACGGACGAAATTGCGGAGCTGCGGCGACAATGCCTGCGGCTGCGCCGCGTAGCCCAAAGGGCTCAAAGGCGCAACCGTGATGCCGCTCTTAGGATCGTCCAACATCTATCAACGAAGAAGAATTTAAAGCGAGCCATCAAAACTAGTAAACGCGGATGCTCGAAAAAACTGGGAGAAGATCTGAACAACGATCCATGGGGACTGCGGTATAAAATCATAGCCCGCAAATTAGGCATGTTCCGTAAAAGCATGCCTATGAGCGCGGAAGTGATGGACAGTATCGTCCATGCCCTATTCCCTACTCATCCCAAACGAAGGGATGAGCTCCTGGTTCCCAAGGGTCCTGAGGCACCGCCTTTTACAAGGGCGGAGCTAGAGAGAGCAGTGCGCTCTCTGAAGAACAAAAAGGCAACAGGACCTGACGGACTTCCGGCAGAAGTGTTGAAAGCGATGGTAAAGAGCCATCCTGAACTCTTTCTTGGTATGTACAACTCGTACCTTCGCGCGGGAATATTTTATACCTGCTGGAAGGAGGCGAGACTTGTGCTGATAAGCAAGGGCAATGGATCATCTAGTGCTCCGTCGGCGTACAGACCCTTATGCATGCTAGACACCGCCAGAAAACTCCTGGAAAAGCTGGTGAGACCCCGCCTACAGGCGGCGCTTTTTACATCTGTGACCTTTCGGAGAGGCAGTATGGCTTTCGGAGAGGGTGGTCAACCATAGATGCTATTCAGGAGGTAGTGGAGGCGGCCAGGACTACGGAGCGGGGGAATCACTCTCCCGACCTGCGTGTCTTCTGGTGACACTCGATGTCAAAAACGCCTTTAACTCGGTTAGGTGGACAGACGTGCTGGGGGCACTCAAGAAGGACTTCAATGTACCTAAGTACCTACTCCAGATCATCGAAGATTATTTAAAGACGCCGGAAGGGTAACCCTAGAAGGCATCATCCCTCTGATGCTCTCCAGCCAGCAAACATGGGGAAGGGTTGCCTATTCCGTCGAGGATATCCTCAGACGGAAGAAGGCGGACCTTCCCTAGATCCTTCTATTTTGCTGGGATATGATGGCGCCCGAAGGCGAACATCCTGGTCCTCTCTCCGAAATAATACTTGACGGCGGTTTCCGGGGCATTGAGTCAGGGAGAGGAGTTGTCCTCGGTGCACATCTGCCGACTTCGGCTTGCAACTCTTTTCAGAGCTGCGGGTATAAGTCGAGGGAGTGCATCGAGGAGGTAGTTTTTTAATGGGTATGCCTTTGTGTTGGTGATTCCCACATACCCTCATGAGCATGGACGGGTCTCCGGGATCCATCAAGGATTTTTCTCCTCCTCTATAAAAAAAAGTATTATTAATATTTGTATTCATTACTGAATATTTATGCAAACACATAGATATAAAAAAGGAGAAAAAAAACCCATTTCATATGCGTCTAAAAAGATTGCGAAATAGGAATTAAATAAAAAAAATTATAGACAAAACGGCAATGGCAATTATTTTTGGATTTAAAAGATTTCAATATTATATCAATTTATTTTCGAGAAAATTATTATATTAAAAAAAGACGGTAAAGTACTAGAGTTGATACTGGGAGCACGTAGGAGCATACAACTAACTGTTTCAAAGATAGGCATATTATTATCAGGTTTCATATACGAAATAGAGCATATTAAATTAAAAGAAAACGCAAACTATGATCGACTATCGAGGTCACCAGTAGATACGAAATAGAATTAAGAAATACATGCTTTACTCTTATAAATTTTTTTGAATCTGGCGTAACTTCGTATAATTATAAAACTTGGCCTGAAGAATCTAAAAAGGATAAGTTATTAAACACTGCAATTAAATATGTATTAGGAACTGGCCGTGTAATTCAATAAATATATCAGGAGAAATGAAAAGTATTTTGAATCCTACAGCAGAGTTGACAGTGGAAAAGGTATGTTTATTTTGGGGTCTACGACCTCTTATACCTGAAAATATGAAAAAATTAATATTAAAGAAATTACCTGAAATACATTTAGCAATAGATAAGATTAGAATGCTTGCTGAAGCATACGTATGGTGGCATAATATAGAAAGAGATATTGAAAATATAGTCAATAATTGCCAAATATTCCAAATCAAAATAAGAACAACACGTCAGATACCTTAAACTACGTGGCCATATCTAAATAAAATATGGGAAAGAATTCACTGTGATTTTGCAGAATTATTCGGAAAAATGTATCCAATAATAATCGCTGCATGTTAGAAATGGCCTGAAATTATAAATTTGAATAACAATACAAAAGTTTTTAAATTAATAGAAACTTTTAAAACCTTTTTGCAAAATATTGGATCCCATTACATTACGTTACACATGGAGGGACACAATTTAGAAGCGAAGAATTTCGCAGATTTTTAAATAGACATGAAGTAAAACACTCATTAGGCTCGCCATATTGTCCCGCTATAAATGAAGCCGCGGAAAAATAAGGTTAAAAATCGTTAAATGGGGAGAAAGTGTTAATAATGCAATCAACATGTTCCTTTATGATTATAGAAGTATAGAACATTGCGCAACTGGGAGAAACCCATCGTACATGTTGTACAAACGCACTAGATGTAATCTCTTACGCCCAGACGTCGATAAAACAGTCGAAAGGAAACGAAGAGTGCAAGTAGTTTCGGAAATGCCAAGCGATATGGGTAGATCTCATGAGTCCAGTGATGAATGCACATATATGACGGATTAGGCAATGTACTTATAGATATTAGATAGTCAAATATCTCCCTTCCACCTTTTTGGCTTATGAATTTCGCACAAAGCGCCACAAAGCTCGATTTTTTGTAGTTTTTATCAAAGTCATAGTCAAAGACCTAGATATGGTATTCTATCTCCCGAACATGAAGGCGAATGTATGATATATATATATATATATATTGGGTTGTCAAATATTCCCCGTCCGCCTTTTAGTCTTCTGAATTTCACGGCTATGTACAAAGCGCTACAAAGCTCGTATCTGACAATACTATACATCATTTGAAAGGTCTTGACATAACCGATAAAACAACGCTATACATTCACTAACGCCGAAATTCGCGCTATTTTAAACTTTTCCTTCGTCAAAAGCAAATCCTCTAGAGAAACGTTCCATGAGATTAATGGCATTTTGTGGGATGACACGCTATCACTTCGAACCGCACAGGAATGATTTCGACGATTCAGAGCCAGTGAAAACGACACCATGGATAAGTCAGCCGGCGAAAGACCTGTGACGATGAATACCGATCAAACCATAGAATTTATCGAATTAGACCAGCATGTCGCATCTCGTGGCATCGCCCGGGAGATGAGAGTTAGTCACCAAACCATTTTAAAGCATCTGCAGAAGGCTAAATACCAAACAAAGCTTGATGTTTGGGTGCCACATGATTTGACGTAAAGAAACCTTCTGAACCGAATCAACGCCTGCGATGAGCTGCTGAAACGGAACGAACTCGACCCATTTTTGAAGCGTATGGTGACTGACGACGAAAACTGGATCACATACGACAATATCAAGCGAAAAGGGTCGTGATCCAAGGCCGGTGGACCGTCCCAAACAGTGGCCAAGCCGAGAGTGATGGCCAGGAAGGTTTTGCTGTGTGTTTGGTAGGATTGGAAGGGAATCATCCACTATGAGCTGCTCCCATATGGCCAGACGCTTAATTCTACCATCTACTGTGAACAACTGGACTGCTTGAAGCAGGCTATAGACCAGAAATGTCAACAATTGGCCAACAGAAAGAGTGTAGTGTTCTATCAGGACAACGCCAGATCACACACTTCGTTGATGACTCATCAGAAGCTACGGGAGTTTGAATGGGAGATTTTATCGCATCCACCATATACCCCGGAGATAGCGCCAAGTAATTACCACATGTTCCTGTCCATGTCAAACGCCCTTGGTGGTGTAAAGTTGGACTCAAAAGAGGCTTATGAAAAGCATATTTGAAGTAAATCCGACCACTGTAACACTTTTTATAAAGCATTGAATGAAGAGCAAAAAAGCGGAAGGGAGATATTTGACAACCAATATTTTAAGTCTTCCGTAATAAAGACAGATGCAAATATGACAATATCTAATTGCTTAACCTCAAACGAAACAATATGTGACGTATGGTATACGTCACTTAAGTTACCGAGTGATCTGAAAGAAAAGAAAAGAAAGATGGTTAGATCGAGCACACTTAAGTGAAGTGATTTTATTAGAAATATAATAAACAAATTAAGTTGTCAAACCAATTTGACGTTAACACTTAAATGAAGTGTTGTTGTTAGGTGCAGGACTTCTTTCCGATGATATACTAGAGATGCACGATGAAACGACACTCATACTAATCACATATAATGTGCGAGTTGCGCAGTAGTGCTCGCTAACGTAGGCGGCGAGGTGGAGAGCGGAATGGAAAAAGGACCACCGGAATGTTAAAAATGAATAGAATGTGCATTTCAGGCATTAAAGAAAAAAAAAGAGATGTATAGAAATGTCGTTGCGCGTCCGGTAGATGGCCGATAGTAGTGGAGACCCTTCTTACCGACTTCAAATGAATTAATTACATTCGCGCGCGAAATTCAAATGAATAATTGAAAGGGCAGATTAATTGCTCCAATCAAGAGTTATAGGAAGGAAGCAGAACCGGATTAAGACTTAAGTAGTAAAGGTGAGAAACAATATCTGTTTGGTAAAATAATAAATTAGAGTATTTAATAAATTGAATAAGGTAATTGGTGCCGGCCAAGAAATAATAAATTGGCGGTATTTGAAGTAAGAGGGGATGTTAATTTTTGTGGAGAGAGCAGTTGATTTCTGAATCTTGTAGAGATTAGAAGAAATTAAAGTTCTTTCTTTCGTGAGGTTCTCTCTTAGTTTTTCTTTTTCAGAATTTTCAAGTTTGGGGGTGTTATTTAAATAGCATTCGTGAGTGGGGTTTAATAGGAAATTATTGTATAAAAGAAAAGTGAAATTTTAGTAGTAGTGTGAAGAAAGAAAGAAATAGAGAGAGAAAAAGAGAGATAGAGAGAGAGAGAGAGAGAGAGAGAGAGAGAGAGAGAGAGAGAGAGAGAGGAAAATTCAAAAGTGAGGAAGTAAGATTTGGAAAATAAGATTGAGGAAGTAAAGTGGAAATAAAATTAAAGAACACGATCAAATGGAGATATAAAAATATATATTCATGGAAATAATAATAGTTATAGAAATTAATATGAAGATTATCAGTCTATATTTATTCAGGTGAGATAAGTATTAATTATTATCATATTATTAATTATATTGAATGGCAGACGGGTAAAATTAAATAAAATTACCTTGAATAAAGTTTTGGTGGGAAGTAAGAAAATTCTACTCCATTTTGGAGTTAATCCTGCGACTCCAGACTCAGGAAGAATTCCCCTTTGTTGAGTTAAATTATTGCAGTTGGACGATATTGGCGAAGGAAAAAATTTTTTATTTGATTATACAGTGCGGGATTTGCGTTTCGTATTTGATACGCTAAATACTGTGTGACAAAATGGCATCCCTGGTGGGTATACTTTCACTAAACCGAGTTTTGAATTGAGTGGAAATTTGGAAATATATATTTTCTTTTCTCTTCTTGTTGTTTCCGTGCTGAGTGAAGGGTAGAAATTATCAAAAGGCTGTGATTGGCGAGAAATTTTGTGACGCAAATTTTGGCGCGAAAAATTTGATTGTGCTGTGATTTTGAGTTTTTTTTTTAAATATTTTTTGTTTGAAAAAGAAAAAAAAATTTAATTGATTATTTTTAAATTTAATTCATCTATTTTTTTTTTATTTTTATTTTATTATTTAAAAATTTTTTTTTATTGACAGTGAGAAGTTTATCATCAGAGTGATTAAATGTTGCTGGTTTTTTTTCTTCTCTCATTAGTGACTGGATATTATTTTTTTTTTTTGACCAGATAATTTTTTTGTGTGACTAAAATTTTTTTTTTGACTAGATAGTAGATTAGACAAAATTTTTTTTCAGAGGTTGTTGGTGACTCTCTCGTTTAACGGAGATTATAGTGATGAAAATTTGTTGATTTAAAATTTCCTGAAAAAAAAAAAAAAAAAAATTTTTTTTTTTCAGTCACTAGTTATATTCCTCATAAGAGAGTATAGTGATTGGCGTACATTTCGTAGTAGAGAACATTATTTATTTAAAATGAATTTATGAATGTTATTTATTTATTTGAAATATTATAATATTATTTATATTTAAATTTGAAATATCTATAGAATAATGATGATATTCATAGTCATATATATGTGTGTGTTCCCTGACATGTAGTGGTAATCATTATAAATTAACGTTTTTCTTTAAATTTATTATTTTATTAAATTTTTTTTCTTAATTTTTAATTTTAGTGTTGCTTAATAAGTGATTCCGGTTGAAGAATTTTTTTTTACTTTTTGCCTTAAGAGATTGTTTTATTAAATACTATTCATTTGTAAAGTTAAACTTCAGAAATGTTGTTAAGTAAGAAATAAGTTTTTTTTTTAAGAAATACCTTTTTAAGTAAATTTTAACTAAAGAAATTAATTAAGAATAAAAAAAAAATATTTTTTTTTACGGAAGTAGTCGTGGAGAAATTTAGTGGGTCATTTCCAGTTGCTGAAGAAGAAGCTGGTGTCTGAATAATTCAGGAGTACTAAGAAGTCTAATAATTGAGGAGTACTCAAGAATAATATTAGGAGTGTGAATAAGTCTTTCCCGTTTTTTGTAAGAGATGGCGCCACCAATACTGTGCGAGTATTCAATGGTTACATATGTCATAATCAAAGCTTATTCATATGTCAACAATTCCATACTAACACATTAGTTAAAATTTTTTCGCATCATAAATTTTTGATATCGTGAAAATGTCGAAATTTGAGCCGAGTCGACGTCATTTGCGGGAAGTTTCACTTTATTGGTTCAATTTGAAGAAATCTGCTGCCGAGACGCATCGATTGCTTCAGGAGGCTTATGGAGAAGGTTGTGTCGATGATTCAAGTGTTCGCGGATGGTTTCGACGCTTCAAAAGCGGTGATTTCGACGTGGAAGACAAGGAGCGTTCCGGGCGGCCGCAAATCTTTGAAGATCGAGAATTGGCGACTTTGCTTGATGAAGATTCTTGTCAAACGCAAGAAGAACTTGCTGAAGCATTGGGAGTTGACCGAACAACCATTTCCAAGCGTTTGAAAGCCATGGGAATGATCCAAAAGCAAGGAAATTGGGTGCCGTACGAACTGAAGCTGAGAGACGTCGAACGGCGTTTTTTCACTTGCGAACAGCTGCTTCAGCGACATAAAAGAAAGGGTTTTCTGCATCGTATCGTGACTGGCGATGAAAAGTGGATACGATACGATAATCCGAAGCGAAGAAAATCATGGGGACTACCCGGCCATGCATCATCATCGACGGCCAAGCCAAATATTCATGGCGCCAAGCTCATGCTCTGTATATGGTGGGACCAGCTAGGTGTGGTTTACTATGAGCTTCTGAAACCGAATGAAAGGATCACAGGCGAGGTCTATCGACGACAATTGATGCGTTTGAGCCGCGCACTGCGAGAAAAACGGCCACAATACTCTGACAGGCACGACAAAGCTATTTTGCAACATGACAATGCACGCCCACATGTTGCACCGCCGGTGAAAACATACTTAGAAACGCTCAAATGGGAAGTCCTACCCCACCCGCCGTATAGTCCAGACGTTGCTCCGTCTGATTACCATCTCTTCAGATCGATGACGCATGGCCTGGCTGACCAGCACTTCCATTCCTACGAGGAAGCCAAAAAATGGGTGGATGACTGGATAGAGGCCAAACCGGTCGAATTTTTTCGCAACGGGATTCGTATGTTGCCAGAAAGATGGGAAAAAGTTGTAGCTAGCGATGGCCAATACTTTCAATAATTCATTTGTAACCATTTTTTCACAATAAAGGCTCAAAATTTGAAAAAAAAAACGATCAAGTAGGGTTAGGGAAGTAGCGGCGGAAATAGAACCTTTACTACCAAATGAGATCTTCCGTAGATTGGATATAGACGCGTTAAGTAAGAAAAGGAGAAATTGCGACATGAAAGATAGACTATTAAGATATAAATTGTGTCGAGTGTTACCGAGGAGTCATATTCCTTGGAATCCAGACGTAGATAATAGAGGGAAAGAGCTTCCCTTCACTACAACAGTATTGCAAACAGCCAGTTCAGAAGAAAACCTTCCACTGCTTGAGGCTGAGTTGGTATCAGAAGCCAATATATCGACTAATGGCGGAGGAGCTAATATGATTAGTGTGGGAAGGGACGAGTTAGCGGGAGCGGTAGTAGTGACCACAACAATGACTTTGACGACATGTACTGTTACAACGGTGATGTCGGGACCAATTATGCCTACAGTACATAAATTTCAACCTCTGAAAGAAACGACGGGACAAATGATCTCGTTGCAGGATCCAGAGTCTAGAACTGTTGTGACGATGTCGAGGGAAATGTACACCTCGATAACGAATTTGAGCGTAATTCCTGAAATGAATCTGCTGACAAATAAGAAAATGACAGAAATGAATACCAAGGAACGACTCTCTGTCAGTTATCCAAGGAATAAAGAGTCGGTAGTATCAAACTTAACAGGTAATATTAATCACAAATTGGGGTTCAAGGAGGGAAGGTATCAAGAACTAAGAAGCGAGTCAGAGGTAGAGGATACCACCGATGATGAGGACTTGGACGCCACGTGTATTCGTCTGAGGAATTCCTTCGTGACTCGCGTACACCGAAGCACTCCAACTAAGGATGAAAGAGCATATAAAAAAATTTATTAAAGGAAGGAGGGATTCTACTAGTACAAATTGTGGGTGCGGTCGTTCAGGAGTGAGGGGGGATAAGAGGGGCCGGAAAGTGTCCCGTGATCCCATCACCTGCACGAGTAGTAGTGGTGATAGTGAGGATGACGATTTTCCTCCTTTAAAGAATTTGGAGAAAAATAGGTCTGGTTATCAGGAAAATTCGCAGTATAGAAGCAGGAAAGCGTTACAAGACTGGAAGTTGAGTTTCTCTGGAGTTTCCAGAGAAGGACCAGAAGAATTTCTGGCCAGGTTGGAGGATTGTCGTCGAAGCGTACAAGTATCGGATCAGAACTTTTTAACCGCCCTTCCCTGTGTATTCACAGATAGGGCCAGTATTTGGCATAGAGCAAGGAGAGAGGAATTGACGGACTGGAAAACGTTTAAAAAAGCCTTTCGTGCTCAGTTTGTTGGGAAACATGACAGGGAGGATTTAATGGATGAGTTGCGAAAGAGAACACAAGCACGGGGTGAGAGTATGGCAAATTTCTTAAGTAGTTTTAAATATTTGATAGGTTATTTCCGAAGGCCTCCATCAGAACGAGATCAAGTTAAGATCGCATATCGAAATTTGCTGCCCGAATATAGAATATATATCAGGGAAAGGAATGTGTACTCTTTCGCGGACTTGGAGTATTATGGACAGAAATGGGAAAAGGTCAAAGATTTGAATAGTAGATATGCCCACCTCCTCCTGAAAGGATGAGAATATCGGGAGCTGCACCTGCTCCAGTAGAAGGGGAGAAAAAGATATCTAAGGTAGCAGAAGTTGGTGAAAATACTAGTGTAGTGAAGAGAAAGGAAATATTAGATAAGAAAAAGAAACCAAATCCGAAAAACAAAGTTATTTCGGCAGTGGAGGTGCAAGAGGTGATACCAGCGGTGATTCACACCGATAAGGGAGATCCTCATCTAGGGCCTTCATTGCGTCAGAACGGAAATGACGGAAATTTAGTTTCTAAATATATTAATACCGATAAGGCGACAACAGATTCCTCCTCCAATGGACGGATAGTTCCTAATCAAATAAGGCCAGGTACGGATTATATTTCCAACAAAACTTATAGTTCTCAATGATACCAGCGGAAATTCAATGGTTGGGAAAGTAGTCATCGACCAACGGGACGACCGAATAATGGAGATAGTAATTTTTATGGGGTGTGTTTCCTTTGCAAGGCGGTGGGCCATCGAGCAGAAGAGTGTCCTAATAGAAATTGTTATCGGTGTGGAAAAAAAGGACATTTGTCACCAAATGGTCCGGAGAATGAGAAAATAACTCAGATGGAATGTCAAGTATGTGGTAAGATAGGATTTGAATTTAAGACTTGTCCCAATTGTGTTAAATATCGAGAGCAGTGGGGAAACGAGCAGAAGGGGGGTCAGAATCGTTCCCTGCCCTCCCAGGAATAGATACGGGAACGACAAAGAATAATGAGAGGTATAAAAAGAGTGACCCCAGGACCGATAATAGTAACATTGATGCCCTGCCCCAATTGAATAAGGTAGAGAAAGACCACTTGGTATGGAGTCCAAATCGCCCTTCGGGAGTTTGTGATCATGAGATAAGGATTCGGGAACGGAATTTATTCGTAAATGGATTATTTGATATGCGGAGACCTGATAGCTGGATTCCGGTAATCGATCTAGACAAAAAAAAATCGCCTGATAAAAAGTTGTCAAACGAAGTTGGGTTGGTAGAAGGGGAAACCCCGGAATACATGTCTCGATTGAGAGATACGCCGCAGGAGGTTGAAAAATTGGTGACTCAGTTAAATCAAATGAAGGTGGTAGAACAGGCAATTAGGAAGAAGTCCGAATCACCTGAGAGATTGTCGTTGAATAGCAATAATATTGGAATAGATGGGAAAGTAGTGGTTGACCAAGAAATGATAATACGAAAAGAATCCATAAAGAACAATAGAATAGTGGCAGGTGCTGCTGTAGAAAATAGAAATTTCATGAATATGCAAATTTCGGGGGTAAGCTATCAGGCCTTGTTTGATCCAGGAGCAATGATATCCTTGGTGGGAGCTAAAGTAGCGGATAAATTAAAAGATTATTACCGACTACATCTTCTGTGAGAAGCGCCACCGGTGAAGTAAGTCGTGCACTTGGGGTTCTGACCCTCTCTCTGGACGTAGATGGATTTACTGCTGTGTTACCTGTAAAGGCAGTTAAGCAGTTAGACCAAGATGTAATTTTGGGAATGGATTTTTGTCGGGCATTTGACGTTGATACTCGCCTTGGCAGAGGCCTGTGGCGCGTTAGAGAGGGGGAGTGGAGAGAATTCTCCAGGAATGACGACGATTTTGGGTGCGTTATCTATGCGGAGTGTGCAGGTATTACCGAGCCTACGGAGGACCAGCGAAGTAAGATTGATGATTTAGTGAAGACCATTCTTCCATCTAATTCTGATGATTCGGGGGTGACCACACTGACCGAACATCATATAGACGTTCAAGGAGCTGCACCAGTCCGACATAAATTTAGACGAATGTCGCCTGTGGTATTAAAAGCCGCACAGGATGAAGTGAAAAGAATGTTTGATAAAGGAATTATCGAAAGATCCGCGAGTAGTTGGAGTAGCGCTCCAGTTTTAGTGAAAAAACCTGATCGCAGTTACCGTTTTTGTGTAGATTATAGAGACTTGAATCAGATCACGAGGAAAAATGCATATCCCCTACCGAGCATGGATGGCATATTGGACAAATTGCGGAAAGCACGTTATTTGTCCAAAATTGATTTAAAGCAAGCGTATTTCCAGGTACCTTTGAAAGAAAGGAGCAAGAAATATACGGCCTTTGCTTCACCAGGGTCGGGATTATGGCAATTTAGGAGAATGCCGTTTGGGCTGACTAATGCTCCAATGACATTCCAACGATTGATTGATGCATTGTTTGGACCGGAATTCGAACCCTATATTTTTGCGTATCTAGACGATATCATAGTGGCGACTGAGACTTTCGAAGAACACATGCATTGGTTTGAAGTAGTTTTACAGAAGGTGGTTGATGCTAATTTAGTGGTGAATAGAGAAAAATGTGAATTTGGGTGTTCGAGAGTAATATATCTCGGATTCGTGCTGGATAACGAAGGGTTGCGGACCGATAAAGAAAAAGTAGATCCAGTGATAGAATATCCAGCTCCAAAGAATGTGAAGCAGTTGAGACGGTTTTTAGGAATGATTGGGTGGTATTCGAGGTTCATTCTCCAGGACTCGGAAATAAAAATTCCTTTGGTCAAATTATTGAGAAAGGATCAACCGTGGGGAAATGAGCAACAGTTAGCCTTCGCGGAATTGAAGGAGGCCTTAACTAAGGCAGGGGAGGAATTATACTACGAGTGAGAGAGAATGTTTGGCTCTCCTTTGGGCCATTAAGAAGTTGAGACCTTATATTGAAGGGTATAGATTTACAGCTATCACCGACCATAGTGCTCTTAAATGGTTGCGTAATTTAAAGGAACCATCCGGTAGATTGGCCAGATGGGCATTGGAGATGCAGCAATCGGATTTCGAGATAGTACATCGGAAGGGAGCTAATCACCATGTTCCAGATGCTTTATCTCGAATGATTGAAGAGGACGAAATAGCAGCATTTGAAGAAATCCGAGATGAATGGTATATACAACGGAGGAACGAGATAGAGGAATATCCCAATAAATATCCGAATTGGCGGGTAGAAGAAGGGAAAATATATTGCTATAGAAAGGACTCGTTGCTGGATCCAATTTTATTTAGAGAGAAGCAGTGGAAACTGGTAGTTCCAAAGGAACACCGGATTAGGGTGATGAAGGATGCTCATTGTGAGGCTAGTTCCGGACATTTAGGAGTAGAAAAGACTTATGACCGGATCGCTAGAGAATATTATTGGCCCGGATTTTGGTATGAAGTGAATTCATTCATACAGGGATGTGTTGAATGTCAAAGATACAAAGTATCACAAACGGGTCCACAAGGCTTATTTACTACAAAGGTATCACCGGCGTTCTTAAACTATGGACGACAGCCGCAACCGGTGAAAAGCCTTCGCCGAGAGATGGAAGAGGTAAAAATCGTAGATAGGTTAGACCCAGAAATTTGGGCGGATAGAGTGAGAAGGCTTGACGCCCTCCGGGATGTAGTGGTGACCTTTATAGAAGAAGAAAACGGAAACAGTAACAAAGATATAATAAATGCCGACGAGACCTTAGATTTCAGGTCGGGGATAAAGTGATGAGGAGAACTCATCCCTTATCGAATGCATCCCACAAGTTTTCAGCCAAGCTCGCTGCAAAATTTGATGGCCCCTTTGAGATAATTGAAATCTTATCTCCGGTAGTTTATATTTTAGCTGAATCGGGCAGGCGTATCGCCAAGGTACATGTGTCCTAATTAAAGCGATTTATTCCACCACCCGCTGTAATTAGTTGATTGATATTTGGCATTGATAGGTGGTGAATGTCTAAAGATTGGAATTTTTTTTATTAGTAGTTCTCTCTCTCTCAGAATAGTTAATAGGATTAGAAGTAGGGAAGGGGTTAGGTTATCAAGATAGGGCGGATTATTAATTATTAAATTTTTTTTTTCTTCTTTCCAGATGTCGTCCCGAAGCGTTAAATTTGTTTTCTGAGCCGTTCAATGCAGCAGCGATTTGGAGACGATCTCCGAGGCTATAGAGGAGGAGATGGCAGTGGCAGAGATCACGGCCTTTTTTAGGAGACCGTGATATATTACGGCCACTGACCCTCAATTCGGAGAAGAAATTAGGAGTGGTGGAGGAGGAGGATAGGGAGGCCCGAGCGAGTAGGGAGGCAGTCATGGAATTGGAGAGTCTATTGACTCCTCAACCCATGATGTCGGCCGCCTCTTCCGGGCCACCTATTTTCCCTCTGGTAAATTTCGAAGGGAAAAAACCATCGGCGATGGGGGTTATCATGGGGGGTCAAACCCTGGGTTCCCCTGCCTTGCCTGAGGGGGTCGTTACGCCACCCGGAGGTGGGGAGATATATGGGGCCGACGATGATTGGAGCTCGGCCCCTGCTGCGAAGAGGACCGCGGCGGCCGCTCGCCGACAGCGGAGGAAGGCCCAGCGGTATAATCCGAGGAGGCATTTCGAGGCCGGTGATTTGGTCTCCCCGAGTTCACCGCCGTCAAGACCGAAGGTTTGGCCCATACCCGTGTCGGCGAGGGTCTTCCGTACGTCTGAATCGTAGTCGGGAGCCCCCAACCCGTCGGAAATAGCCAGGGGTTCACACCCTATGAGGCCTCAAGGCGGGTCTCCCGGAATGAATGGTCGTTTCCGGTCTGAGGGATCGGTGTCCTTCAGGGGTTGGCATGAATTAAAACGCCTGCCCGTGAAGGAGATCGGTACCATGTTCGGGGGGTTGCGCCGGATTCCTACCCGGCCGGACTTAGATCCACCGGCGGAGGTTTGTTTTATATGTTAGAAGCGTGGTCACCGGCGGTGGGACTGCTGGAAGGCGGCGCTGCATATGTTTTGCTATAATTGTGGTAGGCAGGGTGTGGATCTCACGGATTGTCCCCGGTGTAGTGGGAGACACCGGGAGCATCTCGAGAAGTCTCGTACATGTGCTGTCTCTGGTGGTCCCGCGGTCGTGGCGGAGGGCGTTGGTAAGGGATTCGGGGTTTTGCGGGGCAGGGATTCGTCCCATGCTCAAGGTGATCAAAATAGGCGTGAGCCTAGTAAGATACCCGTGAGCCTTGGGACGTCTGGGGGAAAGAGTCTCACTGCAGAGACAACACCCAGAGGTCTCAGAATCACGGAGGATCGTATGGTCACCGGAGGATCAGGTCCTGGAACTCCTAAAAGGAATCCGGGGCTTGCCCTTGGACTTGCAGCGGATTGTGGTGAGGGGAGTGTTTGGTGGGGACTCCCCACAATAGGTTGGGGAGTCTAGGCTGGCATTCCCCTCATCACCGATTAGTGTATCTGTGTCCTAGTAGTTGATCCTTCTGGTCTTCTAGTTGTAATCCGTTTTCTTTCTTCCCTTCCTTCCCATTGTCCATGTTATTAATACTCCGTTCCCGAGGGCTTGAGCTAGTGGAGACCGTGAGGGAGGCCTGCCACCATGTTGTAGTGGAGACCACGGGAGCCTCACCAGCTCCCGTCTACGGGGAAGTAAAAGTAAAGAAGAAAAAGAAAATGTTGCTGATAAGCAGTAATTAGTTGAGTGATGGAAATAGTGGATGACATAGTTTAGGGAGAGAGATTGTGACTTATGGTATACGTCACTTAAGTTACCGAGTGATCTGAAAGAAAAGAAAAGAAAGATGGTTAGATCGAGCACACTTAAGTGAAGTGATTTTATTAGAAATATAATAAACAAATTAAGTTGTCAAACCAATTTGAGGTTAACACTCATATGAAGTGTTGTTGTTAGGTGCAAGACTTCTTTCCGATGATATACTAGAGATGCACGATGAAACGACACACATACTAATCACATATAATGTGCGAGTTGCGCAGTAGTGCTCGCTAACGTAGGCGGCGAGGTGGAGAGCGGAATGGAAAAAGGACCACCGGAATGTTAAAAATGAATAGAATGTGCATTTCAGGCATTAAAGAAAAAAAAAGAGATGTATAGAAATGTCGTTGCGCGTCCGGTAGATGGCCGATAGTAGTGGAGACTCTTCTTAGCGACTGCAAATGAATTAATTACATTCGCGCGCGAAATTCAAATGAATAATTGAAAGGGCAGATTAATTGCTCCAATCAGGAGTTATAGGAAGGAAGCGGAACCGGATTAAGACTTAAGTAGTAAAGGTGGGAACCAATACCTGTTTGGTAAAATAATAAATTAGAGTATTTAATAAATTAAATAAGGTAATTGGTGCCGGCCAAGAAATAATAAATTGGCGGTATTTGAAGTAAGAGGGGATGTTAATTTTTGTGGAGAGAGCAGTCGATTTCTGACTCTTGTAGAGATTAGAAGAAATTAAAGTTCTTTCTTTCGTGAGGTTCTCTCTTAGTTTTTCTTTTTGAGAATTTTCAAGTTTGGGGGTGTTATTTAAATAGCATTCGTGAGTGGGGTTTAATAGGAAATTATTGTATAAAAGAAAAGTGAAATTTTAGTAGTAGTGTGAAGAAAGAAAGAAATAGAGAGAGAAAAAGAGAGATAGAGAGAGAGAGAGAGAGAGGAAAATTCAAAAGTGAGGAAGTAAGATTTGGAAAATAAGATTGAGGAAGTAAAGTGGAAATAAAATTAAAGAACACGATCAAATGGAGATATAAAAATATATATTCATGGAAATAATAATAGTTATAGAAATTAATATGAAGATTATCAGTCTATATTTATTGAGGTGATATAAGTATTAATTATTATCATATTATTAATTATATTGAATGGCAGACGGGTAAGTTTTTTTGTATTATTTAAATTAACATTTTGTTGAAATATGCATAGAGTAGTGGTGACTAAATTAAATAAAATTACCTTGAATAAAGTTTTGGTGGGAAGTAATAAAATTCTATTCAATTTTGGAGTTAATCCTGCGACTCCAGACTCGGGAAGAATTCCACTTTGTTGAGTTAAATTATTGCAGTTGGACGATATTGGTGAAGGAAAAAATTTTTTATTTGATTATACAGTGCGGGATTTGCGTTTCGTATTTGATACGCTAAATACTGTGTGACAAATATCACATAACAACACGAGGATTAGTAATGTACGGAATTGCTGTATCAGCCAATTTCGGTATGGATCACTGCGAGAGGCTCGATAATGTAATCCTAGACTACTTCCCAAGTATCAACGACCTCTTGGTGAATCAAAGCATTAGAGGAATAAAATTCATGCATATAGAAAATATTAGGTGTATAGCTTTGCAGCATTACCTTTATAACACGCCGAGCGTAAGCGGTGTTAGTCAAAGCTTCTATAAATCGTACAGTACCTATATTGATACGGGGAACCACTTCAGACATTCCGAGACAGCAGTTTGAACTTTTCTACAGAAATATTTTCACAAAAAAACTGTACAGAAAAAAAAACATAGTTTAACAAACTCTTTAATTTTGGTTTTAAAATTTTTTTTAAATTTTGTGTGTGTGTCATTCAATTTTTTGTGCATATTTTTGAAGAAGAAAGAGTATCCTCGTATGGGAAAATAGTATATGACACACGGGAGCAAAGGCGTTTTCGGACTCGGGTAATCTGACCCCCTCGCTTCATACTATAGGGGTACCCTACATACTTACTTAACCCGTAAGCGATCGCATAGGCCTCCGGTTAATATATAAGCCCTTGACCTGCTACATATGATCGTGTCTAAGGCAGAGGTTACCGACAATGTCTTATTGATGAGTACAGTCGGTAACCCCGGGACAAACCGCGTTACGAGCCCATTGCTTGATACATAGATATGTATATATGGGAACCAAAAACACCCATGTGATACACCCTATAATATCCTCATCGGAAAATGCCTATTTTCCTCCCTTGTGTCACAATGTACTATTTTACATAAATATTCTTTAGCTGTTTAATAAATTAGTTCCATTACTATTTTGGGCGAAGCCCAGACGGGGGATGCTAGTTTATTATACAATCAAATAAGCCACACTTAAGTACCACGCCATATTTCGAAACTAAAACTCAGGATATTCCATATTCAAAAAATAAAAATATACGAGGTCAGACAATTAAGTAATGCTACAAAATTAAAAAATCGAGTATATTTAAACATTAAGGTACATCTCTGCGAACCCTTCCAAGTAGTCCCCTGCTTTATCTAAACATTTATTCCAGCGAGTTTTCAAGTTTTCGTAATAATTCTGAAATGCTTCTTGTGGGACCTCTCCGACTACCCTCGTCACAGATTCTTGGATGTCTTAAACGGAGTCAAAATGTCGACCTTTGACGAATTCTTTCAAATGGGGGAATAGGAAAAAGTGGCAGGGTGACATGTCCGGTAAATAGGGCGGTTATGGTAACGTTGCGATGTCTTCAGACGCCAAAAATTGAGACACTAAACTCATTGTGACAGGGGCCACCAATCTTCGCGATCTCTGGACACACTCTGAGCACCCTTTTTCGTAATTTTTCGAGAACATTACGGTAGAATACTTGATTTACGCTTTTGCCTAGATTTACAAACTCTTTGAAAACCATCTCTTTGCTGTCGAAGTAGCAAATAAATATGGTTTTCACTTTGGACTTGGTCATTCTCGCCTTCTTTGGCCATGGCGCTCCAGGGGACAACCACTGTTGGCTTTGTCGTTTAGTTTCAGGATCATATTGAAAGAACCGTCATTCATCGCCAGTAATAACTCGATCGAGAAGAGTAGGATCACTTTCAACCTACTCAAGACAATCTTGAGCGATGTTCATTCGGTCAGCTTTTTGCTCATCTGAAAGGTTCTTCGGTACCATCTTCACGCACAGCTTGTTCATGATTAAATCTTCGGTTAAAATCTCTCTAACTATTTCCCGGTTAATATTCAACTCCTCAGCCAACATTCGAATGGTTAGTTGCCGGTCATGGCGAACAAAGGCGCGGATGAGCTGCGCATTTGCGTCTGTTCGTACTTGAATTGGCCTTCCGCTCCGCGCCTCGTCTTTGATGCTCTCATGGCCTTTCTTAAAATCAGCATGCCACCGAAAAACCTAGCTACGACTCAGGCCATTACTATTATACACTTTAAGCATTTTTTCATAAGTTTCTTTCGCGTTTTCGCACAAAATTTTGTCGCGCACCGTTGATCTAAATTTCTCTGTTCCATTTTCGTGACATGCACTATTTGCGCGTTGTTACAAAACACTAAACAGCTGGCGAAGAAATGATCGTACAAGGGTCGTCAAGGTTTCAATCGAAAGAATAGGAATCTACTATTACGGTGGCGGAGTTACAGGTTCGCAATGTTACCACAGACCGAGAAATCAAATCGATCGCATTACTTGTCTGATCTCGTAATTATCTATCAAAAATAATATGTTTATATAAATATGAATATTAAATACTTTATTTGCACAAAAAATTCCTCTCATACATGTTTTTAATGTATATGTATACACAAGTACTAAAATGACAAAAATCAACTAAAAAGATTCTTAGTTGTATTGTAAGTTCATAGATTTTAAAACTACTATTATCATAAATATATAAATAAAATAAAAAATATTTTTTATAGAGGTTTTACACTGAAAAATCTTTGTTATATTTAAATTAATATTTATTCCAATAGTACTAACTAAAAATTTTATTTGAATGAAAATAATATTTATCAATAAATAGTAAATTTATGTTATCTAGTACAAATTAATGAAAGCAAAGAAATATTTAAATTATAATATTATTTGGATAAATATTTATTTAAATTTTATAAGTTTTTTCAGTGTACTAAAACTATAATTCTTATTCTGGCAAATTAAAATCAATAAAAAATTATACAGACATTAAAAATATATTAGAAATGAAAATATTTAAATACAATAAATATTTATTTTAAATACAGTAAAATTAAAGAAAATTTATTTCTATTTAATTCTCTTTAATTTAAGTCAATGCTAAGTTTTTTAAATTGCTGCATATGTTTTAATGTTTTTATTACAATATTTGGTATTTTACTCGTCAAATAATTACTAAGGTCCACAAACGTGTTTTTTGTACAGTCAATATTTAAAACACTTATAAGTAAATGATAATTTTTAACTTCTTTTCTTACAATGACAAAGTCAAAATCAATATTTGTTTTAGTATGATCAGCATCTGAAGTAATAAGTTTAAAAAGATTTTCTGAAATTTCTATTTCTTTTTCAAGTAAACTTATACTAGGATCCAAAATATTTGATCTTATATTTTTACGGTTTCTCCATAAACAATAATTTCCTACACAATGCATGATGACTTTGCCTTGATCATTCGAATGAACATCTGATTTAATATTAATTTTCTTTTGTTCCTGTTCTTGTTTCTGATTTTTAATTTCAACATTAAATTTGAATACATTTTCTAAAATTCGTTTTATAAGATATATTACTAAATTAGACCAATTTTCTCTTATAAATAAATCTTTATCTAATGCATGTGTCTGTGATTGAAAATCTTGAGGAAGTCCTACAGTAAGTAAATCATTTGCGTTAATAAGAAAAGAAACACACAAATTTTCAATATTCATTTTGATTGTTAATGAGAAAATTGATGGTAGTAAATCTTTATAATTCTTTTCTGCTGCTATTTCACAAATTTTGTCAGCAGCAGCGCAATACTTTTGAAAAGTTTCAAGATATTTGTTACAGATATTACCTGTAGTATTATAGTTTAATTCATAAGGATCTTGTACACACATAGGTTTGGCTACTGGAAAGACTATTGGATTTTCTCTTACTTTTAAATATTCTTTATACCTGTCCATACTTTTTGGTAAATTATCAAGATTGTTAAATTCTGTTATTTTGTGAGAAATGCCATCAATAGGACAAACAATATTTATTTTAAAATTATAATTTGCATAAAAATTAAAAAATCCCTTTAAAAGTTCTGGAATAGTTTTTTGGTTTGTGCTATTTCTATGATTTCGAAATGATGTATCAAAATTTACTTGCCAGCCATCAACAATTATAGGTACAGACCTCTGTTTTAGTTCTATTATGGGAGGTACAAGGCTTACTGATGGTTGTTGCAAGTAGAATATAAATAAAAGTGTCAAAGCATATTTAGATATTCTACCACCATGTTTTAGTTCAAAATTATTTACCCAGTACTTGAGAATTAACATTGTAGGTCGTAATTGGGGATCTATGGAGAGATAAAATTTTACTAATTGACTATTATGCACAGCTAAGCTATTTTTAAAAGAAATATCACATGATATTTTTGTTGGTAAATATATAAATTTGATTATTGGTGTTTTAGCTCTTGGAATTGGAATTACTTTTGAAAAAATATTTGACCTAGCATAAAGCATTCGTTTTACTTCGGAAAAAACTGTTGTTGTTGAAATAACATTAGGACCAAGATATTGATTTTCTGGACTAACTGGAAAGCCTATAAAATAATATCTTTATAAGAGAAATACTTGAAATACATATATTTAAAAAGAAAAACTTACCCACATCCAGATAAATATCTAAATCACAATTTTTAAATCCTAGACCTGTTACAGTTGAACCAAATCTATATATTTTACAGCTAGGAAAAATACTTTGAAAAATTTCATTCAATTGACCACATGTTGATTCATAATAGGTATGAATTTCAGTCTCACTAATAATAATCTTGTCTATAAAAGCTCTAAGCTGCTCATTAAAGTTTGAGTCTATTTCAAAAATTGATTTTATTTTATTGTAAAGTAAATCTTCTGTATCATTAATAGTTAAAATATTCTTGTTATCTGATTTCAATGATGCTAAACAAAAAATATTCATATTATTCTAATTATTTTGTTAGATTATTAGTAAGAATGAATGAACATACTTATATTGTCTTGCACAATTTTTGGCTGAATATTCAATTTGAATCCATTAAAATATACTGGCTCTGATAACAGATATGTAACTGATTCCCTAAAAGTGGTTAATAGTAGTAATATAAATACATATTTAATTGTTTTTTAAGTTAGAAATACATACTTATTATTAAATTCAAGAATTATATGATTTGGACCAAACCAATACTTAATTATTTTACCAAATTGTGAAAAAAAATTTATAATGGAGTTAAAAGAAACATTGAATGGAATAGGACTAACAAATATTGATCTCTGAAATATTGATTTAGTAATTTCAAAATGACGAGCATTTTTTAAATGCCTTTTGCCTTGAATATGCTCTTGATAAGAATATTCATTTTGTACATCAATTTTACAAATTTCACATCTTCTTGTCATTGTGATAACTTGTCTAAAAATAAAAAACCTAAAACTTTGTTTCAAAATTTTTTTTTTCTTATATTAATGTGAAAAATACAAAATATATAATTTTATTAGTTCTTACCAATGTATTATGTAACTTATAAAAATAATCACTTTAATTAATTATTTTCAAAAAATATTGTGATTCAATGTAATCATTTATATTGTCATGTGATAAAATAACACCATTTTCTGCTTCATAAATTTTTTAATCCTTCAGATATTACTTTTAAAAATCAATGTAGAAAAAAAATTTCTGCTTTTTTTTAAAACCAAAAGTAACATTGAAACTTTTTACAATGTGAATATGATTTTTTTTCATTCAAGATGATCCTTTTGATTTTATTTTATCCTGATATTTATAATAAGTTCCATGTACTATTTCAAAATAAATATTGGTTAAATTTTTTAAGTTTAGGCGATCTACTTGAAATATTGTGTGTCCTTGATTTGCTTTTATCATCAACAATTATTAATATTGTTTATTATAAAACATTGCTTATTATTATTCTTTACAAGATGCTTAATCTCATCTATCTTTACGTGGGATACTCTTTTCAAATTTTTTGAATATCAAGGAAACCATCTGCTCTAATTCTTAATCTTTGTGATATAGCTCAATGGCGTAATAAATAACTCAATTTTACTGATTTGTTTACCATGTTCACTATCCACCTTTGTCAGAAAATAAAAAAAATTTAGTTTACAATTTATTTTAATTACTATATTATATTTTATTATTTTAATTATAATCAACATTGAAGCAAATTAAAATAACCTATAATTTCCATATTTATATATTCAACAGATATTCGAATAAATTTTCAAATAATATTATCAATTTATGATAAAAAGCATGATTATATTAAAAGTTAATTAACGATGATTTGCATCATAAATATTTTGTATACTTTGATAGAAAAACATTAAATCTTTAACTTTTATACAACAGAATTGTTCAAAATGTAACAAAAATATATTTCAATTCACATAATGTTATTCTCTGGAACTCTGCATAGAATCTATATCATAAATTTATACTAGACAAGCACAACGAAACTACGCAATTGACACAGATTGCTATACGATATCTGATTCCTGCCTATTTGAAGTACCTTGAAAGACTACTAAACACGTCTAAATAGCAACGTTTATACACAAATACTTTATCGTTATCTTTGAATTACTATATTGTAGAAAAGTTTAAGTTAACTCTCCAAAGATTTAATTAAGAGTGCTGCATACCCCGATCGCAGCACCATACTCAACTACCAGCACGGAAGTAAATTCGTTTCGACGTCTCATTCCCTCAATTTTGAGTGTAGACAATTAAAAAAAAATTGTATAAATCTTTAGACATGTCTACACGTCGTGAAACTTTCTTAGAGTTCATAACATTTCTCTAAGTAGGGTAAAAAATAAAGAAAATTCCTACAAATTTGTCTTCTGCTCGACGTAGTGCTAATGCATTCAAATAAAGTAATTATTATAAATTTTAGGTATCAATTACATGCATAATTCGAATGTCGTCACACGTAGGATAAAGTAATATATCAAATAAAATTTGTTTCACCGTTTTAGGTATTATACAAACAAAATGAGACGTCGAAAAATTTATATTACACAAAATTTTTGTAGATGAAAAAGAGAGAAATTTAGTTTCGGCATATTCAAAGAGATGTCGCAACAAGCAGCATTTAGTACCGTACATATATTATCTGCTAGAATAGTGTTCCGTTGAGTTTCCTTCAGTAAGCAGCTGATCGCACCCATTTTCACAAAACCCCGTCCATATACATGTATGTGTATAAACAAGGATTAGTGTAAAAGTTTGTAAGTGTATTACACATTTGAATTTAAATAAAACATTTTTTAAAGAAGATTTGAAATAAGATTTTAATAGTTTTTATAATGAACAATTGAGTACAACTACTTATAAGGGACGAGATGGAGTCCAAAATGTATACTTAATAATCAGTTTTATTTATTAATTATTATATTAAAATAAACCAAGCCTGTGCAATCTCGACCACAACGATTACTCTATATATATATATATATATATATATATATATATATATATATATATATATATATATATAAAATTATACGGGCTCCACTACTCAAAAATTATAATAAACTACGTCCCTGAACAGTCGGTAGTGCAAAAATCCAGTTTAGTTCTGCAAACCACCGCAATTAATTTAAAGAAAAAAAAAGGAAAGTGATGGTATGTAGTGAGCGTAGAGAGAATGAGAAGTTAAATCTTTGCTTCTCTACTCTTGATTCTTTTCTTAGCCTCAATCGCCTTGGCTTTTGCTTTCACCAGAGATAATAAGGAGAGATTGCAGATGACATATACGAAAGGCTCGACGATTTTCGAGCGCCCGGGAGCGTGCGCCCTCAGCAGGCTCAACTGCTACACTAACGCGCCAACGCGACGTCACAGCTACGTCAGCATAAATTAATGTGCGCATTTGCCTACGTCACAGCTCGTGACGTAGGCAATAAATATATATAGATATAGTTATACGCTTTTGTCCAATGCGACGTTGTCGTTTTCGTTTATATCATTACAGAGGCTAAGCCAAAACATCTAATATGCGCACGAGTATCAAAAAGCAATTCAGATCCAACTCCGATGCCAGGTTTATCATGCAGACGAATTTTTGATTCTGCAGAAAATTAAGACTTTCTTTTCTTCCATTGTAGAAATTTCAAATTGAGTCTTATGATTTTGTGCTAAAATGGATATTCTTTAATTAATTTAAAAAATTTAATTTTAATTTTTAATGCTTATATTATATTGTAGTAAATAACGCGTATGAACAAAAAGAGAAAATCCATTAATTGTCTCAAATAATAAAAATATAAATAATAATATAAATAAAAAATACTCTGTATTATTACTTATTGGTATGATATACATATTGATAGACAATTCGTGTAATTCCGATTTAACACAAAGATTAATCTAAATCATAGAGTCATTTTCTGTATAAATTAATAACGAAATTATTCTGTTTGTTTATTTATAATATTGCAGTGATTGTGGACATAACATACAAAACTTCAAATTCTATCCTATTGTAAAATGTTGTAGAATGTAAATCTTATATCTTGTAGTTATAATTTAGATAACGTATAACTTTTAAACTTAGTTTTTTAACTAAGTTAAAAAAACTTCTATACTTTTATTTTATTTTATTTTAGCATTTAATAGCAAGAATTTTATTTTCAATTTTTGATTTATATTATTAATTATATATTTAATATTGCAGACAATCAATGGATTTTCTCTTTTTGTCTTACGCGTTATTTACTACAATATAATATAAGAACTAAAAATTAAAATTAAATTTTTTGAACTAATTAAGGAATATCCATTTTAGCACAAAATCATAAGACTTAGTTTGAAATTTCTTTTGCAAAAAAAATTTCTTTTTTCTCTTTGGAAAGTCTTGATATTCTGCAGAATGAAAATTCGTGCAAATGAAAATTTAATTTTAATTTTTAGTTCTTATATTATATTGTAGTAAATAACGCGTAAGACAAAAAGAGAAAATCCATTGATTGTCTGCAATATTAAATATATAATTAATAATATAAATCAAAAATTGAAAATAAAATTCTTGCTATTAAATGCTAAAATAAAATAAAATAAAAGTATAGAAGTTTTTTTAACTTAGTTAAAAAACTAAGTTTAAAAGTTATACGTTATCTAAATTATAACTACAAGATATAAGATTTACATTCTACAACATTTTACAATAGGATAGAATTTGAAGTTTTGTATTTTCTACAATATGCATTATCAATCAAAAAATGTATAAGTATTTTAAATTACTATACGTTATGACACGAGCTTAAACATATTTTTAAAAAATACGAGTTTGACGTAGATTTTAATGTTAACGTAGTTGATCAACCTATGTCTCTGATACTACATATTAAATATAATTCATAAATCACGTACATGATTCCTAGTTTCCTTCACATTCAAACAGCATACTTCTCATTTATATTTATTTCAATCTACTCTATATTGATACTTTTATTTTATATATATATTAAATAATATACATTTATGATTATAAACGATTTATTATATGTTCTTTAAAATATTATACTATAATTTTCAGAATAAAATAAATTATTGCAATTACTCTATAATATACATAAGTAATTCAGATAATTTTTTTTTAACAATTTCTTCAATAGATAATTTCATCATAAGTGAGGTTATGTCCACAATCACTGCAATATTATAAATAAACAAACAGAATAATTTCGTTATTAATTTATACAGAAAATGACTCTATGATTTAGATTAATCTTTGTGTTAAATCGGAATTACACGAATTGTCTATCAATATGTATATCATACCAATAAGTAATAATACAGAGTATTTTTTATTTATATTATTATTTATATTTTTATTATTTGAGACAATTAATGGATTTTCTCTTTTTGTTCATACGCGTTATTTACTACAATATAATATAAGCATTAAAAATTAAAATTAAATTTTTTAAATTAATTAAAGAATATCTATTTTAGCACAAAATCATAAGACTCAATTTGAAATTTCTACAATGGAAGAAAAGAAAGTCTTAATTTTCTGCAGAATCAAAAATTCGTCTGCATGATAAACCTGGCATCGGAGTTGGATCTGAATTGCTTTTTGATACTCGTGCGCATATTAGATGTTTTGGCTTAGCCTCTGTAATGATATAAACGAAAACGACAACGTCGCATTGGACAAAAGCGTATAACTATATCTATATATATTTATTGCCTACGTCACGAGCTGTGACGTAGGCAAATGCGCACATTAATTTATGCTGACGTAGCTGTGACGTCGCGTTGGCGCGTTAGTGTAGCAGTTGAGCCTGCTGAGGGCGCACGCTCCCGGGCGCTCGAAAATCGTCGAGCATTTCGTATATGTCATCGGCAATCTCTCCTTATTATCTCTGCTTTCACTCATGTTGCACGGAGAACCATCAATGGATTTGAAAGATAAAACGAACGGAGTTTCCACTCTTTTTCACTATCTTCCATATATATATATATATATATATATATATATATATATATATATATATATATATAACTATGGAGGGTAGAAAGGAGTGGAAACTCCGCTAAAATTGTGTCAAATTACACGGCAGGACTTCGGGACAGAATTGGTCGCAAGGCGGCGACACCCTGGGTTGTTCGTTAAATGCATGTATTTGAAGAAAAGAGAGTGGGAATATGCAGTGAGCGTGATGAGAGGGAACAGTTAGTTCTCTGCCCCCCTACTTCTACTTCTTTTATTCCTCTTACCCGCTTTGGCTTTTGTTTTCTTTTTCTGTTGTATGCAGAACCATCGAGAGATTTCCAAAGCAGCGACGCCTACCCGACAAATTTGAACTACCATCTCTGGCTAATTTTTTATAAGCTTTTCTCATGTAAAGCGAGCAGAGTTTCTACTCCTTTTCTCTACCCTCCATATATATATATAAAACAAAGTAATATAAGCCACCAGGAATAGGAATGATGGGATGGGAGTAGGTTGGAAAATGGAAATTTGGGACCGTACTTGGTTTACTATTGGTTTAATACTGGATTATTACTTATTGGGAGAACTGCTAACTGCTAACATCAAATAGGAGTACATGTTCTACAAATGGCGGAGTGATCACTACATGTTTTATAAAGAAAAATAATTTATCAATAAGGATAAGCATTATATACTTCATAAAAAATACTAAATAATATTTTTGTAAGCTCTTAAGATTTTTAAGAAAATATTTATTTCTGTATCCAACCATGTAAGTTAGTTAAAGGATATAGTTGTGGTTTTTTCCAAACAAGAAACTTACGATTTTCTTTATACTCGTATTTAAGTTTGCCAACAAATTGTCGGCAACATATTTGCCTGTAGCCCGCTTTTCTGGGCTAGATAGCAATTTTAGAATTTTTCATTATCATCAACTTTCATTTTATTCATAATGACTACAGTTGATACTAATGCTAGTATTAATAGAGCAGTTTCAGAAAATGAAAATCAAAAAACATCCGAAAATCATTCCAAAGAAAATGAGTTTAATAATAAAGAAGCAGTTGAAGTAGAAATTCAAGGTATAGTTGAAGTTGATTATATGGATTGTTTAGATGGAGAAGCACTTGATGATGAAGAAAAAGATAGACCTCGACGTAGAAGTTGGGATCGTAGCCGTGGAAGGGAAAGGCGAAACTCAAGGTATCTGAAGTTTATTTTATATCATATATTATTATAGGCTATCTGCTAATTTAGGAATTTATTTTTATTCTAAATGAAAAAATTCATTCTATTGTAAAGTAAACACAGTTATAAAAAATAAAGCACATTGATATTTTTTATCAATGAAGTTCAAATATTTGCCACAAACATTAATTTATTTTAAATTAATGATGTTTCCATTTCAAAATACAAATTCTAACAATTTTTTGTTAAAATTTAAATTGTACATAGCTGTGATTATTTATGAAAATACAACAAACACTTATACCTATTTATCAAAAGATGAATGTCTATAGATAGATTCATATATTTATAACTTTTATAACTATTAAGTAGTTATTATTATATATATTATATATTAAGTATTATATATGTTTGTATGTTCATGAATAATTAAAATAATTGTCGATTCCAATTTTGAAATTAATTTTTATATTGATTTTTGTATTGTAAGGACTTTTATCACTAGTCCAAATTTTTGTAATTTTAAATAGTTTTGTTTGTAAGAATCATTTCAACTTATTTTATTATATTTTAATAAGCATTTTATTTCCAAATATTACTTTTATTATTATACAAGATTTTTAATATCAATTATTAATTTATATTTATAATAATTTAATAAACAGATATTTATACCTATTTATTATAATATCATTTCAACATTTATGATGTCAGTGTATTGTAAAAAAAATATTTATTTTTTACAAAATATTATATCAATAACTAACCAATAAAAATGATTTTATAGTACTATATAATATATAATTACAGAAAAAAAGAGTTCACTGTTCACTTCTGTCAAAAATGATGATTTATTAAGATATTGCATGTAATCTTATAAATGATGATCCTGATAAGGCTAATATCCTTGCATATGCAGTATTTTAATAAATGATTTATTTGGACAGTAGTAATTATTAATATATTTTTTTCTAATTACAATAGCACTCTGCTGGATGTTTAAAAAGATATTGAAAAATTCTTCTTTCAGTGTAAATAACAAATGAAATTTTTTCACGTTAGAATATAGAAAAATAGTACATTTGTAATTTTATACTTATAAATATATAGATATTTAAATTTTAAAAAAAGTAATGTAATTTGTAAAGTAATTAAATAATCTAAATAAAAAAATTTTAAAAACATTGACTATTGTATTATTTATTTAATATTTTTTAATATACTTATAATTAATTGCACTTAGCGAGTGGTATAATCTTAAGTACGTTTGAAAAATAAAACAATATTAATCGTTACAGAAATACTTTAGTTAATGAATTGTATTTGGATTGTTTTATTGTACAACTAATATGCATTACAAAATAATATTTTATGTTTCATTTATACTAATGGAAATTAATTATTTTAACTAGAAGTGTTATTCTATAAGATTTTATAATATAATATTGTAAGATTTAAACTTTGTAATTAGCTATATTGCATTATATTATCACATTTTAATATAATATAAGTTTATGTATAAGAAAAATATATGTTAATATTTATATAATAAATCAAAAAATTATCTTATAATTTTGTTCTTGTGTGAAAATGTCAAGTTGAGCTTAATTATAGGGATTTAGAGAGAGATCGAGAACGAGATCGGGATAGCCTTCGAAACAGAAGACGGTCACGCAGTTATGATAAGAGAAGATCTCACAGCAATGATCGAAGAAGATCACATAGTAATGAGAGAAGAAGATCTCGCAGCAATGATAGAAGAAGATCTCGTAGCAATGACAGAAGATCTCGTAGCAATGAGAGAAGAAGATCCCGCAGTAATGATAGAAGAAGATCTCGTACTAATGATAGGAAAAGATCTCGTAGTAATGAAAAAAAAAGATCAGGTAGTAGTGAAAGAAAAAAAGAAGCTATTCGCCGTGATCCTAATAAAAGTAACAAAGATATTGAACAAGATAAAATAAGAACAAAAAAAGATAATGATAATAAAATATTAGCAGAGAAAGAAAAGGCAATAAAAACATTGCTAGATTCAGATAATGTTGTGCCACCAGGAACTGAAGGAGAAGCAATTCAAGATTTAGTAGATAAAAATCAACAGCAGAAACAGGATGAAGAAGGGAGTAAAAAAAATGGTCGTGATGTTAGAAGAAATAGTCGGGAAAGAAGACGCAGTCCAATAAGAAATCGGCTCGGAGTTAGAAGATACAGTCCACGTCGAAGTCCTGGCAGATCTCCAATTCGTCGTAGAAGTCCAATAACATTTAGTCCTGATCGAAGACGAAGGAGTCCAGACGATCGTCGTCGTAGAAGTATAGATAGAGAAAATAGTGCCGAAAGAAGGGAAGCTTCGAGAAGACGATTACGTGAACGGTAAAATTACCTTTATTTAATGTTGCTCAAAAGTTGTTTTTCATTTACTGTATTATAAAAGAGAATCAGTTATCCAGCATGTAATATTTGGGACAGTATTTTCTAATAAAAATAAATACTTTTACATATTTAAAGAAAGGAGAGTATTTACCTTAATCATTATAGAAAGGTTATTAATATTTTTCATGTAAAATCAGTCAGAATTATCTTCAATTATTATAAAAAAAAAACATTATAAAAGGAGAAAACTTTATTTGTATATCTACTCCGTTAATTCTTTTCAATAATGTATGTAATTATAATTTTAATAATTATAATTTTAATAATTATAATTTTCATATATTAATATTAAATATAGTACATTTTTATAATATATATTTTTAATTTATTCTGTTTATTTTTACTGAAACTTTTGAGCACACATTTGTATTTTGTGAATATTATGGATGACATTTTCTATTAAACATTTGAAGCTGATATACAATAACAAAATAATTTGTTAGTCTAACAAAGGAGAAGAGGAGCCGTTCTCGAGATCGTCGCAGCTTGGATAGACGTAGAAGTCGCAGTCTGGACCGGCACAGACGGATAAGCAGGTCTCCGTTCGACAGACATAGTCCTAGACGTAGACGTCGTTCTTTATCTCGCAGTCCCTTACGTTCTCCCAGTCGTTTTAGAAAGCGATCACCTTTTCTTCACGAACTTGCACGTCAATTTCAAGATGACTCTTTTAGGCAAGATAATAATTTTGATACCATGGAACCCAGACAAGTGGACCAAATGCGCGATATAGAAACGGGAGGACCATCATATATTCCTCCTGAAAGTTCTATGGTAATGCATCCAGGAGGAATGCTTCTATTACCAGAAATGATGAATATGCCAAATGTGCCTGTAAGGCCATTAGGACCGATGGAAATGGGTTGTGTGCCAATGCGCTTGAACCATGGATATCAAGTTATACCTGAACAACCTAATCCTGGACCGTCGTACATCAATTATGACGGTCGACCACCAGGTCCTTCAGGTCTGAGTTTTGAGCCTACAAATATAGGTCCACCACCTCCTTATTATTCATCAGATCCAGTTATGTATAATCAAGGAAATCCTATGCCCCCTATGCATGTCACTTCTCAGCCTATGCGTTCTCCTTCTCCTCAGCCTGTTCCTGCACCAGGACAAGAGCCAGCAGGATCAATGATATTTCAAAATTCTTTAGTTCCTCCTGTACATCAGCCAATTTCAGTGCCAGGTCCAAAGTATTCACCAAATGATGTCTACAATTCTATAGCTAATGAAGATCTTAGAAATCGGATAATTCATGAAGAACGCATGAAAACACCAGAACCACCGATTATATCAGATGCTAAAGTAATTTTTTTTATTTTAAGCTAAAAATCATACATGTTGATAGTTCTAGCTATTAAAGATGTATATAGTTAATGTAAATTATTATAATTCTAAGCTGTTATGTTATTTTAATAATATTTTATAAGTGATTATTTGATATTTTTATATGAAACTTTCTTCACATTTCCAGCAGAGTGAAAAGACCAGTTTATCCAGTCTCCTGGAAGCATCAGTTTCTTCTAAAGGTGCGAATAGTTTTTATATATATTGCTTGAGTTTGGAATATTGATTATCAAATAAATATAATTATTAGCATAAAAACCTATGAAACATATTGCATGAAAATGTTTTCGTAAATAATTTGATTAAAAATAATACCAATCATTTAATTTCATGTAAATATTAATTTAAAAATATAACACATAAAAGCATTATTGATTAAATTTTTTTATCGCAGATCCACCTGGTTTGAATAGTTCATTGCAAGGTGAGTAATTTTTTTTTTTTTTTTTTTTTTTTTTTTTTTTTTTTTTTTTTTTTTTTTTTTTTTTTTTTTTTTTTTAATTTAAGAAATACACTGATGTAGTTTAGTAAATTATATTATGTATATATTTAATTGCCTTCAAAACAACTGCTATTTGCATACTTTGTCTGTCGGTAATAGGATTCCGACAAGAAATAATTCGCAAGTGCGAACGAGCGCTACGCAGGGTACCGACAGAGGATCCGCGCTTAAAAATGAAGGGCCGATTCTTCTTCGATCCTGCAAAGAAAATAATCGTCAAAGATAAGAAAGAAACGGCGTCGAACTCTATCTTGCTGCAGAAGGGTCGTACAGAGATCCATTGGGACGAGGAGGAGAACCAGCTATCGGCTTCTTCTCAACCGGAACCTCGACAGCCTATTATGCGGAAGCGTATCACCCACCAAAAGATTTGTCAAACAGATGAGCCAACGAGGGAGTCTATTGCTATACAAGTTGAACCACACACAGCGGACTTTGGTGTGCAAGTTTCAAGCTTGGATCTACAGATGGAAAGGCGAGGACTAATGGATGATCGACGCGCGCCGATGGATGACAGACGAGGGCCTATGGATGATCGCCGAGCCCCTATAGAAGATCGGCGAATCATGGAAGATAATCGAAGACCACTGGCAGATAGGTTGGACTGGAGTATGCGAGAAACATACGATCATGCGACTAATATGCGCGACAATGATGATTTACGTTGGAACTTGAGTAAAAGCAGCTCTTCTGCTCGGGATCGACAGTATTCAGTTAATCAATGGAATAGAGGTTTCTCTCCTAACCGACAGCCCATGGTAAATGATCACATTTATAGACCCGGAATGCCAATAGACAATATGACTCGTAGCGGTATGGACCATTTGATGGATGTACGAGAACGAGGCGTTGATCCACGAGATCGACTGTTGGACCGTGAAGCAGAGCTTCGAGAACGAGATATGGGAATGAGAGAGGTAAGGGATGCAAGAGATGCAAGAGGTATGGATATGATTGCGAGGGAGCGTGAACGTTTGATGGATAAGAGAGAGGGAATGATGATGGGCGGAGATCTAGGAATGCGCGAATCAATCATGAACGATAACTTTGGTCGACCACAGCAGAATATCGATGACTATAACATGCACAACAGTTCGTTTGGACGTGGGATGGATCGTGATCGAAGTGACGTACCACCCCAGCGAAGTGTTCGTGATAGTCCAGGAGCTTTGGATGATGATTCTGAGGAATTGCAAATTATCGAAGAGAGAGGCTTCGATAGGGAACAGACTTGGCAAATGAGTGGAGGCAATTTGCTTTCTCAATTCAACAATATTAGAGGAGCTGCTGTTGGAGTCGTTAGAGGTAGTGTTGCCCCACCAAACAATAGAGCATTCCGTGGTAGGGTTGCCGGTTTTCGAGCAAGAAATTAAGAACAAAAGTATTCATTATCTTGCATTTATGAGTTGCTAACGAGATTTTTTCGTCTTTGACTTCCTCCTTGAGCAACATTAAATATGTAGTTCCTTTTCATCTGGCTATTATTTTTGTAAAATTTCACATGTGTAGACGTGTTAGGTTGAAAAGCTTTAATGTAAATATTAAAATATTCTTTAAGGTATTTGCAAAAAACAATCTGTTTTAAGGCAAGGTTTTTTATTGTAGTGTGATTAACATTACATAAAATCAAATCTTTAATTACTTTAAAACAAATAGAAACCAAAGCTACAACCAGAATACCTTATACAGCCATTACTTTGACCAAAAGTATAACTCATTTATATGTGTAGTTACAAAAAGTACATGAAAAATATACATTTTTTATATAATAATGTTTTATTGCAATTAAGTTAATTATTAATCTGTTATTTTCGAGTAAAAAAAAACTAGCTTTGAAAGTGATTTTAGTTCACCTCACTTTTTATAGATTAGTAACATAAAATAGTAATATAATAGAACATAAGTAAAAAAATGAATTTTTCTATTAAATTTTGTTGCAAACGAAAAAACTGTATAAAAATGTAATTCCGTATATAATAAATTTATTTGATAATAAGTCACTGATGTATGAATTATGTTATTTATTTTTATCCTATCTTCTAAAATTAAATTTTCATTCTTATTTAGAATTCATTCATTTTATTCATTATTATATCTGTTTTATAATTTTATATATTTTTCAGTTATGAATTTAGTTTGAATAATTTTGAAACATTTTATAAATAATCTTTTCAATATAGAATAAGTAAACAGTAAAATTTCATGTTTAACTGTATAAAGGCCAAAATATGCTTTTACATCAACGTGATCGCAATTATCAAAAATTTGTCCAATCCATATCTAAGTTTAAAACTTGCTTAAAATTTAGATTTCAATGTTTTCACAGATCGTTAAAGATGAAATTTAATTGACATTTAAATTGTTTATATATTTCGTATAAATATTTTTTAATTTTCAACATCGAATATGATCGTACCTCAAACATACAAAAAACAGTTTGCATACCTTATGCAGGCTGTTTAGAACTAGAGTATATATACATGGAGGTTGCCTCCCGTCTTAAGAGTGCTCCTCACGATTGCCGGAAGTCCGAATCGATTGATGCGCCTCATAAAGAAAAATTTTACATCAAGTTAGAGAAATAAAATCAATGGTTTGCACTACCGACATTTCAGGAACGTATTCACAATGAAAATTGAATGAATAGCCCCCTTTCTTACATATGTATGTATGTATGTATGTATATATATATATATATATATATATATATATATATATATATATATATATACACTACGTCTATGTAGCGCTCGATGTTATACACAAAAAAACGTTCCTTATCAGAGCTTCTTATTTCAAAATCATATTTCATTGCCTTGCTCTGTCGCGAGTACTTGCGAGTAAAATGTAGCATCTCAAAGTTCGATAATAAGTTGCCAGTACGTACATTTGGCAATATTGAAATGCATTTTTGTCATTTATAATAACTTTTCTGATAACAAATATTAATATTCAAGGCAATACATATTACTAATATAGTAAAGATAATTAAAAATTATTCTTTAATAAATAATATATATATATATATATATATATATATATATATATATTTATATATATATGTTATACACTAGCTCATTAATTTCTAAAAAATTCTGTAAGAATATCTAGAATTTAAAATATCTATTCAAAGCTTATAAAATTTGAATATAAACCAGTAATCTTATCGCAGTCAAAAAAATAATTTTTCTTATTTATCACTTAGGATCAGGAAATACAATTTCCATAAAAAAAAGTGCAATAAATAAAGTATGTGTAATAGTAAAAGTAGAAAAATTTTACAAACATTAGTAAAATCTACAATATTTATTTCATATATTCTGTTGAAAACAAAAGATACGAATCCTTCACGTTTCACATTTAAATTCTTTGTGCCACAATTTTTTTGTGTGGCATTTCTAATGAACGATAGGGTATATATCTGTATTATTATTTTAAAAAATTAATTTTTATAATAATAATCAATAAAATTATTCCAAAATTCAGTTGTTTATATTTCGTTCAAAAAATAGAATTTTAATACCCGAAACGAATTGATAGAGTAAGTTCAAAGACGGCATAACATTAAAGCTTATAGGAATAATTATTGTTATCAATGATTCAGAAGGAAGTTTAGCTATATCACGAACAATATATAGGACATTAGTGGCTGAGGCTTTAGACTGTGAATCAGAGGGTAACCTTCGGATTGACTCTTTGAGAACCGATTAGGTAAAAAATAGTTTTCAACGTATTCTTCAAAGAAATCAAAATCATGAAATTGTACAATTATATCTATATATATATTATTCAAATTAATAGAGGTTCAAAAAAATGAATTTGCCAATCATATCGTAATGTTAATTATTTAGGATTTTTTTATAATCACAAATCAATCAAAATTAATTTAAACCGAATAGAATGTGTGTTAAAAATACTGATTAGAAATCCACATTTTTGTATAAATAAATATATTAAAGGAGAATAAATTTATGTATTTAAATTAAATCTTATTAAATTGAGTAAATAATTTTTTATCGGAATTATTTTTCTTTTGTAAAATTTAAATTTAATACTACTGCCATATCATCTTGATTCAATATTATACCATTTAATTTAATTTAATATTAATATTAATTTAATAATATTTATTAATGGAATGCATTATGTTTTCAATAATTGTAATAAATAAAATATCCTCTAAAATATCAAAACTTGATATTTATATTATTTCCTTATTTTTAATACTTCTAAAGATATTTTGCTGATTATAATTGTTATTTCTTTGTTAATTTTTGTGCAAACATCGTTTCACACCTATAAATCGAAAGCCATTTACGATGCCGAATAGAGGGGCTACTCCGATTGAGAGTCAAGTTCTCCATAAGTTCTCTTTCGGCTCTCGCCGAGCTCTCTTGCTTCTCTTCTGTAATACAACGCCAAGTAAACAATACATCATAAGTTCATCTATAAGATTGTGTGGGCGATAAGAACGAGAGTCGAAGAGAACTGGAGAGAGCTAAAGAAAACCAGAGAACGTCCAATCTCATTATATATTTTTAGGTAATTTTTAGATATACGTGATATAATATCTAATTTTTCTTTCTTGAGATAAATATTTTTTAATAAATTCTATTGTGCGCAGGTGAGGACCATGGGAAGTTTGATTAAAATTTACTTTTTCATAAAAATTTAATTTTTGTTATTTAAATTCTAGATTATTATGGAAAATAATCTTCAGATGAAAAAAAGGAAAGGAGTAACTTTCGATTTATAATATAATTTTTCATAAGAATTACATATTTGACACACCAAAAAGTTGTGTGCTTTTTGGCTCTCACAGAGCTTTCCCCGTCTCTCTTCTACATTCAAAGTGGTTCTCTTCTTCTCTTTACAAATGAGTAGTACGTTGTTTATAGACGATAACAAGCGAACAAAATCACTTTTTTGATTTTCTATTTCATTACCCATTTTCTAGTTATTTTTTATGCTATAATGAACAGTTCAATTACAATCTATGCTTCACTATAAAAAGTCACATTTTTGGCTTAAAAACATAATATCTATGTAAACAATTATGTATCCCTGAATATATATTCCTATGGATAATTTTATCCTCTCATATTATTTCTGAAGAAACAATCAACACTTTCATCTTGAGGTTCCCTAAAGCATCGGTAGTGGTGGAGCCGTACGGGATGGCGTGGGTAGGTGTGTCAGCTGGGCATCGAATTTTTTGTTATTTAAATCAATTTTTATTACTGAATGAAATTGTTAATAATGATGTAAATTTGTTGTATATCACACAATTTTAATGAAATATATTATTTTAATTCAGTTATTAATAAATTAAATATATGTGTTCAAAATTTCGTTGATAGCTATCCTTAAAAACACCAAATTAAACAAGAAAATATCATTTTTAAGATATGAAGTTAATTCCATTAGAAAGCCGAGGATTTATCCTATCGAGTCTACATGTTTAACTAATATTGTTGAGAAGTACGCAATTATTGACAATTTAGAAAAAATTGTCGAGCGGGGCATGTTGTGCACACGCGCTCAATGCGCTGATATCGAACGTATACGCATGCGGTGTTTTATGACATGGATAGCGGACAATTCAGATATTAGGACTATTATCATCTATAATGATATTTTTGTTATTTTTCATCTTTAGGTAGTTAATATTACAAATAAAAAATGTATTTTTTTCGTTTAAATAACAATATACAATATATTAATATATAAGTCTACAATGAAAATGTTTAAATAATTTAAGTCATTTTACCGTTGGGATAATAAATATTTTCAGACACAAATTATGTTTCTGTTCATTGAATTATTCCATGCCCACTTACCAAACCAACTGTGCCCCACCAAGCCCAAACATGGCCCACTTTTATAATTGCAAAATTTTTATTATTTTGAAACAATAAATTGTTACTAAAAATTAAAATTTTATAAAACAAATCTGTAGTTATTCGACTGTCAAGCTGTATTTATTTTATCTAAAAAATTATATATAATTTTTTAAAATGTGAATGAAAGAAAGGATGTCCAACATGCCCCACATTCCCCTGTTGAGTTAGTTCTCTCACCCTATTTGTCAGATAACTTTTATATTTATATTTTTTGACCGAAGCTTACGAATATGCTAAAAATTCTACACGGAAATTAAATATTTATTCACAAATCCATTAAAACTGTATAAAAATCGTGGTTTTCAAATTTATTTTAGAAAATAAAAAAGTTGTAAAAAACGAAAAGCAAAATCATAGAGCATATCAAAATACATATTATTTTGTTCTATGAATTTTTTCGGTACAAATTATATTTTTGCAGAAAACTTTAAAAGGTCCATTTCATGATCCTCTGAACAATTCTACGTTTATACGAAATACAAATGCCTTCTTGAGAAATGTTGATTGTAGAAAATAAAGGAATGGTATAGGAAAATGTATTTTGATAAGATATACAGCTATTGTCTGAAACATTTTTTGTAATTAAGTAGACTGAAACAAATTTTGATAATTATAGATAAATACATTTCTTCAAATCTAAAGAACGAAATAATTATTTAATATAAATAACTTTTTATCATTATATAAACATAAATTTAAATGCATTAAGTGATTTACTCGATACGAAATTTTTTTAATAAAAAAAAACTTGTGAATTGTCCAATAAGAAATTATTGAAATTCACTAAATGAAATGAATAAACTAATTGTTTAATTAAAAAATCGTGTATACAAATGAACAATAGTGTAAAATAAAGGAAATACCCATAGAAACAAAATATAACCTAACCGATGAATGTATTTATTAATTAAAAATTATAACAATAAAAAACATTTTTTCGTCTGATATTACGTCAAAAAACCATGCACTTTTCACTAATGTAAACCCTTTCAGAAAGCATATCCCGGCTGAGCCCCCAGTATATGCTAGAATGCGCACGCCAGTATAGAGGCTTGCGCGTTCCCCTAACGCAGTAAATATTTTAACAGTGGCGGGAAAGGCCATAAAGTTTATAAATGTCCAGAGAAGGGACATGGCCTTAAGTGCTTTAGTTGCGGACGCACGCAGCACCTTTCAAGAAACTGCACGGAAGTCAAAACAAGAACATCTCGCGTGGAGCCAATCAACTCGATCAGCTTGGTTCAAGGGAAAGAAGAAAATGACCGTAGTCATAAGACAGTGAAAATCGAAGGCTTGACAGTGATGGCCAAGCTGGAGTCAGTCGCAAAGATCAGCGTCATACGATCCGATGTGTGGTGCGAGATCACTGATAATTTAAGCCAGCGGATACAGGTAAAAGAACATATGGGAATTCTGAGAGGTTTCGGTGGAAAAATAGTAAGACCGGAAGGAAAGGTTTTTCTCACTACCTGTTTGGACAGAACTGTGTACGAACTGGACTACGTCATCATACCAGTATGTGTCGCAGATGAGAAAGTTATAATCGGTGAGCCGATTAGAAACTTCGTACGTGACAAACTGGATGCTGTTGGAGCCAAGATGGAACCTCTTGTCAGTACTGAATACACCGCTTTAGTGGAAGAAGAACTTGACGGGAAGGAGAGGACTGTACAAGCATTGCGGTATCACCGCCATAAGAACATTGTTGAAGTAAGGGGAGTATAAAGACCACATACTTAAACGTGTCCTCGTATCTAAGGGACAGGAAGGCTAAGAGCGACTAGTTGTATAAAGGAAAATAATTTTATAACACAGTATATTTTTATTAATAAAATATAAAAATTAATTTATTCAGGAAACCCCCTTCTATTTACAAGGTGTTCTGAAACAAAAAATATATACGAAATAATAAATTTAACTGAAACAAACTTATAGCTGCATGTATATATAAATTATAGCTACTGGCTTCGCGCTAGTATCCGCGACGCGTAGTTTAATCCGCCGCTATTTTCCGCACGGATTCCTGGTGCTATTTTCCACGCGGGGAAATATAAAAATACGATAGGTAGAATTTAAAATAGGTTTGTTTAAGGTGAACTTAACTCCGCTGGTCTTTTGAGGATCACCTCGCAACTAGAATCAAGAGTTAAGGGGGAAAATGTCCAGTCGGGATCAGAGAACGGCTGGTCTATTGAGGAACGCCTCGCAGCCAGGTTCACGTTCTCTTAGGGATGGGTAAAATTATTAGCCGTCTGTCTTCTGAGGAGCGCCTCGCAACAGAGATTAAGCTAATAATTTTGGAAAGTAAAATAATGGTAAAGGATAAGAGAACGGCTGGTCTTTTGAGGAGCGCCTCGCAACCAGGATCACGTTCACTTGGGGATAGGTAAAGCTATTAGTCGTCTGTCTTTTGAGGAGCGCCTACTCAGTATTCACTGCTGGCGCGTGTCGTTCAGTGAGAGAGTACAGTAGTGTGCGTTTGGGCATGTATTAGAGGGGAATAGCTGCCGCCGGCCTAATACGCTTGGCGCGGCTCTCTCTCACCGCGCGAGGTGTATCCCCTCTAACGTACTTTTTGTACTTAAGCTTAGTGGTAGAGAGAGACTATGTATTGCGTTCTTTCTCTACGCTTCTGTTTTCGGTGGTTGCGTCGACTACCTTCCACAGTAGTCGTCGCGACCTTTGCCTGCTTTCGGTATGTTTATCGCGTGTATAATATTAGTTTAATTCCACATTTAATATATTCGCTTAGCATATTATAATTTTGATCATTTCAGAAGTTTGTATTACGGATAGAAATAAATTATTATCATTTAATTTATTTCGTGAGTTCGCGGTATATTTGTGTAGTGTGATTTGTATATCAGTCTCGATGAATTTGCGCGGCCATGTTTTTGGTCGTCGCATCTCCCTCCTTTTTCGGGAGCGCGGAGCGTGTGTGTTATACTATTACATATTATGCTTCTTAAATTACAGTGTATCGTAATTTTCTATTACTACATTTTTACGAAAAAAGCAATAAAATATTAGCTATCTAGTTCTTTTTCTCGCTGTATGTGACGCAGCGTACTTCTCCCGTGATGGGGTCCATGCGCATATGAAATCGTCGATTCCCGATTCTTTCCCGATGACGCATGGCACCCAATCGTAAAGACAGGGTGGCTTGTTTATCGTAAATAAACACTCGCCAGGGCCGGGCCTCCTCGCGATTTATAAGGTTGGTGTGGTACTCTGGTGTGAGAATCGACGGCATTCCCCGGAATGTCCCGTCACGTGCGGGTGGCAGCAGTGCGGGCGGCGGTGCTATTGGCCCCGGAACTCGGGCATCGGTGGGCAGTGCGAGCTGCTCGTTGCCGTCTGGAGGCACGTCCGCCTCGTCGGTCCGCGGCGATGATGGAAGAGCCGCAGACTTTGGATCGACTTCATAAATGGTCGACAAGGGTCAACCCTGTAGTTGCCGATGAGGCGGCCATGCAAGAGGCACAACCAAGCGCGGACGTACATTTCTTAAAAAAATTTTTTTTTCGCATTCTATCAAAAATTTAAAATATTGATTTTCACCAGGCGAATTTTAACGTTTGCACCCTGACTACTTGATTAGGATAGAAACTTAATTGTAATTTTGGTAATTCTAATTTTGATTTTAATTTTAATTTTAATTTTAATTTAACCTTTCGGAGGTTACTTTTCTATTTTCTCTTAAAGGGTATTGACTTTTATTAAGTATAATTATTATATATATATATATAATAATTTGATTTAATATATATACACATATGTGATATCGGATTCTACGACGATTTCTTTTCATATGTATATACATTTCGTACATATACGTATAGTTTTATAAGTATGTAGCTTTATTTCGGTATTTTATTCGTGTCTGAAATTTCGTTTATTTAACGTTTGATTCTGAATCAATATTTGTTATTTATGTAAATAACTAAATAAGTCTAAACATAAATAGTTCATATAATAAATAAACAAACAAATAAAATTTCTGGGTGTTTTTTTCCGCATATTACTTTTACATTTATTTTAATTATTAACAATGAGTCGCGGGCAGATATTATGTTATATATATATATATATATATATATATATATGTATATATGTATATATATATATATATTATATATATATATATATATTGTTAATTCTAATATTTCTTTCTCTTACAGGGTTAGCCGCTGTCGGTGCCAGGATCTTCGGACTCTGTAGCGTTGTAGATGCCTTCATCTTCTAATCTTCCGATAGCTCTTCGTTATTCTCTTCGTTGAAGACGTCTACATTCCCTATGCTTGTCCTGTGCTGCTGGACTCCTTATTTGTCATAGGAACTTGTAGCAGATCTTGGATTTTTCGCTCATACCTACTGGTCTACTGGTTGTTCCGGTATTATGGCAAAATTACTAATCTTTACTTTATTTTTACAGGTATATTCCACCTCTCAGGTATACGTGGAGATGATGTTCACGGGTTTCGGTGTATATAGTGGATCCCGATTCAGATCTAGGACTGTCTCTCCATATACCATACGAACTCCTCGTCTTTCCAGTATTCTGCCGATTTCGGCTGATGCGGTAGTCATGAGTGTGCCGGTGTAGACTAGGGCATGGAACGTTAGTCCCTAGCACTTGATGGCTACGCTTATTTCCAGAAATTGTTGGCAGAGCTCCTGCTCGTCCAGGTGCTGCATTTTAACTGAATCCATGGGCCTCTGGTCGGCCCTTCTATAGTAATTTCAAGGAGGTATGTTATCTAGATTATTATATCTTTCTCTTAGGTCTTTTATATGTATTTGTTTAATAATCTTGCTTTTTTTATCTTTCAGGTCGAATATGACAGGGGATATCTTTTTGCAGACAATAAAGGGACCCACGTATTTTGGAGCTAGTTTTGCATTAAATGCTCTAATTTTGTTAGATAGCTCGTAAGATCGTTTATATACTTGATCTCCGATTTCGGGGTTCCATTTTCGGCGTTTCAGATCATAGTATCGTTTTTGTTTCTGAAAGCATTTTGTCAGTTGGCTGCGAACAAGTTCGATTGTTTCTTGTAATCTTTTGATACGGTTTTCTATGGTAACGTTATTACTTTGTCCGTATAATTGGAAAAGGGATCCGGATGCTCTTAACTCACGTCCAAAATTTAAGTAAGCGGATGTAAAACCTGTTGTTTCGGATGACACGGTATTATAAGCAAATTGTAGCTCGTATAAGTGATTATCCCACGTCTTATGATTTTTTTCTATATATTGGAAAATCATAGTTTTAATCACTTTATTTGCTCTCTCTACTGGATTACACTGTGGTGTGTACGGTGGTGTTCTTCTATGCTGTATTCCGGTCTTTTGCAGCATAGTTGTAAATTCTTTGGAGATAAATTGTCTTCCATTATCAGAAATAATAATTTTCGGACAGCCAAAACGTAGTGTAATCTGTTGCGTTACGGCGTACGTTATTGCTTCAGTTGTTGCTTTTCTGAGTGGTTTTAATTCAATCCATTTGGTAAATTTATCTTGCATCACTAATAGCCATATATTTAATTTTAACGATCTCGGAAGTGGTCCGATGAGATCTACAGCAACAATGTTCCAAGGCTGTTCAACTAGAGTTGCATGTAGTTTACCGGCTGGTGTTTGTTGTTGCGATTTAAACTTTTGCCAGTTCTCGCAATTTCAGACATATTTAGCCGTCATACGGAGCATTCCAGGCCAGTAATAACTTTTAGATATTTTTATTAGTGTTTTCGTGATTCTCAAATATCCGACAGTTGGATCGTTGTGTACTTTATTTAGAACTCTATTATGTTCAGATCTAAGTACACAAATTTTCTACTGTAGATTTTCGCTTGTATCATTGAAATTTAAGGTGCGTAAAATATGCTTGTACAGCTGGCCATTTTTTATACAAAAATCTGGATAGCTTTCGGGACACTCTTCACATTTTTGTAAGATTTATTATAACAATCTTCTGCTTTAATTTTGGTGGCTTCGATTGCTAATGTTTGTCGAGATAGTGTATCGGCTAGTAGATTATCTTTTGCTGGACGGTATTTAATTTCAAAATTATTGACTTAATTCGAGTGCCCAGTGAGCTAAACGGCCAGACGGATTTTCAATATTTTGGAGCCGTTTTAACGATTGATGGTCTGTTAATACAATGAAGTGATACTCTTCAAGATAATCACGAAATTTCCACACAACCCATTTAATTGCTAGGCATTCTCGTTCGGTGGCAGAATAATTCTTTTCGGCTGGGGTGATTCTTTCGCTGCTCTCATATGCTTGTGTAAGCGCTGCCCCCAATCGTTCTTTACTGGCAACCGTTTGCAGGATAAACGGGCAGCTCCAGTCTGGACAGGAAAGAATGGGTGCATTTGTGAGGAGCTGCTTGATTTTGTCAAAAGCATCTTGCTCTGCCTCTCCCCAAATCCACTTAGCTTTTTTCCTAGTTAAACAGTGTAATGGTTCGGCAACATTTGAGATATCTTTCAAGAATCTTCTATACCATGATATCAAGCCCATAAATCGTTGCATTTCTTTCATATTTTGTGGTGGCGCTAAATTAAGTACAGCAGCCACTTTCTCCGGATTGGTTTGTAGATTCTTTTTGTCTACTATGTGTTCTAAATATTTTAGACTTGAACGGGCAAAATGGCACTTATCTGGATTCGGCTTTAGTTTTGCAATTTTTAGTTTTGCAATTTTGCAATTTCTTTCATTTTTTCCAGACTTCTTCGAATGTAGATGAGACTACTACAATATCATCTAGATATGCAAGTGCATATGGTGCCATCTCTGGAGTGATTACTCTGTCTAAAAGTCGTTGGAATGTACTCGGTGCTGAGTGCAGCCCAAACGGCATTACGTTGAATTGAAAAGGACCTTTTCCGGCCGCGGTAAAGGCAGTGATAGAACGACTTTCCGGTACTAGTGCAACTTGCCAATATCCTTTTTTAAAATCTAGTGTTGAGAGATATCGTGCTCCTCGTAGTTTATCTAATGTTGCATTAATTTGTGGTAAGGGATAAGCGTCTTTCTTTGTCACTTTATTCACTTTTCTAAAATTCATACAGAATCGAGCCTTTCCGTCTTTATTGTTTACGATTACTACTGGTGAACTCCACAGACTGCTGTACGGTCTTATCACGTTTTCAGCTAACATTTTATCAACCTCTTGATTAATAATTTCTTGCATAGCCGGATTTCTCAGTCGGAATTTCTGTTTGATCGGTACTTTTTCCTCTACGACGTTTTCGTGCTATTGAAGCGGAGTAGGACCTTTGATAGACTTGAATTTATGCATTTCCATTTTTAAGAATTTTTCGAGTTTTTGTTGTTCGATTGAATTTAAATCCTGTAGTCCATAAGGCGCTCCAATCGTACATACTTGATGTATCTGGTTGTCTGAAGTTTTTGCTATTTCACAATTATTTAATGTTATACGGATCTCGAATTTTTAAAGAGCATCCACACCTAAGAGCATAGGATGACTCAATCCGTTCTTTACTAAGAATTTTTGTTGAATCTTTATTCCTTGCACATAGATCGGTCCATATATTTCTTTTTCAAGGTCAGTTTCTGAACCGTTTGCCAAGACTGCAATATAATTACTTGAATCACTATGCCATCCGAATTTCATGCAAACTTCACTAAGTTGTTCACTTACATAAGAACTTACAGATCCAGTATCCAGAAGTGCTGATACTTCGTAATCGACAATCATCACTCTCACGAAATGTCGGTTATCTGTTTTTATTTTTAATTGTAGGTGGGCCGAGCTCGGTTCGGTGCAAGCCCGGCCCGCGGAGCGATTCCCGACGGATGACACTTACAATCACGAGTATACACATTCTCGCGGCCATAATATGAACAGAAAATTTTCTGTCGATTTGTACACTTAAATCGGTCGTGTTCGATTTCTTTGCACTTCCAACAACACTTCGTTCGGTTGTACATAGTAGCTATTTTATTATAGTAACTATTCACTCGAGTTTCAGGTTTTTTAGGTTTAACATCTGGTTTTTACGTCGATAAATTTGAATTCCAGTTGTTCTGTTCTTCATATTGTTTTTTCGTTTCCAAGAATTCTTCGACACGTTGCACAATATCTGACGTAAAGTTGACATCATCCCGGCGTATATGCAAATGATATTCGGCGAGCATATTGTAGTACATGGTTTCGGTTTTTTGCTCTTCCGTGAAACCTCCTCTACGTCGCATAAGTGTAATTAGTGAATGGTCGAATGTACGGATATCTTCATTCGGCTCTTGTGTACGATTGTGAATTTGTTGATCTAAATTTCGACGTTCACTGGGCGACAGATAGAATTTTCTTAGCCCTTCTTCTAAATCAGCTAAGGTTTTAAAAGTTGAAGCGTAATTACGATGCTACAGTTATGCATCACCTCTCAGTAATTCGGAAAAACCGTTCAATATTTGTTGATCAGACAGGTTGTAGGATGGTTGCAGCTCGTTGATTCTTTTAAGAAATAAATGTAAATTTTTACCGTCAAAATGGCAATTCCATTTTTTCATTGCGAGGCACTCCTCAAAAGACCAGCGGAATTAAGTAAACCGTTAATCTTACCTATTAAAATCAACCCCTATCGTTGAAATTCCCTACGTGGAAACTAGCACCAGGTCTTTCATGCGGAAACTAACGCCGAATTATTAACATTTCGGAAACTAGTGCGCGTTCAAATAAAATATTAGGAGTATGAATAAGTCTTTCCCGTTTTTTGTAAGAGATGGCGCCACCAATACTGTGCGAGTATTCAATGGTTACATATGTCATAATCAAAGCTTATTCATATGTCAACAATTCCATACTAACACATTAGTTAAAATTTTTTCGCATCATAAATTTTTGATTTCGTGAAAATGTCGAAATTTGAGCCGAGTCGACGTCATTTGCGGGAAGTTTCACTTTATTGGTTCAATTTGAAGAAATCTGCTGCCGAGACGCATCGATTGCTTCAGGAGGCTTATGGAGAAGGTTGTGTCGATGATTCAAGTGTTCGTGGATGGTTTCGACGCTTCAAAAGCGGTGATTTCGACGTGGAAGACAAGGAGCGTTCCGGGCGGCCGCAAATCTTTGAAGATCGAGAATTGGCGACTTTGCTTGATGAAGATTCTTGTCAAACGCAAGAAGAACTTGCTGAAGCATTGGGAGTTGACCGAACAACCATTTCCAAGCGTTTGAAAGCCATGGGAATGATCCAAAAGCAAGGAAATTGGGTGCCGTACGAACTGAAGCTGAGAGACGTCGAACGGCGTTTTTTCACTTGCGAACAGCTGCTTCAGCGACATAAAAGAAAGGATTTTCTGCATCGTATCGTGACTGGCGATGAAAAGTGGATACGTTACGATAATCCGAAGCGAAGAAAATCATGGGGACTACCCGGCCATGCATCATCATCGACGGCCAAGCCAAATATTCATGGCGCCAAGCTCATGCTCTGTATATGGTGGGACCAGCTAGGTGTGGTTTACTATGAGCTTCTGAAACCGAATGAAAGGATCACAGGCGAGGTCTATCGACGACAATTGATGCGTTTGAGCCGCGCACTGCGAGAAAAACGGCCACAATACTCCGACAGGCACGACAAAGTTATTTTGCAACATGACAATGCTCGCCCACATGTTGCACCGCCGGTGAAAACATACTTAGAAACGCTCAAATGGGAAGTCCTACCCCACCCGCCGTATAGTCCAGACGTTGCTCCGTCTGATTACCATCTCTTCAGATCGATGACGCATGGCCTGGCTGACCAGCACTTCCATTCCTACGAGGAAGCCAAAAAATGGGTGGATGACTGGATAGAGGCCAAACCGGTCGAATTTTTTCGCAACGGGATTCGTATGTTGCCAGAAAGATGGGAAAAAGTTGTAGCTAGCGATGGCCAATACTTTCAATAATTCATTTGTAACCATTTTTTCACAATAAAGGCTCAAAATTTGAAAAAAAACGGGAAAGACTTATTCACATACCTGATATATTATCATTAGTTTGTAAATCTAGCTTATTAAGTTTTGCATTAAGTATATTAAGTAATCGTTTTGTTTTATTTTTTGTTACAGAGCCGTGACTGAGTGCGGAATCTTTATTTTTGAATAAATTTATATTTTTCGTTATAAAAAATATACTGTGTTCGAGTAAGTCATTTTCCTGATCCGCCCTCCAATTCCATATATACTTCCTCCCCTCTCAAATTACCGTGGAAAATACCGTGTATTTATAAATATAAATTTTTAATACATATATATGTATAAAAATTTTTTAATACAATAATGTATAAATTTTTAATACAATAATGTATAAATTTTTAATACATATTTTCTTTTAAAGCACTAGCACTAAGAAGAGCAGAAGACAAATTTGAACGAAATTTCTTTATTTTTTTCACCTACTTAGAGAAATGTTATTAACTCTAAGAAAGTTTCGCCACTTGTAGGCACGTCTAAAGATTTATACAAAATTTTCTTTAACTTTTTACAATCAAAATTGAGGGAATGAGACGTCGAAGTAAATTTACTTCCGTTCTGGTAGTTCCACGTGGCGCTTCGATCGGGGTATGCAGCACTCTTAAAACGCTGAGGAAAGGTGCGAGTTATTGGGATTTTCTATCTCCCTCGCACAATTACTATGAAGAAGAAGTAGTTATTCTCAGCCTCTCCATTTAACAGGCAACCTATATGTATATACACACTAAGGTTTAGGTACAGTCAGAGATAATCAGGTGAGATCGCTGATGCCCATGTTGGACATTGCAGTAAAATTTTGACACTCAGCGCTACGGCGGTGAACGTCGGTACTCCGTTCGTGCGATATTCCAGATGTTGGTTTTTGAGCTCGTGCGATCGAGGGGGCGACGGCGTTCAATAAAGGGGATTAACTGGTGTCGCAATTCTTGAAGTGTGTATAGATTTTTTTGTCTGTGTGCGTACGTGTGTAAATGCGTGTGTATGTATGTATTTATATATATATATATATACGTATTTTCTTAAATTTTTGAGTTTAAAACTTGATAATAAGACTACGTTGACCTTAATAATAAGACTAATTTGATATAAAAATTATACTTTCTGTAAATAAATTATATAATAATGTTCATTACATTTTTATATAATAAATTTTATTTCATTCCTATTTACATTATATCATGCAATTTACTAACGAACATAATTTACATTATTTTACTATCTCGCTGAGAAATAAATTTATATAAATTCGAATAAATCCATTTCATAAAAGAGATATTATTTGAATTAAACAAATATTTATTTAAAGTAAATTAAATTCAATAAAGTAAATCATATATTTGAAACAAACAATTAAGTTTATTTGAATAACAAACATATATTTATTACATTATACTAATTAAATTATTGAAAAGTAATAAATATTACTTGAATTTTACTAAACGGAACTACATATACGTAAAAAATTAAGTTAAATAAATAAATATTTGAAAAACTATATATATAATAAAATTTAACAAATATATTCAATTTTTGGAAAAGCTATTCAATATGAAAAATTAAATAGCTTTATAAAAAGGTGAAATATATTTATTTGATCATACCCAACGAGTTATAAAAAAACTAATAAACATGTCTTCGATTTTATTGAACGAAGCACAAAGATTTAAATATTAAATTTAAAAGAAAAAATCTTTTCATAAAACTATTTATATGTTATAAGTAAATAATTTTTTCAAAAATGGAAAATATTTTTTTATTTCTATATACATTTTGTAGTTTTTACTATTTATTTATTACATTTAATATTTAAATCTTGATGTTTCATTTAATAAAATCAAATAAATATTTATTAGATTTTATAACTGACAGGGAATAATCAAATAAATCTTATCTACCCTTTGACAAAACTATTTCATTATTTCGAGGAAATGTTTTTTTAAAAAAATGAATATATGTCTTGTATATATATACACTGAAAAAAATAATTTCTAATATCAAGAAAATTTTTTTGAATTAAGAAATTTATGCGATTGTTCTGTACCAACTAAATATTTTCTTTAACCAACTAATTATATAAACTTGAACTAAGTAATTAGTTACTCAAATAAAGCTTATATTTTCTCAACAGCAGAACACAAGTATTGGAAATTAAATAAATATTTTCTTATTTTGAGAAACTATATCCTTAAATCAATATATTCAAATTTAATATCAGGAAAATAAATTGTTCGATTAATTGTTCGATTCATTGTAGTCCAGATTTTCTAGAAATGGGTGGCTGAGATTATAAATTAAATAAATAAATATTTATTTAATTCAAAATTGAAGATTTTGAATAAAAAAATTTTGTTATTTGATTCAAGCTGACAAAATTAAGTGAATATATCCTTCGATGAAGAATTTCAATACTTCACTCAAGAAATTTAATTTGAAATAATGAATTCGATTCCTATCTTTAAAACAATAATTACTTGAAATATATTTTTATTTTCTAAAAACATGAAAATTCAAGTATGTTAAATTTTTAAAAGTAGTGCATAATTTCTTGATCCAATCATTATTTTCTTGACTTTAAAAATTAAAAGTTTAAACTAAGCGAATAATTTCTTGAATTCTACAATTTTACAATTTTACAATTTATACGTTAATTTACTTTAATTGCATTTATTTCATCACCTTTAATTTTAAATTAACATCATTCTATCCGCAGACCTATGGATTCGCAAGCTAACACCTTATTAATTGCGCTATCGCAGTACGCTGTGGACAATTATAAAAATCTTATATATCAATTTTAGATCTCTTATAGTTATACATTATGAAATTAATGTATGGATTCCAATGAATAGTATATGCATTTATATATAATATATACTTATATTATAACAATTTATATATGGTTTTGGTTTTAAAACATGATCTTCCACATCCAGATAAGATTTTGAAATTGAAAAATAATTAATGTTTGTATTTATATCACAGAAAAAAAAGGTTCTCATATTAAGTCAATATTTCTATGTAATTAAAAAAATTAAGTTAAAAAATTTTTTAAAAATATGTATATTTAGAAATGAATTATGCTTTACGTATACGTATACTATATACATGAATAGAAGATATTAAAAGAAATTATAGAAGAAATTCCTTATTGCAGAACTTATTCGCTTCGATTCAAAATTACAGGAGAACCCAGTTCTCAATATTACCCATTTTTGTACTATAGTGTACAAGTCAAGATTATTATATTGTTAAATTTTGAAACCAATATTATGATATTAGGAATTGAGTTGTTGAGAGAAGATAATTAATAAGCAATCAATTTCTTGCAGTCTAAAAATATTAGATATAATTAGTAAATATTGATTAAATGATAATTAATAAAATTCTCTGCGTCCGAATAGTAATTAAATATATTCTTATATTTAGAAATAAATGATATTTTATATTTATATTTGATCTTTTGTATTATATTTAATATTTACCATTATGAACTAAAGAGTAGTAAATTTGTTTTTTACAGTAATAAAAGTAAGTTTGTTATTTTCTTAATTTATGAAACCAATATCTCAATCTAAGCAATTAAGACCTTGAAAGTAGTTATTTATCCAATTAATCGTTGAACTAAAAAATACTAGATATATATTAGTAAATATTGATTAAAATATAATTAATAAATTTTTATGTGACTGTATATTAAATAAATATTTTTTAGATTATGAAATAAGTTGCTTCAAATAAGAAAACCAGCATGTAAAAAATTCCTTCACCAAGAACTTGTTTGCTTGAAGTAAAATGATATAAGATTGATATTTCACTATATATAAGCTAAAAAATAGGAAATTTACTTTTTAGGGTAACAAATAATCTCTAGGTTTAATAAAACAATTTTTGCGTGAAATTCAGCAATAAGAAAAAATATGAGGTAATCTAGGTAAGTAATTTCTTACTTTTTCGCTAATTTCAAGAAATCCATAACTCATTCGGGTTAGTTAAACGGATGTTGTAAAGTGTAAAATATCTAGCTTAAGTTGTTTTAATTCAAGCGAATAAGTTCTTGATGAAGGAATTTATTAGAGGAATTTTATTATTTTTTTGATTTTGTAATAAGAAAATATTTGTTTTAATTTTAATTTAAGAAATAATTCTTTATCCAATACAAAGCACATAAATATTTACTTGATATTAGCAGGTATTTTTTCAGTGACATAGAAAAATACAAAAAATAATTATTTTTCAGCTTCATATACCTAAGAAAATTATATTTAACAAAATATTATCTAGATTATTTAGATTTGTTTAATATATATATATATATATATATATATATATATATATTTATAATATCAAGACATTTTAAAATCATGGTTTATTTGTAAGACATATTTAAAAGTTTTTAAGCAAGCTATTCATTACTGAACTCTTCACCCGCGATCTTCTGTTTTAGTCTTATTATTGCATTGCTCGTAATCGGTCCTCACTTGATATTAGCAAATATTTTTTCAATGCTATAGAATAATACAAAATGTAATTATTTTTTTAGCTTTATATACTTATGAAAAATACATGTAAGAAAATATTATCTAGATGTGGAAAATCTCGTATTAAAACCAAAACAATATATAAATAGTTATAACATAAGTATATATCATATCATATCATATAATACTTCATACCATATCATATCATATCATATCATACTTCATACTAATTTACAAAGCATGTTTTTGTTTGTACACGATAACCGAAAAAACTACTGAACCGATTGTTCTGAAATTTGACATATAGATTCCATATTATCTTGGAAAGGAGATAGGCTATGTTTTTTATTGAAAATCATTTTACTTTCATCAATAAATTAAGATAATTGTTTTAACAATCAGTACCACCAGAGGCCACTAGGCAGCGTCTTTAATCACGAACATCAACTCAAAGTAGTCCGCTTAAAGTATTAATACCAGGCGAGCTCAAACGAATGTTCGCATACATCATCATCAAGCGATTCATCGTCACGATCCAACATCCCAGTCTCATCATCCCCGCACATGATCATCGCATGAGACATAATGACATAAGATCGACACATCAATTCTCATTTATCTCTAACATAACTTGTAATTTATAATTTATATAATTTATAAATTATAAGTTTGTAAGAAACTCCTAAAACTTTTTAAAACTAACCTCAAAAATTTTAACTTTAATTTTTTAATTTTTTAATTTTAATTTTAATTTTAATGTTAACTTTAAACTTGATTTTAATTTTAACTTAAATTCTCATCTATCTTAAACTCAAACTAACCTCTCTTAAATTAAACTTATATAATTTATATTTGACTTACCTCATTTTTAACTAATTCTATAACTAATATATATATTTATTTAGAATTTAATCATTCCTATATTTATATTTATATTTACATATTTAAATATTTCTTCATAGCCATAATCTCCCACACCCTACATTTCCCTCTACCCTTAACCCCGCCTCCCAATCACAAACTGGAGGCAACCTTCCTCCTCTCATTTGTAAGTCCGACTCCATGGACATGGACACCGGCAATACCACCGACCTCGACGGTCTTCCCCCCCAAAAGTTGATAGAAATTATCATCGGCCTTCGGGATCACATTGACCGCCTACAAAATATAATAACCACCACCGCAACAGACCCAACCTTCTCTCAATCGGTGGCAACATCACGCCGCACCACCGGAACTTCTATATCATCCTCGTCCGTCACGGATTTCTTTCAGGAGGCAGCAATTTTCTGCACCCCCGCTACCAAAATAACCGTCTCCGAATCAACTCCGATCTTCGAAGAAGCCGAGTTCATAAAACAAGGCCTTAAACGCATTCGCGTTGCCAAATCCGCACCAACGCTCTTCGATCTGGATTCTGACACTGAAAAAGAATCCACCATCGCTGTTCGACCCCCACCCCCAATCATCATCCGCCAAAAAATGATTTGGCCAAAACTAAAGATCGCCATAGAAAATGCCGGAATCTCCGTTCGCCGGGCCGTCAACACCTCTGACTCGGTCAAGGTGTACGCAGCAACGGTAGACGACTTCAGGCACCTAACGGCCCGCCTAGAAAATACTAAAATATAATATACCACCAACCAACTTCCCGAAGAACGGGACTTGGTTGTAGTCATTCGGGGTATAAACGAAGCCATCAAAGACGAAGACATCCTGAATGAACTAAATTCGAAAGGTTACACCCCACGACGAATTCACCGAATGCGTAGCGGCGAAAAAATCTGGCCGCTAGTGGCCGTTCACCTAGACCCCTCCTCACCCGCCGCTAAGTCAATCTTCGACTTAAGCACCATCGGTGGCCTCAACATAAAAGTGGAGGCAAAGAGGAAGTCGAAAGGCACGCCGCAGTGCCGGCGTTGCCTCAAATATAATCACACGACAAACTACTGCCACACTGCATGAACCTGCGCTTTTTGCAGCAAAAATCACGCCACCCCGTCATGTCCTCTAAAAGAGAATAAAGACGCGCACCCCACCTGCGCTAACTGCAAAGGAGAGCACAGGGCAACTTACAGGGGCTGCCCCAAAGCGCCAAAGAAGGACAAGCTCCCCCAAAAACTAGTGAAGCCGGTAAATGCCCCCAAAACCGGTAACACCCCCCCACCGCAGCTCATACAGAAAAAGAGCATAACTCCCAATCCTCATAAAAATCGGGCAAACCCCACCCGCACCACATATGCGAGCATAGTGAACAATAGTGCAGCATCACCGGCACCGTTGCAAATCAACTCGCCTCCCATTGCGTCCGAACTGCAAAACATCATAATGCAGTTCGTCACGAACATTACCGCCGCTCTCTGTAAACCTAATAATGGCTAATTCCGAGATAAAGATCCTCAACTGGAACGCCAACGGCATCCTCTGCAGAAATAGATCTCTAGAACTCCTCCAACTCTTGGAGGAGGAAAACATCGGGATCGCCTGCATCACAGAGACCCACCTCAACCCATCCCACAAACTCTTCCTTCCAAACTACATCACGTATAGGAAGGACAGAGAGCACTCTAACGGTGGAGGCGTGGCAATCCTCGTCCACAAATCCTACCGCCACCATGGAATTACAACTACCTCCATCTGCGAGACAATAGGGGTTGAAATTTCCCTCCAAAAAGGTCCCTTGAGGGTAATTGCATATTATAATCCTCCACAACTCCAAAACAACTTTAAAGATGTTGCCTTGCTTCTAAGCAGCAACACCCCCAAAATCATCGCCGGGGATCTAAATGCTAAGCACCCCTCTTGGGGCTACGGCTCCAGAAATAGCAACGGCCGTGCCCTCCTCAGAAAAACAATTCGTCATGATTTTACAGTTGAAGCTCCTCCCTCCGCTACTCACTTTCCGGGCTCCCCACAACACGCATCAGACATTCTCGATATTTTTCTCACCAAAAATATCACATCCCTAAGCGACCCCCGGGTTATCTGTGCACTGAGCTCAGACCACAGCCCGGTGATCCTCGCCTTCCATGTAACACACATCTCTCTCCCGTCACACATAGAACACATCGACTGGCTACATCTCAAATTCAACCTAGAGACATCAGCCTTTCGATGCAGACCCATATTATCGATCTCTCAAATCGATGAAGAGATCACCTCCCTGTCTAATGACATTACCCACGCTGTTAGAATCGCTACATTCTCCCGCTCTCCACAGGGCACTAATAATAACCTCCCCGACGGTATTTTGAAGCTAATTAAGCAAAAGAATAGAATCCGGAAGAAATGGCAACATCTTAGAACTCCACTTTTCAAAACCTAACTCAACTCCTTACAAAGGGACATCCACTCTCGGATAAACGAGTTAAGAAACAGCCGCTTCAACGATTTCATCACTGAAGCCGAAACTCACCCCAAAAACGTCTGGAAGGTGATAAAATCTATACGATGCAGTCGTCCTTGCCGTCCACCACTCAAGCAAAATGGACGACCTTCTCACTCTCTGAAGAAAAGGCCGAGATCTTCGCATCATCTCTCAGCAATCAGTGCTCACCTCTACCCAGCGCACCAGAACTCTCACGCTTTCATGAGCATGTCACCCAGACAGCTCAACACTTCCTCCCTTCAAACAGGGACATCACCCCTACCTCCCCCAAAGAGATACGCGACATCATTCGCAGTCTTCAAAACAAGAAAGCCCCTGGCGCTGACAAAATCAATAACAACACACTAAAAATCCTCCTCCACAAACACATCATGTCCATCTGCAATATCGTAAACGCAATGATGAGACATCAATACTTTCCCAAGGCCTGGAAAACGGCCATAGTGGTCATCCAAAAGCTGGGAAGCCCCTAAACGATCCCGCAAGCTATCGTCCCATCAGTCTTCTAAACTCCCTAAGCAAAGTGGCCCAAAGCGTTATCCTAAAACGCCTCTCCACCTCGGTCACCAGAAAAAACCTCATACCTGACTGTCAGCACCTGTCACCAACTTCTCAGAGTTACGGAATTCATTGCTGACAACACGAACAGACGGCTGCACACAACGATGCTGCTGCTAGATGTCCAGCAAGCCTTCGACAGGGTATGGCATGACGGGCTCGTCTTCAAGCTCATTGCCAATGATATCCTCCATTATTTGATCGGGATAATAAAGTCGTTCCTATCAGACCGATTTATTGGAGTTAGGGTAGGCAACTCCCTTTCCGCTCCAAAGGCCATCTCAGCCGGCGTCCCTCAAGGGTCTAAGCTCTCCCCCCTACTGTTTACTTTTTTCTGCCATGATCTTCCCATACACGATACAATTACCACAGCACTCTACGCGGACGATATTGCCCTCATAGACGCCACTAAAACAATCTGCCACAGTACCTCAAGGCTAAACAGATTTCTCCCACACCTCATCAACTGGTACTCACGGTGGAGACTCTCCATCAACGAGAGCAAGTCCAGTACAATCTTTATCTCCCGTAAAAACCGCACCCCTCCAAAAATAAGGATCAAAGGCTCCTCCATCCCGTGGAGCCAATCGGTCAAATACCTCGGAGTGACGTTCGACAGGAACCTATCCTGGAACAAACACTTCCGCCTCACCAGGAGCAAAATGCTAGAAGCCTTCTTAAAGCTCAAACCTTTCTTCAATAGCAAAACCCTGTCACCCAGAACAAAGGCCAGAGCCTTCTCCGCCATCATCAGGAGTATTGGCACATACGCCATCCCCATCTGAGGGTCCATCCCCCTAGAAAGACTTCAGCGACAAAAGGCACCTACACGAGGCTACTACGCTCTTCCCTGAACACCCCTTGGTACTTAAGGAACACTCAAGTACTTAAGGAAACTAACCTTCTTGCTCTCAACGATTACGCGAACAAATTCGCCAAAAATCTGAGAGAATCAATTAAACAGCACCCGAACTCAGGAATCCAATCCCTGAGTAGAATCTGTCCTAAATCGACGGATCGCTACAGGAGGCCTTACCACCTGATCAACGATCCGTAACCCCATCAGCCACTATCGGCCACTCCGTGCTTCGTTTTCGTACGTAAGCCTCTGCCCCCAAGAAGGCAGAGCCCCTAAACTCACCAATTCCTCCCCTATCCACATCCCACTCCTACTCCCCCACCCCCTACACCGTTCCGTTTAATAATATTTTATCCCAACTGGTAAAGGGAATGATACCTCCGGGTAGGAATCCCTCCGGGGAGGGGTTTTAGTCGGTAGGCATGCGAGCAAAGCTTCCATAAATCCGACACTACCTCTCTTAGAGAGGTGTCTTTAGAAGATTTCCCCTCCCCGCATCACAAAAAAAAACAAAAAAAAAACAAACAAAAAAAAAAAGAATGTTCATATCCAACTTTGGGATTCGTATCCTAAAGAAGGTGTGACGTTAGTCAGTATTACCTTTTTTTTTCTTCAGGTTAATCTTACATTATTCTCACACCTTATGGATATCTTTTGATCTTTATAAATTTTATTTTCTCTTACATGGAATAATCTCTCTTTCTCTCACTCTCTCTCTCTCTCTCTCTCTCTTTCTGTCTTTCTTTCTCCTTCTTTTATAAAATGGTTCTGCATGCCAAATCATACTGAATATAGTTTGTGACGACAAATTATATTTTTATTTTTATACATTCTATTAACTTCCGAATTGTGACAAGAGACTGTTTTTTTAATTCGAACATAACAAATGATGACAAAATAGGGTTCTTTAGTAACAACCACGGAACTATGTATATATAAATAAAATATATCGTCATTTCTGCATAAAAAGGCAAATCCATCGTCTGCTTAATAAATATGCTATGTGCATACCAATATTTTTCTTGAATTTCAGTTGGCATCACTACGAAAATATTCACAGTTTTTAATTGAAAAAACGGAAACATAAAATATATATATATATATTGTGTGTATATTATAATGTACATATGATACTGATAAATATTGTATTGACGTGTACGGGCGGTGGATTACGATATCCCGAGCCTCAAGACGATTTCTATAGACAGTTGTGTGTTCGGATGATAGAATGCAATGTCCACTTGTCTCTAGGCGATTTCTACGGGGAATATTTTATTTAGTTAATAGAAAACGAGATCCAGGTATGAGGAAATCAGCTTCTATAGAAAGATTCGTACTGGGACGGTAAAATACGATATCTTGGTCTTTCCAAACGACATCTACGGGGACTATCGTCTTTAGTTCGTAGGAAACAATGTTTAGGTAATTCGGGACATCTTTTACGGGGATTTTCATATTCGCATCATAGAATGCGATTTCCAGGTGTTATGAAACGACTGTTAGAGAGATTATCATATTCGAACGATTGAAGATGATGTCAAGGTATGACGGGACGATTTCTACGGGGAGTATCGTGTTTAATTGATAGGAAACGAACTTCAGGTATATTGGGACAACTTCTACGGGGAGTTTCGTATTCGGATCATAGAATGCGATTTCCAGATGTTTTTGAACGACTTTTATGGGGAATTTCGTGTATAGTTGGTGGGAAACAAAATCCAGGTATATCAGTACGACTTCTATGAAGAGATTCTTATTCTATCATTCGAACACTCTCCATATGAGTCGTCCCGGGATACCTAGACATTGTATTCTACGTTCCCAACACAAAACTCTCTATAGCAGTCGTCCTGAGACATTTCCTAAAGTCCGAACATGATTCTCTCCGAAAACGTCATTTCGAGACACTTGGACATCTTTTTTATATCTTATATATATATATATATATATATATATATATATACATACATATATATATATATATATATATATAATAGCATCCCCCGTCTCGGCTTCGCCCGAGATAATAGTTTAACCGATTTCATAAACAAATCAATAATATCTAAGTAAAAATTACTCTATATATACAAATCTATACTTTTATAAATAATTGACCGTAATTTCTCTATCGTCGCTTCTGTAAAAAGCTGCTTCAATATAGCGTCTACTTCAAAAAGTTGATATTTTGCCGACCATTTTATAATATATATATATATATATATATATATATATATATATATATATATATATTAAATATGGCTTCGATGGACTAAATTGTACTTTCGAGTTCAAGCGATAGAAAAAGATGTCCAAGTGTCTCGAGACGACGTTTTCGCAGAGTATCATGTTCGAACTATAGGAAACGTCTCTGAACGACTGCTATAGAGAGTTTTTTATTGGGGATATAGAATACAACGTCCACGTATCCCGGGACGACTCTCACTGGGAGTGTGCGTGTTCGAATGATAGAATACGAACATTCTCATAGAATTCGTACTGACATACATGGACATTGTTTCCCACCAACTATACACGAAATTCCCAGTAGAAGTCGTTCAAAAACACCTGGAAATCGCATTCTATCATCCGAACATGAATCTCCCCGTAGAAGTTGTCCCGACATACCTGAACATCATTTTCTACCAACTAAACACGATACTCCCCTTAGAAGTCGTCCCAAGAAAGCTAGCATGGCTTCCAAACGACTAAACGCAATACTCCTCATAGAAGTCGTTAGGAAAGCTTTAGATATCGCATTTTACCATCCCAACACGAATCTTCACATAAAAGTCGATTTCCTCATACCTGGACGTCGTTTTCGATCAACTAAATACAATATTCCCCGTAGAAATCGCCTAGAGACACCTGGACATCGCATCCAATCATTCGAAGACGCAACTGCCTATAGAAATCATTTTCAGGCAACGGGATATCGTAATCCACCGCCCGTACACACCAATACAATATTTATCAGTAGAAGCCGTATTTAAAATATGTATATATAATATATACTATATATATATATATATATATATATGTGTGTGTGTTAGATATTTCAGTTTTTTCAATTACATACCGTGAATATTTTCGTAGTGATGCCAACTAAAATTAGAGCAAAATGTTAGTATGCGCATAGCATATTTTTTAAGCAAACAATGGATATAGCCTTTTTATGCAGAAGTGACGATATATTTTATTTATATATACATAGTTTCGAGGTTATTGGTACAGAAGCCTATTTTGCCATCATTTCTTTTGTTCGAACTAAAAAAACAGTCTCTTTTCACAATTCTGAAGTTAATAGAATGTATAAAAATAAAAATAAAATTTGCCGTCACAAACTATATTCAGTATGATTGGGCATACAGAAGCATTTTATAAGAGAAGGAGAAAGAAAGACACAGAGAGAAAGAGAGAGAGAGAGAGAAATTTTCTCACGTAAGAGAAAATAAAATTTACAAAAATCAAAAGATATCCATCAGGTGTGAGTGTAGTGTCAGATTAACCTGAAGACCAAAAAAAGTAATACGGACCAACGTCACACCTTCTTTAGGATACCAATCCCAAAGTTGGATATGAACATTCGTTTGAGCTGGCCTGGTATGAATACTTTAGGCGGACCACTTTTAGTTGATGTTCGTGATTCAAGACACCACCTAGTAAAATCATTTTCAATAAAAATCATAGCCTATGTCCTTCCGAAGATAATATGGAATCTAAATGTCAAATTTCAGAATAATCGGTTCAGTAGTTTTTTCGGTTATCGTGTACAAACAAAATCACGCTTTGTCTTTATAAATTAGTATATGATATGATATATGATAGAATATGATATGATGATATGAAGTATGATATGATATGATATGAAGTATGATATGATATGATATGATGATATGAAGTATGATATGATATGATATGATGATATGAAGTATGATATGATATGATATGATATGATGATATGAAGTATGATATGATATGATATATATATATATATATATATATATATATATACATGTATAAAATGGTCGGCAAAATATAAACTTATTGGAGTGGACGCTATATTGAAGAAACTTTTTATACAGAAGCCACGATAGGTAAATTACGGTCAATTATTTATAGCTATATAGATTTTTATATATAAAGTACTTTTTACTTAGACATTATTGAATTTTTTATGAAATCGGTTAAATTATTATCTCGGGTGAAGCCGAGACGGGGGATGCTAGTTGTATATAAATGCATATACTATTCATTGGAATCCATAAATTAATTTCATAATGTATAACTATAAGAAATCTGAAATTGATATCTAAGATTTTTATAATTGTCCACGACGTACTGCGATAGCGTAATTCATAAGGCGTTTGCTTGCGAATCCAAAGGTTTGCGGATAGAATCCCGGTTAGGTCGTAGTTTTTTTAAGCGGAATAAATTAATTATGAAATTTTAATCAAATAATATAATGTTAATTTAAAATTAAAAGTGATGAAATAAATGTAATAAATGTAAATTAACGTATAAATTGTAGAAGAATTCAAGAAAATCTTTGAATCAAGAAACTATGCACTATTTTTAAAAATTTAACATACTTGAATTTTCATGTTTCTAGAAAATAAAAAAGTATTTCAAGCAATTATTGTTTTAAATATAGGAATCGAATTCTTCATTTTAAATTAAATTTCTTGAGCGAATTATTGAAATTCTTAATCCAAGTATAGATTCATTTAATTTAGTCGGCTGAAATCAAATAACTAAATTTTTTATTCAAAATCTTCAGTTTTTGGTTCAAGAAAATATTTTCCTTCGATAGGAAAATATTTATTTAATTTTCAATATTTGTGTTCTGGTGTTTAAAAAATATAAGCATTATTTTAGTAACAACTTACTTGGTTGAAGTTTATGCGTTTACTTGGTTAAAGAAAATATTTACTTGGTACAGAACAATCGCATAAATTTCTTGAATCAAGTAATATTTACTTCATATTAGAATTTTTCCAATTTATAATTGTAATGAATTATTTCGAAAAATCTATTTCTTAAACTAAGAAAATGTTTATTGAATTAATTCGATAATATTGTTCTTTTGATAGTATCAGAAAAATTTGATCACAGATTCGATCAATCAATATGTATTGCGTAATTCTGTGCTATAAATATATTATATAAAAACTATTTATTACTAATTTCTTGAAAATATTAGTTTCGATTCTGTAAAGCCTTTTTTAGAGAATAAAAAGTATTTTATTCAGGTATATGATTAGTAAATTTAAGAAATTCAGGTTTTCCATTTTAATTTTGATCAGCTTGTTTTAAAGAATCGTTTTCTAGAAAATGAAAGTGCTTATTTTCATATTATGATGAGCTAAATTTAAGTAATTAGAACATTATAATTAAATAAATATTTACTTGATTTTCTTGGTTTAAGAAAATCATGTTTTAATTCTTAGAAATGTTTCCTGAATTTAAGTTAATATTTAATGGAATTTAGTAAATTTCCATTTAAGTAATTCAAATTTTTCAGATGAAACAAATATTTAAGTATGAATATATCCATGTAGATATCACTTAATTTTGTCGGCTTAAATCAAATAACTAAAATTGAACAGGTAGAATTTAATCTAGGTTAAAACTAAGGTGACTTAATTCTGCTGGTCTTTTGAGGAGCGCCTCGTAACCAGGATCACGTTCATTTCGGGATAGGTTAAATTATTAACCGTCTGTCTTTTGAGGAGCGCCTCGCAACAGAGACCAAGCTAAAAATTTCGGAAAGATTTTGAGGCACGAATTTTTGAGGTTTAAATAGTTTCTAACTCCGGGAGGAGTTCAAGTGACACGACTTCGGGTCAGTCGGTTGTAGTGTGTGCGCGGGCATGTATTAGAGGCGGATAGCTGCCGCCGGCCTAATACACTTGACGCGGTTCTTTCTCGCCGCACGATGTGTATCCCCTCTTACGCACTTTCCTACTAAAACTAGCGGTAGAGAGAGAAACTATGTATTGCGTTCTCTCTCTATGCTTCGGTTTTCGGCGGTCGCGTCGACTACCTTCTACAGTAGTCGCCGCGACCTTTGCCTGATTTTTGGTATGTTTACCGCGTATATAATATTAATTGCATTTTATATTTAATATATTATATTAAGCTAAATTTCGGTTGGGCTTATAACTATTTACACATATGCTATAGAAATACATAATATCTATTCTGTATTTACGTGGGAACGGTGGAATTTGTATAGCGGTCGTGATAAAAATTATTTTAATATTTCAATAGGTTGGATCAAGTAACTCTGTAAATACTACATCGATTCACTTGAATGAAGAAATTATTTTTTTCAGTGTAGTATTTTCGAATATCTATTTATTTATTTTTATATTTCACGTGCATGTTATTCTGTTTAGAAAAATTCAAGAAATCTTTATTATTTTTAATTGATTTAGTATAATGTAAGAAATATTTTTTTTCTATCAAATCTTATCTACTCAAATAAGCCTAATTGTTGGTTTCAAAAACATAGTTTACTCAAAATTACAAAATATCCACTCTTTTGAAATATGTATATTCTTGTTTCAAATATATAAAATTTAAAGAAATATTTGTTGGATTCAAATAAATACACTTTTACAAAATTGACTCTTTGCATTTAGACCTTTTTTCAGTGTGAAATACATTGTAATTAATATTCTTTAGAAAGTTGAACGATATGATAATGTAAGTAAAAAGAAGTAAAATTTAAACTAAAAAAATCTAATACATGTTGTACAGATAATTAATTTATGTAAACTAAAATTATATATGTATTTGTAACGTAAGAAAAACTTTTTTGCTTTTTAAATAAACCTAACCGTTTATTTCAAATACACGATTGTTTCAAACTGACCAAATATTCGTTTGTTTTAAAAATGTATGTTTGTATTTAAAATAAATAGAATTTGAATAAATAATTGTTGAATTGAAATCAATGCACTTTTACTATTACAAAATTGACTCATTTGCATTTAAGCTTTTTTTCAGTGTTTAGTACAATGTAAATTATGTTATGAGATAAAATCATGTTTATATAAAAATTAGTCTTATTATTCATTTTTTCACAGAAAGTAGAGAAAATTATAAGATTATGACTGTCACCTACATGAATCTGCTTACACAGAAATACAAAACAATGAATTAAATACAAATTTATTTTTAATTTTTTGATGAAATTCATTTTGCAAAATTTCAACTTCGTATTCTATTACACTAACAAAAAATTCGAATGTTGAAAATTATAATTTCCGATAAATTTCAAAGGATTTTTTCTAAATAGTTTGTACTAGAGCCACCTATTATTTTAATTAAAGTGATCCTAATAAATAATCTTTAATCGTGTATTAGTTTTATAAATATGGTAAAACCTTAAAAATATGTAATTAAATTTTGATTCATAAGTTATAATGTAAAATTATAATTTACAATTACAAGTTTTCTTCGAATTACAATTACTGTTAAAAAATCCGCTTTGAAAAAATTGCCCTTGAAAAGTAAATTTTTTTGAAAAATGAAATCACATAATAATTATAAAATAAAAAATTATTCAAATAATTTTCTACTAAACTTTTCTCAGGTTAAATAACATTTAAATTCAAAATATTATTCAAATAATGGCAATGCGACCCGTTTTAATAATAGTTTTATTTTAGTTGTATTTTTTCAATTCGGTGTGTCATTTAGTAACCTAATCGACTTATCAAATAATTAATTAACGTATGTGTAAAAAATACTATATGTATAAAAATATATTACCTATAGATAATTTTACCTATGATATTTCTGCAAAAAAGTCAAGAATCCTACCTCAGGGTCCCCTGAAACATTTTCAGTGGTCTGGCTGTCTTCAGCTACACTCGAGATAGTCCCCCCGCCCTATTTATCAGAATATTCGCGATTTTTAGGGAACTCATTACGAATATCATAAAAGCTTTAGACGAAAAGTGAATATTTATTCCTAAATCCACGAACATTTTATAAAAATCATAGTCTCTTGAATTTCCTTAGAAAACAAAAAAAGTTGCAACATATTTAAAACCAAAATCCTAGAGCTGATTAAAATATATATATTGTTTGTTCTATACTGTTTCTAGTGCAAACAATATTTCTGGACAAAAGTTCAACAATTCCGACTCGGGGTCCCCTAAACAATTCCTCGCACATACTCAGCACAGGTACCTTCGTATAAATTTTTTTTTGAGAAATACTGTTAGTAAAGACGAATTCAATAGAATAAAAAAATATATATTTTATGGTCTAGATAGTCTAATTGCAATAACTATATATTTATGTATTTTGAATGCATAACTTTATTTTGTCTCTTTACTTCTTACTTAAAGTAGTTAATGTATTATATTTAATATGTAATGTTTCTTTATTCAACAAAAAATTCATATTACAACAAAATCGCTTTAATAAAATTACCTAAACATTGAAATAATCATGATGACCATTGTCAGCAATTTATAGGCGTCAAAACTACTAAAAATAAACCCATCTCCTTCAAATTTTGAATACGTATTCTATACGGTCAGGGTTAGATGATAGGACATTTTTTAATGCAAATTTAACAAAAAAAAAAAAAAAACAAATTGATGGCAACACAGCTAGTTGCATGTATATCGGTAGACTGCCTGCTACGCCTCGTACAAAATGCGTGCATATGGACAGATAGTAAACAGTGAGAGCAGGTCAGAGAAAGAGACGAAACAGTATAGAGGAAACTCGCGGGTGCCTGGTATGGCAACACTCGCCAACATCTACTAATCCATGTTAATCCCCTTGGAATTCTCTTTTCTTCCCTCCCTCTCACGCTCTCTCTTTCTCTCTTTTTCTCTTCCTCTCATTTTCTCTTTCTCTGCCTCATCCATACAAAGCAGTTATGTGTGAAATATGATTATATAGGATTCTGATACGATACTCCAAAAATATAAAAAGCAATCAAATAATTTTTGGAAAAATTTACAGTATATAATTAGCAGATTTTTCGAGATCTATCGAATTCGTAAACATAAATCAATTGCTGACAATGGCCATAAATATTGTCTCAATGTTAAGTTAAGTTAGGAAACCGCGACAATTGCTAAACTCTGAACGATGGTGGGTGTACTCTTCAGCAATAAAATTCTTAATTTTAAAAATTACTTACACAACTAAAACATACTTTAAATTTATTTTATACAAAAGTATAACATAAGGCAAGTATGGCGTATGGAAAATTCTAATCATTTAAAAGTATTAGGTTGTCAAATATCTCGCTTCTGCCTTTTTGTCTAATGAAATTCACGGCTATGTACAAAGCGCTACAGAGCTCGTATCTGGTATCATTTGAAAGGTATTGACATAACATACAAAACGACGCTATGCATGATTAGTTTGGATATTGCGTTCAAAAGTTATAGACGTGTAAACATGGAGTTCACTAACGCCGAAATTGGCACTATTTTAAACTTTTCCTTCGTTAAAAGCAAATCCGCTAGAGAAACGTTCCGTGAGATTAATGGTGTTTTGGGGGATGACACGCTATCACTTCGAACCGCACAGGAATGATTTCGACGATTCAGAGACGGTGAAAGCGACACCATGGATAAGCCAGCCGGCGGAAGACGTATGACGACGAATATCGATCAAATCATGGAATTTATCGAGTTAGACCGGCATGTGGCATCTTGTGGCATCGCCAAGGAGATGAGAGTTAGTCACCAAACCATTTTAAACCATCTGCAGAAGGATACAAAAAAGCTTGATGTTTGGGTGCCGCATGATTTGATGCAAAAAAAACCTTCTGAACCAAAACAAAGCCTGCGATATGCTGCTGAAACGGAACGAACTTGACTCATTTTTGAAGCGGATGGTGATTGGCGACGAAAAATGGATCACATACAACAATATCAAACGAAAACGGTCGTAGTCCAAGGCCGGTGGACCATCCCAAACAGTGGCCAGGCCGGGATTGATGGCCAGGAAGGTTTTGCTGTATGTTTGGTGGGATTGGAAGGGAATCATCCACTATGAGCTGCTCGCATATGGCCAGACGCTTAATTCTACCATCTACTGTGAACAACTGGACCGCTTAAAGCAGGCTATCGACCAGAGGCGTCCACAATTGACCAACAGGAACGGTGTAGTATTCCACCAGGACAACGCCAGACCACACATTTCGAGAATGACTCTTCAAAAGCTAAGGGAGTTCGGATGGGAGGTTTTATCACATCCACCATATAGCTGGGACATAGCACCAAGTGATTACCATCTGTTCTTGTCCATTTCGAACGCTTTTGGTGGTGTAAAGTTGGACTCAAAAGAGGCTTATGAAAAGTAGCTGTCCGAGTTCTTCGCAAATAAGGAGAGGGGTTTCTACAAGAGGGGTATTATGAAGTTGCCTTTTAGATGGAAACAAATTATAGAACAAAACAGCGCATATTTCAAATAAATCCGACCACTGTAACATTTTTTATAAAGTTTTGAATGAAGAGCAAAAAAGCGGAAGGGAGATATTTGACAACCTAATATTTTTAACGTAACAAATATTTTTTGCTCTTCAAATAAACCTAACTGTTGATTTCAAACAGACGATTGATATTCATTCGTTTTAAATATATATGTTTTTGTTTCAAATAAATAAAATTTATATGAATATTTGTTGGACTGAAATAAATACACATTTATGAAATAGCCAGTTTTCCTTAAAGTTTCCGCAGGTTTGAAAACGTTGAACGGCTTGCTAGTTGCGGCTACATATAGATATATATGTGTGTGTGTGTATGTGTGTGTGTGTGTGTGTGTGTGTGTGTGTGTGTGTGTGTGGTGTGTGTCAACAATGCTCATGTGCTTATCTTTTATTGCACTCTGCTGCCAGCCTATTGTCTCACCAAGCTTTCCCCTCGCACGCGCCGAAGTCAGTTGTTACCCCCTGAATCACACCATCGCCCGAGCTCGAAAAACAACATCTGGAATATCGCACGAAACGGTCAGTACCTTGCTTTGGCCACTAGAGGTCCTCGTTTTTAGTCGAAAATTTTTACTGCAGTTTTTCCCATAAGCGTCGGCGATCTCCCCTTATTATCTCTTGTACAGTGACATCAGCATAAGAGAGATCAGATTACGATAACTCATCTTGGCGCGTTTTTGATGAATTCAACATGCTATGCTTTTTAATTATTTTCTTCTAATGTAAATACGTATTGTTCCAGCTAAAAAAATTACTATAAATATTCAATATAAACTAAAAAATATCAGTGTCATTAAAAATTACTTAAGAGCCTAATTACGTAAAAATCCATTTTTGAACACATTCAATAACAATCTTAATTTCGAAGTAAAATTATAATTGGGAAAATATTTTTTTGTTTTACATATTTAATTTGAAATCTTATAGTTATTTACTATACTTATTGTCTATTTTAAAACATCTAGCTAAGCCAGAAATTTTTTCTTCGTGCTAACTCAAAATAATAAAATTTTTATTTTTGTTTATTATTAATTAATTGATACCAAGAAATATTTTATAAAAAGTATAAAATTTCCATTATTTTTACATATTTTCATATGCTCAATTTGATGTAAATAAATTTATTAACATAATTTATTAACATATTAATAAATTATTTAAATGACTTTTATTTTTTAAATGAAAATATTGTATTATATATTTAATTATAGAAGGAATATAGTAAATATTATTTCTTTGTTATTGTTGTTGGTGTTATTATTTGTTTCAATAACTCATGTTTACGTAATAGCGAGCTGAGTTTAAACCTGTCGTATACTACTTGCCCATTTTTATATAACATCTATTTCTTTATATCAATTCTACATGGACTTTTCGTATCGAGTACTAACAGTGAAAATTTACAATAAAACATTTTAGTTGATACTATAAAAAATCAATAAAAAATACGCTGTATTGGATACCCAAAGTAATTTAAGATTATCTGTAAAATCTCTTTAAATTCTTAATTTTAAAATTCTTTTTAAATGCATGAATTGCATATATAGACTTTCATGTTTGCAGGATTTAATAATAAATTAAATTATTTAGAAAGTATGAAACTTTACAACTGAATGAATTTCGAAAAAATGCAATTAAAACAAAATAAATTTATATGTATATAATTAAAAATAATTATTGAAAATATAAATGTAATAATTGTCTTAATGTAATAGTAATTTAAACAATTAAAAATATTTTTATATACGTGGTAACATGTATAGGTTAATTTACCCTATACATGTTAATTACTAATACTAATGATGAAAAAAGGAGGGAAAAAGGGAAAAGGAGAGAGAGAGAGAGAGAGAGAGAGAGAGAAAGAGAATAGATTATTAAGATAATATAGTATTATTATAGTATTATTAAGATAATAAAATATTAATAATTAAAGAGGTACATGAGTTTATAAATCAATTTTCAATATTTTCTTAGAGAAGGAGATCATTACAGATTTGTTGATTTCTAAACATATTGATTGTGCGACCGGCCGGTTGTTTTCTTTTTATAAAGAAAGCATTTTTGAACGAAGTTCATTATGAAAATTTTCTGGACCAACGTTGGGTGGAAAAGTTTCAGCGTTGTATCATAAGGTTGGTGGATCTAATTAATATATATCTAATTAGGTTTCGTTGGATAATAGTTCTTTGTCATTCGATTTTATTCAATATAACGTAATTAATGTAAATATCTGATTATCGTAGAAAATTGGTTTAGCAAAATAAAGTATGTGAGAGATAGAGAGATAATAGTATAGAATAGAAATCATAAAAGCAACAGGCACGTACGCAGTTATCAGTAGTAGTTCCTTTTGTTCCACGTAAGGTGGCGCTCTTGTTGCTTTATCTGTCTGTTATACTTATACATTTTTCTCTCTCACACCCTCTCTGAATGGAATCCTGTGTTACCATAGCGCGGGTGCATATTAGGTAGGGGTAGTATATTATTCATTATAATTTTATATAATTTAATAAATCTAAAATTTCTTTTTCTATTTAAGTAAATAGATTTTCTTTTTCTTTTTATTAGTAATAGAAAATATAATAATACCCCCCCTGTACCTGATAATTAACCAATCCTTTCGTGGATTATTAATTATCTATTAATATATCAGGTATGTGAATAAGTCTTTCCCGTTTTTTTTCAAATTTTGAGCCTTTATTGTGAAAAAATGGTTACAAATGAATTATTGAAAGTATTGGCCATCGCTAGCTACAATTTTTTCCCATCTTTCTGGCAACATACGAATCCCGTTGCGAAAAAATTCGACCGGTTTGGCCTCTATCCAGTCATCCACCCATTTTTTGGCTTCCTCGTAGGAATGGAAGTGCTGGTCAGCCAGACCATGCGTCATCGATCTGAAGAGATGGTAATCAGACGGAGCAACGTCTGGACTATACGGCGGGTGGGGTAGGACTTCCCATTTGAGCGTTTCTAAGTATGTTTTCACCGACGGTGCAACATGTGGGCGAGCATTGTCATGTTGCAAAATAACTTTGTCGTGCCTGTCGGAGTATTGTGGCCGTTTTTCTCGCAGTGCGCGGCTCAAACGCATCAATTGTCGTCGATAGACCTCGCCTGTGATCCTTTCATTCGGTTTCAGAAGCTCATAGTAAACCACACCTAGCTGGTCCCACCATATACAGAGCATGAGCTTGGCGCCATGAATATTTGGCTTGGCCGTCGATGATGATGCATGGCCGGGTAGTCCCCATGATTTTCTTCGCTTCGGATTATCGTAACGTATCCACTTTTCATCGCCAGTCACGATACGATGCAGAAAATCCTTTCTTTTATGTCGCTGAAGCAGCTGTTCGCAAGTGAAAAAACGCCGTTCGACGTCTCTCAGCTTCAGTTCGTACGGCACCCAATTTCCTTGCTTTTGGATCATTCCCATGGCTTTCAAACGCTTGGAAATGGTTGTTCGGTCAACTCCCAATGCTTCAGCAAGTTCTTCTTGCGTTTGACAAGAATCTTCATCAAGCAAAGTCGCCAATTCTCGATCTTCAAAGATTTGCGGCCGCCCGGAACGCTCCTTGTCTTCCACGTCGAAATCACCGCTTTTGAAGCGTCGAAACCATCCACGAACACTTGAATCATCGACACAACCTTCTCCATAAGCCTCCTGAAGCAATCGATGCGTCTCGGCAGCAGATTTCTTCAAATTGAACCAATAAAGTGAAACTTCCCGCAAATGACGTCGACTCGGCTCAAATTTCGACATTTTCACGAAATCAAAAATTTATGATGCGAAAAAATTTTAACTAATGTGTTAGTATGGAATTGTTGACATATGAATAAGCTTTGATTATGACATATGTAACCATTGAATACTCGCACAGTATTGGTGGCGCCATCTCTTACAAAAAACGGGAAAGACTTATTCACACTCCTAATAATTTATTATTAATATAGATTAAAAATAAAACAATTTCAGGATAAGAGGTAAGTCCGAGGAAAAATAATTGTAAAGAACCTGCGGTCTACCAAAATTGTTTTTAAAACAATTTCATCCATTTGGGGTTCTTTACAGCTCTGTTAATGGTTGCTTTTACCGGGCATTAATTAGATAAACACCCCGTTATAGAAATGGCGAAATTGCATGAGAAGGAAATGACGAAAATGGAAAAGAGGAAATTGTTTTTTTTTCTTATTTCTCTGTTTGTGATTCATTGTTCTTGTCAACAGCACTTTGCGAATACGCCAATTTAGAGCCTACGAGGGAAATTTTTTTTTTATTTTTATGGAAATTTTTCTTTTCTTATTATTACCAAGATAGAAAATAAAAATTTTATTTCCCTCGTTCCTCGGACTGCCTTTAAGGACGTAGTTAAAAGATAAATTTTTTTTTTATCTTTTATTATATCAGGTCATATACAGGGTCTACCCTCCATACCATTTTAGGTCGATAACAACTAGGTGTTGCACCCGTAGTTTTTTTAAATTAACGTATTAGCAATAGCGTGTCTGGAAATCCCTTCACACAGGACACTTAGTGTAAAGTGTGCGTAACTTGACACTACAGAAAGCTCGGGGAATAAAAATAGTTTGAATTTTTTTTGTTGAAACTCTTAAGCGAAGCCTCAGCCTATTTCAATCTTGCAAAAGTGAAATAGGCAGGAGTGTTAAACGTTGTTTCTTCCTGGCCTTAAAATATTTTTTTAAATTATTGTATTTGTTTTTTTTTATTTTATTTATTTCTTAACTATTTTGTTCAATTATTTTTATTTTATCAGATTAATAATATTAGGAAATAGTAGGAATTGATACCTCTCAAGAGACGGAGACATCAATTCCTACAAATACTAACCTAATACGATAAAATTCAAGCCCAGGGTAACACCTCAGGCGTGTCATAGATAAGAAATATTTTGTATTTTATTCTTATTCTTTTTTAGAAATTGAGAGAGCACCCGTTGTTTTAGTTGATCCCTCTCTATAAAAACACATTTTGAGATATTCTGCAAATGTTTCACTGTAGTTAGGTACTTTATTTTTTTTATACGATGGACAGATGATCGACCTCTCCCTCCTCTAAAACACTGTCGACTCCGGTTGACCGGTGGTGTTTATATCTGGCGGGAGTTGATGAATACCTCCATCAGCTGTCTCTGCGTTGCGATGGCACTATTTTTGGACGGCTTCGCAAAACTATTGGCTGAAGGAAGAATACGGTCTGGATGACTTCGTTGAAGAAAAAGATGAAGATCCGGCTCGTGTTTTTCTTAAGCACGAGTTAGACAGGAAACCTACATCGAAAGGATTATAGCTCAGGGTGATCCATCCTGGCTAGACTCTACAACTGATGGAGAATAGAGGCATCCGTTGGAGTCATTGGAGCAAGATGAAGAGGTCCAATGGAATCTTGAAGCCTCTCGATTGCGCTTGAGGGTGGGTCTGACCATCCAGCCTGGTGTGGATGAGCAGACGATTGCAGGAGGCCTACTCCTCCCACAAGAACAGTCGGGGCAGACGACCCCACCCCCGTCGTCAAGCACAATCGCTAACTGCCCACCTGGCAGTCTACCTCCATGTACAATGGAAGATATTGTACGGTTTATGGCAGTACAAGATCTCCGAACAAAGAGGTTAGAGGAAGCAATTGCTGCCATAATCAATCAATTGTCTGCCCTGTCGCAAATTCGTTCCGCACCGGTCAGCAGTATATGACTGGCTGACGACTCTGCATGGAAGAAGGTGCAAATACAAGACACATTTGTGCGTCATGCATCCACCGTGCAGGAAGAATCGTTAGTCTCCCTGCAACTTCCAGCCAGTCGTATTTCTACGCCAAGTTCTCGTCCTCGAGAAGTCCTCGAGTCCGTGAACCTGGCTGGATAGACGGGAATTCCTCGAAGCCATCAGAAACTTTGAGGATTACGGTGTCCGGAGGATTGCCCAGTGATAAGTTAGAAGTCATTGGGGGTCCCAGAAGGATATAGATCTTGTGTTCCGTAAATGGGATATTCATTATGAGGACTCCCATCAGAACCTAGGATTATTCCTCAAGCAGATTGAGGAGTGCCAAAGAAGTTCACAGATATCTGATGAAGAATTAACTCAGGCGCCCCCCGAAATATTCAAGGGAAAGGCAAAGTTATGGCTCGATGCTTTGAAAAAAAGAGGCATAACCACCTGGAGTGAAGTCCGTACCCCTGCAAAAATATGGTAGAAAATGGGTTAGAGAGGCTGAAACTCGAACCCAAGGAGCCAACGAACTTTCGAGCAATTATATCGCTTGTCTCCTCTCGATATTTGATCGATTAAATCAACCTCTCCCCGAGACAGAGCAGTTGGATAGACTGTTGCGCAATGCGCGCCCCGAAATCCAGCGAAGGATATCAAGGAAGTCCATTAACAATGTTCAAGAATTTCTAAATTTGGTCAAAGAAGCCGAATTTGCATTGGAGTGTGAAAAATGCTATCACACTCCTCCTTCGCCGGATAAGGCGATTTTGCGCGAAGCCGCATATAAATCGCCGAATTCCAAGCCGGCTAAAACTAAAGTAGCTGCAACTGTACATCAGAAAATCCTCATCAAGCAAAGAGGATCACTTTTGAAATGGCAGAAATGCTCAAAGTACTGGCTCGCATGGAATCAAAATTCGGGCAGGTGGGAACGTCTAGTAGACCATCTACGTCTCAGGGTGATCGAAGGCCGATACCAGCAGAAAAAAAGAGGGCCTTCGAAATCGAATTGCCAACCCTGGAGGCGGAATCGAACACCCCCTTAGAAGAAATCTGCTAGAACTACCAGTCCGCAGCGTGCCAACAAAGTGTTCGGGAAGCGGGAAGCAAGGCGACTACTAGGGGTCAGATCGACTTGCAATCCAAACGTGACCCCAGACGAGAATATTCGAGGACCTCGTTCCTCGAATCCTCAATCGTCTTCGACTAATTAGACTGAAGAAAGACCTGATTCAGTTGAGGAAATACCGTCGACTGAGGAAAGTGACAGCGGTGAATTAGATCCCGGCCAAATTGCAGCATGGCCGGAAGATGCGCGCTGGTGGATTCCGGTTCGAATTGCTGAGTACTAGATACGTATATTGTACGACATCGGCCCGTCTCGCACTGTTATGGGCAAGATCGGACTACAATTAGTCCTATACGTCAAAAGGCATATCCAGTTTCTATGAAAATACACGAAGAGATTCTTAAGTTAAAGCATTCTTAAGTTAAAGAAATGCTGGCGACTGGAGTAGTGGAACCATCCACAAGTGGATGGTCAAGCCCAGTGATGATGGTACGTAGAAGCAACGGGAAATTTAGATTTTGCATCGACTTTCGAAAAGTTAATTTAGTTTCGAAACCTGATGTATACCCGTTGGCTAACATGGACCAGATTCTAAGAAAGCTACAATTAGCAAGATATATTTCCACCTTAGGTCTAAGTAGTACGTATCATCAAATACAACTTCATCCGGAATCCAAATCGATAACGGCATTTACGGTACCTGCAATAGGATTGTTCCAGTTTATCAAGATGCGCTTCGGTCTATCTAACGCTGGACCGTCGTTCTAACGATTTATAGACCGAATTATCGAACCAGACCTCGAGCCGAATGCCTTCTCATATATTGACGATATTATCATCGCCACAGAGACATACGAAGAACACTTAGACTGGATACGTCTTTCTAGGGTACATGAAGCTGGACTCACGATAAATCGAGAAAAGAGTGTCTTCGGACACACCGAAGTCAAATATTTAGGTGTGCTCGTGAATCGTGAGGGATTCCACCTCGATCCCGAGAAGATCGAACCAGTGATGCGTTACACGGAACCGAAAAACTGAAAACAACTTAGACATTTCCTCGGGATGGCATCGTGGTATAGAAAATTCCTAAAAGATTTCGCTACCATCGCCGAACCACTCACACGTCAAACTAGAAAGGACTGTCGTTATGAGTGGACCAAGGAACAACATGTCTCTTTCGACAAGATCAATTCAATGATCGCTTCGGCACCCATCCTGCATAGACCGTCGTTTGATATCCAGTTTATCGAGTAAACAGATGCGAGTGATACTGGTATCGGAGCGGTCCTGGACGGATCGAAGCGTGATCGATAGACAAGAACGGTTGTTGGAGTTCGCGAGTAGAGAACTCTCCTAAGCTGAAAGAAACTATTCGGTAATCGACAGAGAGTGCTTAGCTGTCATATGGACTATTGATAAGTTCCGTCCTTATATAGACGGATATCATTTCCGTGTCGTTACGGACCATAGCAGTTTGAGGTGGATCCGTACGATGCAGAACCCAACTGGCAGACTCGCAGGATGAGCTCTAAGATTGCAAGGGCAAAGTTTCGATATAGAGTATTGTAAAGGGTCATTGAACAACGTTCCAGACGCCCTTTCTAGGATGTCCAAGGGAGACGATCTATCTTGCTCAACTGTAACCTGGGCAAGAGATACCCAGAATGAATGGTATCTACAATGGTTCAAGAATGTCCAAGATTGTCATAACGATTATCCGATATGGAAAATAATCGAGGGATAATTATACTGTTATTGTCCAGATGAAGTCTTCGAAGTCATCATGGGCGATGAGGACGCTTGGAAGATCGTCGTTCCTAAGGAACATCGTGATACAATTCTTAAAGAATATCAGGATAATCCTGCAGCTGGACATCCAGGACGTGAGAAAACTTTCGTTGGAGTCAGCAAATATTATTACTGGCCTGGATTTTATAAGACGGTTCAAGAATATGTGAAAAACTGTCTTATATGCCAGCAGTCTAAGGTGGACCAAAGACCACCTGCCGGATTAATGGATCGGAGAGCTTTAGAGAGACCTTGGCAAATGGTCGCCGGTAATATTACTCGATTATTTATAAAGAGTCGCCATGGATTTGAGTATATCCTGATGTTTCAAGACTTGTTTACACAGTGGGTCGAATGTATCCCCATCCGTAAAGCAAATGACAGGATGATCCTCAAAGAGTTTAAAGAGAGGATCGTATTCACATTCGGCGCGCCAGAGGTCTTCCTGTCGGATAATGGTACCGAATTTAAAAATCATACGATTGATGAATACTTAGTGGAAACGGGTATACTTCATACCCTTACTCCACCGTACCATCCGCAGGCAAATCCGGTGGAGAGATTCAAGAGGACGCTGAAAACCCACATTGTGGCGTTCGTAGAAGAATCCCATAATATGTTGGACGAGAAATTCGTTGAGTTAAATTTCTCACTAAATACGATGCTACATAGTTCTACTGGATACTCTCCGGCTCTATTGAATTTCGGACGAGAGCTGCTCCGCCAGGAACTCTCCGTCGCATCCAAGATCAGGCTACCGCGGAAAGTCAACCAACAGAAAGAGAGAGTTCCTGGCTAGCGAAAATGGGTAAGTTGAAAAAGGTCCAAAAGGCCGCTAAGATACGATTTCGAGGTCAGCAGCGTCGCCAAGCAAATTATTATAATGCCAAGCGACGTGCTTCTCCATAACAGGTGGGTGGCCCGGTATGGAAGAAAAATCGTGTCTTATCCTCTACGGCTCAGGGGCTAATGTCCAAATTAGCCCTTAAATACGTAAGTCGTTTTGTTATCATACAAAAGAAAGGGACGAATACGTATGAGCTGGACGTTTGTAACGGGCGGATTGAACAATTAGTGCATGCTGAACGACTCAAACCGTAAGTCCAACCCGAGGAAAACGATCTCTTGGAGAACACTTCTACGCTGGAACCAGAAGAAGAGATTAATCTATCTGGCGGGAGGAGAAGTCGTTGAATAGCTCCATCAGCTATCTCTGCGAAGCGATGGCACTATTTTTGGACGGCTTCGCAGAATGAACTATTGGCTGAAGGAAGAATACGATCCGGATGACTTCGTTGAAGAAAAAGATGAAGACCCGGCTCGTGTTTTTTTTAAACATGAGTTAGCCAGGAAATCCTTCATCGAATGGATTATAGCTCAGGGTGTTCCATCTTGGCTAGACTCTGCATTGATCGAGAAGAGAGACATCCGTTAGAGTCATTGGAGCACGATGAAGAGGTCCAACGGAATCTAGAAGCCTTTCGATTGCGCTTGAGGGTGGGTCTGACCATCCAGCCTGGTACGGATGAGCAGGCAACTGCAGGAGGCCTATCCTGCTACATAGAATAGAAATCATAAGAGTAACAAGCGAGTACGCAGCTTTCAGTAGGAGTTCCTCTTATTCCTCGTAAGGTGGCGGTCTTGTTGATTTATCTTTCTGTTATATTTATACATTTTTCTCTATCACACCCTGTGTGAACGGAATCGAAGCCGGGAAAGAGTATTATTAAAATAATATCAAAAAGAAAATTGTAGAATCATGAACGTTTTAATGGCACTTTATATTATGTCTATATTTTATTATGAAAGGCAGAGGAGTATTCTTCATAAGACATCTGATATCGCTATTAGATAGTGTTGGAATCCCCGACTCTTGCTTCCGTCTTCCAAGATACTAAATATGCGTGTATGCACGTGTGCGTGTGTGTGCTAAAATTGGCGATGAAAAGTGGGTAAGAAAATTACTTAGGAATTTGATTCGTTAAACGTCTCCATTACTGCATCATTAGAGCAAGGACGGCAAAAATTGATCTTTGAGGTAAGAGTTGTTTAGAATAGTCGATAAGGATAATATCTTCTGTGTACATAGCAGTAAGAATAATATTCCATGTTAGAATGATACTTTGAACCCTGTTACACACCGACTATTTTATTGTTGGACAGTATTCGCCGCGACCACTACTGATGGGCGATTACACAGATGCTCTTATGTATCGCTGACGTTTTTTTTCACACAGAGTAAGGTGTGAGACTGAATATTCGGTATTGGAGCCGACGAAATGTAAATCGGATATCGAATTCGAGGAGTTGCAATGCACCGATCATTACAAAGTAGGTTTTTTTTAATCGGTACTTATTTTACTGGATTTAGCCATAGGTTTTCCATGCTCTACAGACAAAATCCTGGGTGAATGTGGAGTGGGTAGGATACGTTAAATTAGTTTATAAAATGGGAATCAAGCACTAAAAAATTGTGTAACAGACCACATATGTAAAAACATTTATAATAATGTAAACTTGGAATAAATAAAATAATATTAGTATGATAATTGTATTAGTATAATTGTGATATACATATAAGTATTAGGGTATATTATGGAGATAGTTCACAGGATTTGGAGAATATGTTGAATAGGCGGGAGCTTCTACAGTGAAATTATATTTTAGTCCTGTACTGTGAAAAGAAGAGCCGTTTCGATTATTTCAGCAACATTCTCACCATATGTGTTTAGCGTTGACGTCCTCTGTGATGTATGGATGTTGAAGAGTGATATATTGATCGTTGGAGTGGTGTAAATTGTGACGATTTTTAAGGGAACATTGTTTAAGCATAGATAGATACTAGATGTTTCAATAAAGAAGACGGTTTTCTGGGTTTATGGCGGACGTTGTTTTAGACAATTGTGAGAACGCTGCCACCACTAGAGTTTTATCATTTTTTGAATAAATATAGTGCAATATAGTAAAACATTAAAATAAATAATGTGAATACAACGACCTATTTTGGAATTAAGTAAACAATTTCACTCCATATACAGTCTATACTATAAACTGAACCGCAACCACTGTCGTTTTTGTTTTGATACAGCGGTTCCCTTATAGATGCCTTGGATATTTTCTTTGTTAATTATGAAAACTGCAATACCTAGGCGTTCAAATCTGATAGCGCAATAATTTAAGGTCATTTGGTTTCTAGAAGCAATGAATACTAATACCAGAATTCTTGCACATGCTGTTATCTAATAAATTACTTCTTGTCAATGTATTCTGAAATCTTTGACTTCGATCATTCCAGATATGATTTTATAATTGAAAATATCAAATACAGTGGTATGTGTTGCTTACTATTCCATACCGTTTGTTGGTTTATGTGAATTTCTAATAACATGACCATAGATAAATAGTTAAATATGTAACGATCCGTCTCCTCGCTTGTATGATATTGATATTTTTAATTTGTAGGATTCTGTGAAGAATGAGGTTAGTGTCTGGACGGGTGAATGGACTGGCTGAATGACTCTTTTTAGTAAATTATTTTTTTATTGGGTGCACAAATAAGTTTCCGCCGTTTTTTTATAAAGAAATAAGAATTTATTAGAAAAAAAAGGTACAAATAATGTCCTTCAAAAGATTGCCCATAATTTTCTACTACTTTTGACCATATTTCAGGCAGCAAGTGGATACCCCGTCTAAAAAGCTGCTCGTCTTTTGAAGCGATCCACGAATCGACCCATTTCTTCCATTCCTCGTAAGAAGTGAAGTGCTGCTCAGCCAGACCATGAGTCATCGACCGGAATAGGTGGTAGTCTAAAGGAGAGGTAAGACGTCCCAATTCATTAATACACCTTTAATTTTATTTCTGACAAAGAAGCACCGTTTTTCAGAGAATAAATCTGACTAGCGGATTTTTTTGGCATACAAGAAATGCCCAGCGGATTTAATATATTATTTTGAGGACCGCCTTATAAATAATACATTTTTAACTCTATTTCTCACAAAGGAGCGCCTTTACTCAAAAACATAATTTTTCCTTCTTAGTTGTCGCTGGCCTTTTCGAGTGTCGCTCAGTTTTTGTTCGCAAGGGAGCGCCCTTTTCTATACACGAAATTACGTCCTCAAGCAAGTAAAGGAGCACCTTTTCCGCATTAAAGAGTTTGCACCGGGAAAAGACGAGTCGGTCGACCGAGTTTTGCGGATTCCTTTTCTTCACTTGGGAGGCGCCTTTCTCAGGAATTGCCGAAATTGAACAGAATTTCCATCGAAAATAACGTACTTTTATAGCAACAACAAGTACGTTATTTGATTTTAATTTACAATTTTGTTAATTTTAATTGATTGCTTATTTGTTCTGCTGACAATATTATTATATAAATAATTAGCTTCTATATATTTAACATATACTTATGCGCGTTTTTTAGTTAATATATTTAATATATTTACTCGCCGCTGAGTAACCTACGTCACAAATAGAACGCTGATAACGTTAATATTGTATATTTTTGATTTTTGGGATACAAATTACATATGTGGTAGTGGCTATAATTAATGCTCTATTAGATTTTATAAAAAATACATTTATTATAATACATTACTAGATTCTTAAAATCTTGAATTATAAGAAATAATTTGTTTTAATAAAAAAGATAATATATAATATTTATATTAAGAAACCCTTTCTTAATATTTTATTACCAATAATGAATTCATACAGCTTTCAATATTTGTTCATATTTAATACAATATAATAATTAATCTTGTAACAGTGCGTGTCCGGTATCCACTAATTCGTGGCTCCGGCTCAGTACGCCTCAGCCCCTGATCGCTCAACACGCCACCAGATTCTTTTCACGGACCCCCGACACACCCGCTGTACAAGCACGGCTCCGGATCAACAGGCCTCGGCCACTAGTCGCTCAGCACGCCACCAGTTTTGCTTGTATAGCGGCAATTAATTAGGTGGGCTACGCACTAGAAAGCATGGCTACGCCTCAGCACGCCTCAGCCCCTGGTCGCTCAGCGCACCACCAAGCCATCAATATACAGACCCTTCCCAATCAATTGGACAAATATATTTTTTGCTCTCGCTCAACACGCCAGAGCAAGACAATATACTTGTCCTTGGTTTTATTATTAGCTTAAATTTGATTTAAATATACTTCTGGTTCTTGCTCAGCACGTCAAAGTACGATGGTATATTGGTCTTTAATAAATTATTTGGATAAGGTTTTCTTTTTGCTTTCTATAATAAGAAAATATTAAATCTAATATTTAAGAGAAAATTTATTATTTAAATTTTACAAAACATAAAAAGAAAAAACTAAAATTACTATTTACAAAAAATCTATACAATTTTCAGCATGGGGAACGCCACGCTATCATTCATTTCCCGGCTGCTGATACTTAAATCTGTGAAAATACAAAAAAGAAAGAAAGTGTGCCTGAGACTTGTTGCCCGTTATCCCGCCGACGACAGGTCTTCCTTGTGAAGCCGCTTTCAAAGCTGACGACACACTGAATTTTACAGCCAGAGTTCTGCTTATTTAAGTTTTATATATATTGTTATATATGACTATATATTGATATATATAGCTTGACGTCTGCTTCGCCGACTGTCCGCATGTCCCTCACCTAATCCTCCGACGACGTCACACGCCCGAAACAGGACGATGATCGCGATTACGGGGAATCTCCCGCATCGGCCGGTAATGACGGAGGGCCCACACCGGGAACCGAGTACGATTCGCTCTGTTGGCCCCATACTCCGGGAATTCCCCGCTGTCGGATCAAGCACTCGATCACGCAAATCTCCCTCCATATGGTCCGCAATGCACGATCACTACGTCCATCTCTCTCCAGAAGAGCATAATATACTATTTACCCTCCCCCTGATTACACTTCGTGGTCTATATAAAGACCACGAAGTTTCTACCCGGACTCAGAACCTCCTCATCGTGACAGGTGACGATACCCTACGTCTTCAATTCTTGCAGAAGCCACAGCCGCCGCGCTCAGCCGCTGTCAGGCACTTGTGCGCCGCAAACCCTCTCTCCCTCCCTCTTTCTCGCTCCCTCCCGCTCTGTCTGCCCTTCCACCGAATTAATAAGTAGCTGCCAGACTGTACGGCATAAACCGCGCACGCATTAAAGAAAAACCTGATTGTTGTAAGTAAATTATTGTGAGAATCTCAATCCTCCTCATCCCATTACGGCGTCAAGCTTAATGTATAGCTTAATCTATTGCTTAATTATTAATTCTGATGAAACTGAAAAATTTTAACTCAAAAATAAATGTCACCGAACTTGTCAGAGTTCCAGAAGAGACATCTGATTACTGCTCCAATAGGATTATGTCTATAAAAACTGGCACATAGGAATGCTAGCACAGTCAAAACTGTGCCAGACCATATACATTCATTCGGGCACACGCCCACTCTTTAAAATTGTGTCAGTATCCCATTTGACGTGACAACGAAGAATTACTTAAGGTTTCTTTTGAATCGAACAATGTCTGGAGAAGTTGAAAGTGCGCCTTGAAAGGTGTCATTATGCCTTTAGCTATGAGTTCTACTTTTTTGTTTCTATTGCTTCCACTTGTAGAACTGATTTCGGTTATTTAAATATCATTTCTGTAATCTCCACTAATGCGATTTTAATAAACGATATGTGATTACGTAAGATCAATTAAAAACAAAATTATGACAACGCCATTGAGATCGAGGTTCCTCCGTGATAAGATGTGGGAACGTTACACATACTCTCGTAATATAGTGTAAGATTGTATACATATTTGTCACGCATGTTTTCGGAAAGTTTAGTTTGTATATTTTCAGTCGACGAGGCTCTTATAATTTTTTCATGTTACGTATTAAAAAGTCGAGATCTTATTCTAGTCAAATATTGAGAGGCGTTTCGAATGTATGCGTCAGACAATCACGAGTAGAATAAAATTAACTGCTGGCTGCTTTATTTTCGTAAGATATTCTAATTAAGCTCGGGTTTGAAAATTTGTTTACCTATATTAACAGCTAGTTAAAGAGCATGAAAATCTGAGATGTCATTTATCTTTGTTACTTTGATACATTTCTACGCAAAGTCAGAGAAGTCTTGACAAAGCTATAATATGTAGACACGTGTGGCTGTGAATTGTGATTTTATTCTACTTAATACTAATAATTATATCCACTTAATGCTAATGGTTAGATTTTTCGATTTGAGTTTCTCTTTATGAAAGGTTATCGAAAATGGTTGGTCTATTATGTATCCATTTCTACACGAGATTGAAGAAAAATGGACAAATTCATGACCTTGATGTCTTATAAAGCGAGGTCCTATTGAGTCACGTTTGAAGAACCATTACACAGGCGTGGGACCTACGCGTGGGCCTACTACTACGCGGGCCTTGCGTCTCCCCATCAAACCAGAAGGAGTCCGCTGTTCCACTTTACATTGCTGGAATACGCGACAGTTGCGTACGTACGCTGCCACGTCGTCGTAAGCGCCAAGCCAGTAGTAATAAGCCGTCACGCGGGCGTAAGTTTTTTCTCGGCCCATGTGTCCAGCCGTCGGTTCATCGTGGCATTCTTGCAGCACGACTTTGCGTTTTTCATACGGGACGACGAGTTCCCAAACCTCGTCGCCCCCCGTGGTGCCAGTTATTCGCATGCTCGGGCAATATTTGTACAACTGACCGCTGACGATTTTCCAAATCGGGTGCTCCGTTGGACTCGTTTGAACCGCTTTCAGCTTCTCAAGATACCACTCGTCGATCGTTTCGTTAGCCCACGACACAGGTTGTTATTTTATTTATCGACGGCTCGTTTTCTTCGTACATTCAGGGCCGTAATTAAGGGTTCCTTTCCGGTACTCAACTTCGTAGCTATGGCCCTGCAATTCAAAGGCCCAGCGAGCAAGGCGTCCGGTAGGGTTGCACAAATTACACAACCACCGTAGACTACAATGATCGGTAAGACATTCGCGCTCCGTTACGCTATAGTTGCGTTCGGCCGCGGATATTGTGCGGCTCGCAAATTCAAGCACGCGCTCCTCACCATCAATCATTTGGAGCAACACGGCTCCCAGGCCGGTGTCGCTCGCATCGGTTTGCACGATGAATAACTCGTCGAATATCGGTCGCTGCAGCACGGGCGCCGATGCAATGAGCGCTTTCACGGAAGAAAAAGCGTATGTATGTATGTATATATATATATATATATATATATATATATATATATATGCATGTTAGAAGTCATAAATACAAAAATTTTTCTACTGAATTAACGAATATAATTACATTTTTTAATGATTTTATTATAAATTTTATTTATTAACATATTTTTTATGGTAATATACAATTTATTATGTCGTGTAACATGTATAGGTTACCTTAACCTATAAATGTTAATTACTACAATAAATGGGAAAAAAGGAGGGAAAAAGAGAGAGAGAAGGAGAATAAATTCTGATTTTAATATAGTTGATATATAGTGAATTAGTGAACCAGCCGGTTCACTAGTCAATTAGTGAACTGGCCGGTGATTCCATTAGTACGGACGGAATCGAGAATTGCATGCAGTGATCGACCATCGTTGGATTGTGATTTTCCAGCGTCGTTCGGTAACCGGTACTTCTACCGGGTGTTTCTTAAATAAATACCCCGTTACAGTAGATAACTTATTTTTTATGAATATATTGTTGTTGATATAAATTCAGTTTATTGAAAATTAATAAAATTTTAATTTATCGAATATATATTTATTGTAATGAAATAGGAAAATTAATTAAGGTCATGATTTGTTTTATAAATTCATTTTATTAATAATATTTTTTATAGTAATATACAGTTTATTATATACTTATGTAATTTCGTCTCGTCTATTCTTTCCACTCAAATAATTTTGTAACCATGTGCGTATTATCAAGACGTTCTGGATGGCACACATTGGTATATGTCTCCTACACAATGGATGGTTTGGACACAATACGTATGAACCTTCACTCTGCATTGATTGTAATGAAGGACAATCCAACTCCTCTACATCCAATGTAATTCTGGAATTAAATTATTTTTTAGAAAAAGTGTGAAAAAGTATTATAAAAGTATGAGAAAAGTATAAAAAAGTATGAGAAAAGTATGAGAAAAGTATGAGAAAAGTATAAAAAAAGTATAATAAAAGTATGAAAAAGTATGAAAAAGTATAAAAATATATAAAAAGTATCATAAAAGTATGAAAAAGTATGAAAAAGTATAAATAAAGAGGAACAAACACAATAAATGTATATGAATATATATATATATATATATATATATATATATATATATATATATATGTATCAAGATGATTGTAAAATTATGAAAATTAGTTACATATTTGGTAGGAAGTTCGATAACCATTCCTTCTTCTCTCGCCCCTTGACATACACTTTTCGCACTCCAGTGCAACAAATGTCCAATGTCCTTTTGAGTCGGTGATAAGGAATGTCGCCAGAATCCCATTCAACTCCATGATATTCACGTTACAGCTAGTCTATCGTTTTTTTTCACTCCAAGTCAATTCGCTCCATGGAAATAGTAGCTTAAAGAAGTACGCGGTGGGCAGTGCAGCTTCTTCTAAACCCAGCATACTAAATTCTTTTAAAATGAAGTTTTCCGGGCCACTTGTTTAGAATTCCTGTATGTCACAGAAGAATACCTTATCTTCCGGATATTGCAAGATATTTTTTCTAAAAACAACCTCATATTTTCGTACTCTTCACATCATGTACTTCTATACACTTATTTTAGAAGCTGGAGTGATGACAAGAAATGTAAAGTTTCCTGCTCACATTCTCATTTTATATTAATATTCTCCATCTCCCGAAATTAGCCCCTCTTTTACGATTGGTTGAATGAAAAAACATAAATATAGGTGCGACTGGGTGAAGGAAGGTAATTTTATTTGGTTAGAACTCAGATTAGAGAGAACGCTTATGCTTGTATGTAGGAGAGGGAACGCAATGATCTGATTGGACGGACGTAATCGAAGACATTCATATTGTCCTACCGCCCACACAGAAATCACTTTCACAATTGGTTGCTAAAAAAAGATAGGTGATGATCTATAATGATGAACTGAAAGGTTGATGTTCGATTGGCGGCAGGACGATATATCCCCCCTCCCGATTTTAAAGCACAGTTTAGTGTTTTGTTCATACTCAATATTTTCCGTTCGCCTCTGATATCCCTTCCTCTTCTTTACTTTCCTTTAAAACAGAGCAATTTTTCTTAAAAGAACACACTCGCTGCAACGCAGTCACATAAGTTCAGTTTACATTTTTCTCTTTTGTGATTCGCTTGATTTTTTTTTCTAAATTTATATCGCAGTAAAGAAGTTTGTTTGATGATGAAGATTGTTTGATATAGAACAGAAGCACGTATAGCTTTACCCAATCTTCATAGCTGTGCAATTTTCGATGAAAATTTGGTTGCTATACAGCTCAAAAAGACAAGTGTTACAATTAAAAAGCCTATATACGTTGGTCTTTGCATTCTGGACTTATCAAAGATACTAGTTTATGATTTTCACTACTCTTATATGAAAAAGCGAGTGGGAGAAAAATGTAAACTGCTATATACTGACTCCGACAGATTGATATACGAAGTGGAAGACATTGATATGTTTAAAATTATGAAAGAAAATATTTACAGATTTGATACTTCTGACTATGATGAAAATAATTCGTATGGTATACCTCGATCAAATAAAAAAATACCAGGATTAATGACGGACGAATGCAATGGAAAAATTATGATGGAATTTATTAGTTTACTTAGAAAAATGTATAGTATTTTAGTGGATGGAGGCGAAATAGTAAAAAAAGCTAAAGGTATAAAATCGAATGTTGTAAAGAAGACAATGACATTTGAAGATTATCGAAAATCTCTTGAAGACCTCATCATTATACATCGCGAGCAGTGTAACATCCGTTCTAAATTACATATAGTATATACTGAAAAAAAGAGAAAAAATTGCTCTAAGTCCATATGATGATAAAAGATTCTTACTAACAAATAGTATAGATACTTTACCGTGGGGGTACTATAGAATTATGGAAGAACAGATGGCACAAGCTACATGTGAAATAGAGAGGGAAATATTAAACGAAGCAATTCATCCAAAAGAGGGTGACATGGAGATGAAGAACGCTTACATAGAAAATAATAAAAGAGCAGTTGGAGTGAGGATAGATGATAATGTAGGAGAACTAAGCATGAAATCAGTAATGAATCTAGAGTAACCCGTGTAAAGGTGCATGCAGAAGAAGAGAGGTGGAATATCGAAATGAATGAAAATAGAGTGACACGGGAGGAGGTGACGCTTTATGGTAATAAAGGCGAACCAATCAGCATTGAAAATGATGTATCACTTATAAATAGTATAAATACTGAATAAATAGAATCCTGAAAAAATTTTGACAATGCTGGAGGGGTAAGCTCAATACAAAGGAAAAAAGTTGAAGTGGGGAATAAGCCATATGAAGAGACCGATAATGATGAAGAGCTCATTCGAGCAGTTAAAGAAGTCGAACGAAACTACTCACCTCCTTAAAAGAAAACAAGACTCAACTAATTCTCAAGATAAAATTTAAGTTTATATTCTCTACAAAAGAACAAACAAAGAATTATATTCATAATTTTAATTTATTCATTTCTTTTTGTTATATAGAATGGATCTAGCTGCTCTGAATAAAATTGTCGAGAACGAGTTCCTGCCGACGAAGAAATTGAAAAAAAAAGCAGTATATGGCGACTGCTCTCAAGCTAGTCAACACTCGATATGGTGCGAAAATTTTAGCAGAACTTGACGATAGTTTTCAAATATTTTTACCACAAAAGATATCGTCAGCAATATTAAAGGATCAAGAATTTTTCGCAAATCTAGCAAATATTGCAAATAAATGATGTTTTTTTTTACTTTATCAAGGCGGAAGTTGTTTTAAATTTGATAAATGTACTTCTTAAGAAAGAATTCAATAAATGTATTTCATGTTAAAAAAAATCATTTATTTGTCGAATAATAATGATATACATGTATGCATAATAATTACAATAATAAATCAGATTATAAAAATATTTCAATGTTGTTTTCTTATTTACTGAAAAACTAATGTTCTTAAACCTATTCTTACATAAATTAGTGTGATTTATTAATTTGACTTATAACATAATTAAATTAAAGAACTTTTATCTATCCAACTATTATGTTCACTACTAAATCCTAGCCACTTTACATATACGCGATTAACACTCTTCTTTAATACTTTTTCAACTAGACAAATTGCAGGATACTTAGTTTTTTGAATTTCACTCTCATAACAGCCACCAGAGACAGGTTTATCATAATAATCTTTAATATGATAGATTATTGAATTAGTCTTTATAACTCTTGTTATTGTAAAAATTTGAGTTGACCAGTTTGGTGTATATCCTTTTTCAAAAATATTTTTTATTTTACTTATTCTTACATTATCTCCTACTTTGTTTTTTGCTTTTTTAATATTCATATTTTCGATTGGAAAATTCTTCTTTATTTCTTTTGCATTTCTTTTGGTTACATTTGAAGGATCAATTCCTATAGTTTGATGGTTTCTTGAATTATAAACTTAGAGTAAATCTGGTAGGATATCCATCCATTTATAGTTTCCCTGCATACTGAATTGTATCCACATTGCATTTTTTAACGTTCTATTAAATGAAGAATATAGATTTATTTTAAACTTTTTCATGAGATTTTGAAAGTGAGAATTGTAAAATTCTTTTCTTTGATCAGTTTGTAGATTAGATGGTACTCGTCCTTCTTTCAATATCTCATTAATAGCCTTAGTAACATTGTTGCAACTCTTTGACCTTACTGGAATGGCCCATGCAAATTTTGAAAATATATCAATGACAGTGAGTAAATAACGAAAGTCTTTATTTACTTTCGAGTAAGGAATCATTTCTACAAGATCAGCCTGTCATATTTCATCTATTGCACGTATATCATATTTTCTTCGCTTATATCTACGACGTGCTGGTTTGTGCAACTCCTCAACCACTTATTCGCGATACATATTTTTTTTCAATCTCTTTTATAATATTATTTGTGTTGTTCCGTTACGTTCTCTTTTAAATTATTATATTTTTTAATAAGATCCCACAGTTTTGCTTCTATGGACAAGCGAAAACCTTCATGCCTTTGCTCACAATCTTGAATGTATTTAACCGATTCAGAAATTTCAAATGATAACACATCTACTTGGGTCTCTAGTGCTACATTCAACATTTTCACGCTAATTGCGTCATTTTCTTCTGTAGCTTCCACAATATTACAAAGTGGTTTACTTTCAATATCATAATTTCCATCCAATGTAATATTGAAGTCAATACCTGGAGGGCCTCGACTCCCTTTTGAGACTTCTAACGTTTTTCCAAACACGTCAAGACTAATGTTGCTACTGATTAAATCGTCTATGAACGTATCAATATACGCATCTTATTTCGCGTAATTCTTCAATAATGGATTGAATTTCATTGACGTGATTGTTATTTCCAGCGGATTGTTCGGCAGTTAGTAATCTTAGTCTCTCAACAAGCTCATTCGGATCATTCCAGTATACTAACTCTACTGAAGAATTTTTCTTTGCTATTTTATATTTAGGTAAGAGAGCTTATCCTCCCTTTTTCGTTCGAGTAGCACTGTTGCGAAACATCGGTGCAATGATGTTGAAATATTTTCGACTCTTCGATGAGCGTATAGATCCATCTTTGCTATGTTTTTTCCGGTGAGCACTTGTTGCTTCTAGAATACTGCGATAATTCTCACGACCTGCTGAACTTATCAATGTGTCGTCTGGTTCTTTTTGTATGAGTAGCTCCATTAGTCCATTACTTTTAGGATAAGTTAAATCTTTCACTTTTATTTTATTATCATCAAATTTAATTTCAGAATCGCCAAGCATGTATGCTCCTCCAATATTCCTTACTCCATATATGTTATCGAATTTACTGCGACTTTGATCTAAAATATTGGTTTTAACACTGTCTTTGTGCATCGATTTGAATGTTGAATTCATCATTGATGTTCCGTATGAACCGATTTATATATAATTTGAAATGAAAATAATATATTTTTGGAATGTATATATCTTATGTAAATACTCCGGATTATTATAATTATGGCAGGATGTATAAATCCTATTTATATATGTTTGTATTTTGTGTGAAACAGTATTGTTGATGTTCCAATTCAGTATATACCTGTAGTGCAAGGGGTCGTTAAGACTAATGGGAGTTTTAACCCGGGTTTTCCCGAATTCCCCCCTCCAACCAACATCTGAATCGGAGCATCAATCGTCACCAAAAGTTCACGTGCTGCCCCGGCACGGCGATGAGAGAATTGCTTGTCCGACCTTTGGAAGGAGCACATCGTATTTCAACGCTTGTAAATTCAGCATTTTCGTTTAGATTATATTAAAGGAAGTTACCTCTAAATACGGTGTTTTTTATTTCGAACAACTGGCTACATTAGATGAGGTTCCAGTGTAGTGTGCATGATAACAAATGTATGTGCATTTATTCATGGTCCTTCGAGCCGGATTATCTAGTACTCGAAATTTGCTGTAATTCAGATGATATAGTGATATTATATAGAGATACAGAAATACAGTGAGTTTACAGGACTTGTGAATAGTAAAGTGAAAGAAGTGTCAGTGACTCCGTTCATATCTGATTATACATTGTATGGAACAACAGAGCGCGCAGCCCTAGGGGGAATAGCATCCATCACCTCTACTCAATTTGGAAATCGACTTGAATAGCTGAGGAGCAGAGAAAGGGCATAACGACATTTTCATCGGAGCGCTATCCTTCCGCCCCGCTGAGAAACAGTTCCCAAGACCCTGCGTGAATCAACTTTCTGTAAATTTGCTACAAGGTAAGCTCATTTTATTTGTATCGCCGCTCTTTTTTCTCTTCATTGTGTGCCATTGTTCTCTCGTGCTTATTATTTAATCATAAGAAAATTAAGATGTCGGAATTAAGGTCTTTAGTTAAAAAACGCGGAATTATAAAGGCATACATAACGCATTTTAAAAAATTCTTTGATGATTATAAGGCTGAAAAGCCAGATGCCAGTCGATTGCAAACACGTCTTGACGAGTTAAAAAAACACTTTGTAACCTTTGATACGATTCAGGCTGAGATAGAAGGATTAGATGACGAAGAAGCTCAAATGTCTATAAGATTTGAAATATTAGAGTCGTACTTGGATCTAGTTGCTGGCGCAGAAAACTTGTTACGCGATAATTTAAGAAAGGATTCTGCGCCTTCGAATTCCGAAGGTGGCGTCATTATGTGCGATGTCGTTAATAATTGTCACCGTGTAACTAAGAGACGTGTAAAATTACCAGAAGCTAACTTACCGCAATTTACCGGAGAATATGAGGACTGGCTATCTTTTACGGACTCATTTATTTCCATGATTGATAGCCAAGAAGATTTAAGTAATGTACAAAAACTGCAATATTTGAAAGCCGCTGTAATAGGCGAAGCAGCGCAGAAAATTAAAACTATGTCTACCGTAGACGAAAATTACGAAAATGGGAGGAAACCGTGAAGCGAGGTGTCTTTCTGTCGTTCGAAGACATGATAGAATTTTTATATAAATCTGCCTCGAGACTTTCAAAACGCAAATTGAACATAAGCGGCGTAAACATAAACCCCTATGAATCCAGACAACCTTCAAAAATATTTAAATCAAAGGAACAAAGGCCTCGTCAGGTATTTTCTACAACAATAAAGGCGCGGAAAATACCGGTATGTTTGTTATGTAAAAATGAGTCTCATTTTCTTTTCCGATGTAAGAAATTTCGCGAAATGTCCGTTAGTCAACGCGCCAAACTTGTGTCAAAAACAGCCCTCTGTAAGAATTCCGTCCGCTTACACGAAGACCGCTCATGCGAGTTTTCGAAATGCTTACTATGCAATGGTCCGCACAATGTTTTATTACATGAATCGACCGCATGAAGGTTTGCACCTACAGAAGACGATCAGGCAAAATTTTCTCCGGCAATCAAACATTCTTTTTGTACACAGTTAATACCTACGGCTGTAGTATACGTTTTAAACAATAATTCTCAATTAATTCCTTGTCGCGCATTATTGGATACCGGCTTCACCGTCAATTTAATGACAGAAAATTTAGCTTCAAAATTAAGATTGCCTAAGAAAAAATGCCACGTCTCTGTAGGTGCATTGGACCAATTGAATACTACAACAAAATATATGTTGTTCGCGTCCATTTTGTCACGCGACGGTACGTATAAGAAAACTTTTAATTTTCTAACAGTACCGGGTATTTCTGATTTTGTACCAAGAGAGCCCTTTCCGCGGAATAAAATTACTATTCCAGCAAACATTAAGTTGAGTGATTCGGAATTTCTTAAGCCTGCGCCTATTGATTTACTATTGGAATAGACCCGACACTTTCAACGTTCTCAATTGGACAAATCAAGTTATCAAGTGGTGGTCTTAATTTTTATTTACAAAAGACCCGGTCAAATTAAGCAAGAAATCGTGGAGTTGTTACGTCGCGGAGGGTTTATTTTACGACAATGGGCCGTGAACGAATCGAAGATCTTGGACAATTTACCCGAAAGTAAAATTGATATTAACTTCCAACCTGACGGGGATAAAACGGTCAAAACACTCGGTCTCTCTTGGAATGCGGAGTTCGATATAATCAAATACACTATAAACTGTAGACAGCCAGAAATAGCAACATCTAAACGTAAAATTTTGTCGGAAATTACCAAAGTTTTCGATCCCTTAGGTTTGTTAGGGCCGGTCGTTTTATATGCAACAATTATAATACAGCAGCTCTGGCAGTCGAAGCTTGAATGGGATGAATCGGTACCAATTAATATATACACATCATGGCTGCATTTTTGCAATCAATTACAATTACTTACAGAATTTAAAATATCGCGTCAAGTAATAGTTCCAAATGCAACAAATCTAGAAATTCACGGTTTTTGCGGCGCAAGCGATCACAGTTATGGGGCTTGTACTTATATTCGTTCGATGGATACACAGAATAATATTAAGTGCCATTTATTGTGTGCCAAATCGCGGGTAGCGCCTTTAAAAACCGTTTCGATACCGCGCTTAGAATTGTGTGGAGCTCACTTGCTCGCAAAATTAGTCAAACAAGTGAAAGAATCTTTAACGTTCTCGTTTACAAACGAATTTTATTGGACAGATTCAACAATAGTTTTAAATTGGATTCAAACTTCTCCTCATAGTTTAAAGGTTTTTGTTGCAAATCGGATTTCAGATATTCAGAATAAGAGTAAAAAAAATAACTGGCACCACGTCTCATCTCAGGATAATCCTGCCGATGCTCTATCAAGAGGTCAACTACCGCGAGAAGTTTTAAAGAATAAGTTATGGACGGAAGGACCGGGATGGTTAAAACGGGAAAAATCAGCATGACCTAATCTACATATTCCCATTATTCGCGAGTTGCCAGAAAGTCGTAACGTTCAATGCCTTTTTAATTTATCGGATGATTTTATCCAAATTTTAAACAAATTTTCATCATACGTCAAACTGAGACGCCTTATCGCTTATTGCTTGCGTTTTAAAATTAATAATAAAAACAGAGGCTTTTTACAACCTGCCGAGTTCAAAGATGCAGAAATTATCATAATAAAATTACTGCAATCCTCATATTTACACTATTCGGTCAGTCATCCATCGAAAAAAATAATAAGCCTAAATCCCTTTGTCGATGAAGAAGGGATAATCCGAGTAGGAGGTCGACTAAGGAACGCCACAATTCCGTATGATCAGCAGCATCCAATAATTCTTCCGAAATGTCACGTAACGGATTTAATAATTACATATTTCCATTTAAGACATTTTCACGGCGGGGTCCAAGCAACATTGTATTTATTGAGATAACGTTACTGGATTTTAGATGGCAGAAACCAAGTCCGAAAAAATATACAAAAATGCATGTAATGTTTTCGCGCTGCTCCAACGTCCGTCGATTATTTAATGGGTAATTTACCGAGCGTACGCGTAAACCCTTTGAGACCCTTTTTTAACGTAGGAGTAGATTACTGCGGTCCGTTTTTAATAAAGGAGAAAAGAAATAGGAATAAGTTTTTTATCAAGTCCTACGTCGCGGTTTTTGTCTGTATGGTAATTAAAGCGGTACATTTGGAAGTTGTTAGCGATCTGACAACGGAAGGGTTTTTGGCAGCATTAAGGCGTTTCATCGCACGCGGGGGAAAGCCTAATATCAACCACTCCGATAATGGCACTCAGTTCATCGGCGCGAACAATAAATGTAAAGAACTTTACAAATTATTTAATGTTGCCAGAAAGATGGGAAAAAGTTGTAGCTAGCGATGGCCAATACTTTCAATAATTCATTTGTAAAATTGGTGGAGTTCTTCCATTTCTTATACCACTATTTACAGGACATAGTGCAACTGGTGCTCTAGCAGGAGGTGCTGCTGGAATAGCAAAAGCAGTAAATAGTGCTAAAGCTGCACACAAAGATTATGAAGAAAGTAAGCGACATAATAAGACGATGGAAGCTATTGCTTTAGTTAAAGGTCTCTATCTTATACCATATAAGCATGGAATGGGGTTATTTCTGAAGCCGCATATCGGACACGAACAAGTTAAAAAAACTTCGATTTAACTTTGCCTAATCGTACATTATCAAATTATGATCTTATGAAATATGCACGTAAATTTTTAATAAAAATTCCATATTTTCGAGGCGTTTTCATGAGAAATAATCTGCCTTGCAATGATCCATGGTACAACGAATCTGCTATTGTTAATCTTGATGATTCACAGAATAAAGGTACTCATTGAGTGTCTTATCGAAAGAGAGGTTTTGATGTAATGTACTTTGACAGTTTTTGTGATTTAAGGCCTCCCATAGATCTCATGAAATATTTCAATGTAAATGAAATAAAATACAACTATAAAAAATATCATAGGTTCCATTAATTTATTTGTGGTGATCATTGTCTTCAATTCTTAACTGAAAGTCTATAAAGAAGGACTTGTTTGTCTAAATTTAATCATTCTCATTCAATCATTCATGGAAGATAGTTTCACTTTAACTCTCTCAGGCAGATCTTCTGTTTTAGAAGCTGATTATTTTCCCTCTATTGTACTCGCAAAGCATAAAAAATTTGTTTTAGGCTTAGTCTAACTTTTAACCTTTAACTCAATTCCAAATATTGAGAATACAAATAATAAACTACATTTACAGTGGGAAGTGGTTACTATTCCCACCGGTGATTACGAGATTAACGATATCCATCAATTTTTATCAACCACATTGAAATCCAAAGGAATTGATTTTTCCTTGAAAGCCAATAATAACACATTTAGAAGTGAAATAAAATGCAGTGTTCCATTAGATCTTAGTCCTCACAGTTAATCTTAGTCCCTAGCATTATCTCATCTACGGATTACATAATATCTTTTATAAATTTCTTTAGCATATGAACATCTCCAATGTAATGATTTCAATTTTTTAAATTTATTTAATAATATCATTTCTATACAGTGTATATATGATGTCATTTCATATGTCATAAAATAACTTTATTTTTTTCAAAATAGGGCTACATTTTTTTCTATTTTGCTTACAATTATAGTTATTTGCATAATATAGTTATATTTGAAAAGTAAGTTACTTTTTATGTTTTTTCAAGCTCTGATATGTAGAATGGCAAAACAAATTTTATTAGTTTCATTAGTTTATGCTACAAGTGGAAAAACTGGAATGAGATACTCAAGCAATACATTAAGATTTACAATAAAAGTTTTCTTGAGAAGATTTAAAAAACACTAAATTGCGTAAAGCAGATGATTCATAAGTCCAAAATTTCATAAAATTTTTTCCCAATTTAGAAAAAAATTTTAATATATTAGGAGGCGAACTTAGTTTCCGACCTTTTTAACGGATAAAGGACATTTATGATGGAAAATGGATACACGTGAGCTTAATCAAAATATTGTCCGTCATTTTCTACTATTTTTTCTATCGGAAGTGCGTATCAACGAGTTTGTGCTGCATTGATCTGAATAAGTGGTAATCAGAAAGCGCTACGTCTTGCCAGTACGCTAGGTGCGGCAACACTTTCCATTCGAGCTCCAAAAGGGTGTTTTTGACAGCTTTCGCAACATGTGGCTGAGCGTTGTCATGCAAGAGAATGACTTTGCGCCTATTGCTCGCGATTGCTGGCCTATATTCGATCAATTTTTATTGCAAATCATTCAATTAGCATTTGTATACCTCTGCAGTGACGGTTTCATTTGGTTTTAGTAGCTCGTAGTACAGTATTATATTATACCCTGTTGGTCCCACCAAATGCACAGCAATACCTTTTAGTCCTGGATGTTCCATTTTGGTAACGATGTGAACGGTTGGCCAAGGTTAATCCATGTTATAGTAAATCCACTTTTCATCACCAATCACAATACGCCACAGAAAACTCTTCTTTTTTACCTGGCAAGCAAAGACAATGCGATGTTGTATCGATTCATAATGACACTTTCGGTCAAATCGTGTGGTATCCATTTTCCTTCTTTATGAATCTTTCCCATTGCATGTAAACGTTTTTCAACTTCTGTGTTACTGACTCCGAACTTATTAGCGAGTTCTTTCTGCGTTTGAGCTGAGTTTTCGTCCAATTATGGTTACAATTGAAACAATAAACCGTTGAAACCATTCTTTACATATTGTAAGCGATGGAGTTTGTTTCGCCATAACATTCTTGAAGCAATTGATAAATTTCGGCTACACTTTTTTTCAAATCAAAATAGTGCAAAAGGACATGTCGAAAAAACGATTTACCACGATTAATTTTTCACTAATTAAAAAATTATGTTTACACAAATGATGGCGCCTATTAACTGACTTTTATTGGTAAATGCCAAAACTAAAAACTGACTTTTCGTACCCTAAGTTACCTAAGTTCGCACCCTACTATATTAGTGTTTTCCCACTCGTAGATAAATTTAAGGATTCACATAAAATAGTTTTTGGTTTTACAAAGTGGGAAGTGTGGACAAAAATAAAAAAAGTTAATTTGCTTTTGAATTAGTAGTTCATTATAGATAATGTTAAGTGTTTTTAATCCAATATATCAATAGACGACATTCACCCTAATTTTGTTAAAATATTAGTCAAATGCATAATCCATAATTAGTCAAATTCATAACAATTAATGAAATTCGACATTTTTAGCGGTAGTTTGTTTTGATACCTTAATACATTTTAATATGATATAAGTAGAAACTTATATGATGAACTAATAGAATTCAACATTATTATTTAATATGTAGATGAATCCGCGTATTTAATGAATTCGAGAGTAGTTTTAAAGCATTTGTCAAAAATCTAAAACTATCAGAATTCATTATGACATACTTCAGTAAAGAATTCTATGGCAAGCATTAATATAACTATATTTCAAAAAAATGTTATAGTGAAGAAATGAATTTGAATTTCGAAACCAAATTAAGAAGTGAAATATTTTATCCAATTAATAATATTTTTTGCATTAACAAAAAAACTAGAATTTAATATTATCAAAAAATGGTAACTACAATGTCTTTATTAATTGCAAAATATAGACAATAACACTTTAAAGTCTTTCGTAAACAAACAAATTCGTATAATAAGAATATTTCAGAAGTTAAATTAATAAATATTTTTATCTGTCTTACAGTCTTTATAATATAATATATTAGCTAAAAGAATGACCGTCAGACTGTCCTTGTATACATTCACCCCACTACAATCTGAAATAAAACTTATTACTCTAATAAATTATATTAAAAATTAAAAATAAAATTAAATAAAATTATTAATAAAATAAAAACAAAATAATAAATGAAATAAATCAAAATAATAAAAGTAATATGTATGTTAGTAAAGGACAATATAATTTGTGTAGTAATATGTTTTATTTCAAATTCTACAGGGGTGAATATAAACAAGAACAGTCTGACTGTCATTATTTTAGCTAATATATTATATTATAAAGACTGTAAGATCAATAAAAATATATATTAATTATTAAATTAATATATATTTTTATTGATCTCACCTGTGCTATTAAGCACAGGTAAGCATAAGATGCTAGCTTCGCTCTAGCCATCGAGCCATTGTAACTCTCAATGTATTATATTATAAGCACTGTAAGACCGATAAAAATATTTATTAATTTAATTCAGAACAGTCAACATAAGTACAATTTTAATTATATTTCAGAGGTTATTCAAAATGTATTCAGTTTCAATTTAACATTTCTGAGGATATAATAGTATAAATATCATTTTTAAAAATTTATGAAAAACTTCTTGCTTTAACAATACTATAAGTATCGAATTGGATCTTTTAGACATTGTAGATTTTGAAAATTTTTTAGTTTTTCTCCAAAAATACAAGTAATAAATAATTAAATCCTTATTTTATATAACGTTTTTATTTTATTTTTATTTTTGTATTATATCAATATAGTATAAAAATATTCTACATTTTATAATTTAGTTGACAAGTAATTAATTGAAAGGGTTATTTTTAATTTAGTTCTAAATCTATTTTTTACTAAATATAATTTTTAACTGTGTTCACACGTCCTTCTGTAAAAATGGCCCTGATACCATCCTCTTGAACTCATAAACTCTCGTATTACTCTATAGAACATAAAATACAAGATATTATAGAAGTCCAGTCGCGGATCCGCATAGAGGGAAAACTTCCCTTAACAATAATGTAAATTAGATTTTTAATAAGTTTTACAGAAATATATAAAACAACTTTACCTATAATATTGAAATTGGCCATATTCTAGACTACAGTACTTTATACATATAAGTAAGTACATATAATATGAAAAAATTATAAGTGATGTTCCGTTTCAAATTTATTGGATTCTGGTTGGCATCATACTAAAGACAAAGCGTGCTTTTGTTTGTACATGATAAACAAAAAAACTACTGAACCAATTGCTCTGAAATTCAAAATATATATTCTATTATATAATTTTCGGAAGGACATAAGCTATGTTTTTTTATTAAAAATAAAAAAAAAGTTTAGTTCTTTTTTTTTATTGAAAAACCAACTCTTATGTTAAAAATAGTTGGAGTTTTTATGAAGCAGTTAAAGATATTAATATTCCGAAAGATTATAGGATGATTTTATTGGATGTAGTATCTTCATTTACAAATATACCATTAGATTTATTTAAAGAAATTATAGAAGAAAAATGGTTAGAAATTATTATTTTTTTTTTTTATGTAATTTAACGTCGCTTTATTTATGCTTCCAATTATCGGTGCTAATCAGCGACGGAGGTCTACGATGTGTTTGTAAACAAAGCACATATAAATAATTACAGCGGTGCCTGTATCAATCGGCCGAGACCGGGATTTGAACTCGGATCACCCATTTACTAGTCCTTCGCTCTAGCGATCGAGCCATCGTAGGCCTCGATCAGAAATTAATATACACACAAAATTAACAAAAGATGAATTTATAAAGGAAATAAATTTAGTTTTCAATAACACAATTTTTTCTTTTCAAAATAACTTTTATGAACTTTTATGAAAATATGGCTGTCCAATGGGATCACCTTTATCATCGGTGACTGCTAATTTGGTAATGGGAAAATTAGAAAATATTGCATTAAATAAGTTGAATTTTAAACCAATGATCTATAAAATATATGTCGATGACATCTTTACAATTGTGTCAGAAAGATGTATAGACGAAATGGTGGATGTTTTTAATTCTATCCATGATAGAATTAAATATATAAAGGAATTATAATCAGATAATAAATTAAGTTTTTTGGACGTCAATGTTATTAGAGTTAGTAATAACAGAGTAAAATTAAATTCGTACAGAAAACCTACATGGTCACGTAGGTTGTTAAATTTTAACTCACACCATCTATTCGGCAACAAGATAGGTACTGTAAAAGGAGTCATCGAAAGAGCAATCAAATTATTACACAAAGATTTTAGAAAAGATATTTTAAAATTAGTTAAAGAGATATTCATGAACAATGATTATCCAATAGACTTTGTGGATAAGATGATTGCAGAGAGAGTGGATCAAATTTATAATAGCACTAGAGGACGTAATATGAAAAAGAGGGATAATAATAATAAAATCGTGTATTACCATATGTAAGAGGATTATTCGAAAGAATTAGAATTGCATTTAAAAAACATAAGATTCAAGTTTACTTTAGAAACAATAATAATATTAGAAAGGTATTTAATAATTGTAAAGATAAGAATGATGAATGTTTAAAAACAGGAGTAGTATACAAAATAAATTGTAAAGATTGTGAGAAATATTATATTGGACAAACGGAAATGTACCTAAAACAAAAAATATATGAACATCAATATAGCTTACGAAGCATGAATGGTTCATCCGGGCTAAAAGAACATAGTTTAAACTTGTTGCATTCTTTCGAGTTTGAAAATGTGAATATATTGGAACCAGGTATTAAGAATACATATAAAAGAGAAACTCTTGAATATATTCAAATTTTGAAAAATCCCAATAATGTAAATTTAATGTTATAGCCGAGTAAATTGGACAAAACTTATCATTCCTTATTAATATAGAATTTGTATTTCGCATTTAAGTTAAAAAAAAGGGGGGGATTCTATAAATGTTATACTAATAAATTTAGAGTGGAGATGGGGTATATAAAGTAGCATGCTGGGTTTTTCAATTTAGTTTAGTTTCTGAGGATGAATCATAGCGGTTCGAAACATCGGTCAAGAAGGAAATTCTAAATTTAAGATGGTGGGGGCAATCAGGTTGTCCTTTACTAACATAGAATATTACTTTTATTATTTTTATTTTACTTATTATTGTATTTTTATTTTATTATTAATTTGATTTGATTTTATTTTTAATTTTATAATATAATTTATTGTAGTAATAAGTTTTATTTCAGATTACACGGGGGGTGAACATAAATAAGAAAAATCTGATTGTCATTATTTTAGCTAATATATGATATTATAAAGATTGTAAGACCGATAAAAATATTTATTAATTTATTGAAAATCATTTTACTTTCGTCAATAAATTAAGAGCACAGTTAACGATCTTAGCAGTCAATTTAACCAGCGGCCATTAGATGGCGTCTTGGATTATGTTAAATATTAACTCAAAACAGTCATCTTAAACTATTAATACCAGGCCAGCTCCTTTGAATGGATGGCCAACTTTGGGATTAGTTCTCTAGAGAATTTTCTTCGGTATTAACCTTTTTGTTCTACAAGTTCATCTGACACTACCCACACTTTGAATACCTTTTGTACATTTTATTTTTTCTTATGTGGGAAAATCTCCACCCCCCATCTCTCTCTCTCTCTCTCTCTCTCTCTCTCTCTCTCTCTCTCTCTCGCTCTCTTTCACTTTCTCTCTTTCTCTCTCTATCTCTTTATCTGTCTCTTTCTCCATCTTCCATTATATAAGATGATTGTATGCCAAATCATACTAAACTAATTTGTTAAGACAAATTCTGTTTTTGTTGTTACACCTTATATTATCTTCGGAGTGACATAGACTATGTTTTTTTCAGTTTATACAAAAGAAATGATGACAAAATATGAAGTTACTTTACTAACGACCCCGAAACTATGTATATATATATGTATATGTGGTATAATATACATATATATATATATATATATATATATATATATATATATATATAGTGCGACAATTAAGTAACGTGACAAAATTAAAAAATCGAGTATATATAAAAATTAAGGTAGATCGCTGTAATCCCGTTTAAAGTAGTCCCCTCTCGCATCTATGCACTTATTCCAGCGAGTTTCCCAGTTTTCGTAACAATTCTGGAGTACTTCTTGTGGGATCTCTCCGAATACCCTCGTGAGAGATTTTTGGATGTCTTAATAATGTTGCGATGCTGAAAAAAGACTTTATCGTGCCTTTTAGCATATTGTGGACGTTTAATCTTCAATGATCGGCTCAATTGCATCAGCTGTTGTTGGTAACGTTTTCCGGTGACGGTTTGATTGTGTTGAAGCAGTTCGTAATAGATTACTCCAAGCTGATCTCACCAAATGCACAGCATTAGCTTTTTGTCATGAATGTTTGGCTTGGCCATCGAAGTAGCGGCATGCCCGGGCTTATCCCATGACTTCGTACGTTTAGGTTGTCCTAGTGAATCCACTTTTCGTCTCCCGTCACGATTCGATGTAGAAATCTTTTACGATTTTGCCTTTTGAACAATTGTTCGCAAGCGAATAAGCGATGTTCGACGTTACTTAGCTTCAGTTCGTAAGGAACCCAATTTCCTTGCTTTTGGACCATACCCAGGGTTTTGAGACGTTGTGAAGTAGCTTGCTGAGTAACTCCTAACTCTTGTGCAAGTTCTTCTTGCGTTTGGCACGGATCTTCCTCCAGTAAAGCTTTCACTTCTGTGCCACCATACACTTTGGGCCTTCCACTGCGTGTTTTGCCCTCCACGTCAAAATCGTCACTTTTAATTTTTTGGAACCACTCTCGACAACTTCTCTCACTCAACTTAACATCACCATATGCTTCTATGAGTAGCCGATGTGCTTCAGCTGCATAGTGCTTTAAATTAAAGAAGTAAATTAATAATTCCCGCAAATGACGCTTACTTAGCACAAAACTTGACATATTAACACGATGAAAACTAAGTGATGCTAGCAACAAGTCAGAGGTTTTAACAGGTTATACTATTTCTAGATGTCAACATATACTATTCGACTTTTTACAGCTGACAATTTCGATGTCATCCTATTGGTGGTGCGATTTCTTCAAAACGGCGGAAACTTATTTGTACACCTAATAATAAACATATATATGGTCTGCGAAATATCACCTTTTTGAAGTAGACGCTGCTTTGAAGCAGATTTTTATACGGAACCGACGATAGGTATACTATATATAGGAATATAGATTTATACATAGAGTATTTTGTACTTAGATATATTATTGAACTTTTGAAGAAATCAGCTAAATAATTATCTTGGGATCGTTTATAATCGAGAATTAGAGTCGAGGGATGCTTGTATTCTTATGTCTCGCAGAAATCGACATTACTATATGACTTAATTTCATCATTAAGTGATAGGTGGCAATGGTTTTTTTTCGAGTTCTCATAGCTTGTCTTATCGCCGTACATTCTGAAGTACGAGCGTTAATCGGAACTAAAATCGTCGTTCAGAAATTGTTATCCTTTGTATTGATCTCCATTTCACTCGCAAAATTGTATAATTAACTTTTTGTAGTTCTTGAATTCTGGAAAATAGTCTTTGCAAACGTAAATCGTAACGTGCACTCTTACCCTTTTTTGTTGTTCTGGTTATTATATAAACTTTTGGAACCCAATATTTTTGCTTAATCGTTCATATATAATCGTAAAATATAATGTAATAACCGTAAAGTATAATGTTAATTGAATATTCGATATGCCAACGCCATTGGAAAATAAGTCTCGAATTAAAATTTAAGAGAATTTGATCCAAACGTTCCTAAAAAGCCAGGATTAGATTAATTAAGTTAACTAGATAAAAATGATTTGTAAGAAATCATGGTCAACAATTTTTTATTTTAAATAATAAACAAAATAAACAGTATGCTAATATTAAAAATAATTGTATAGATTTTGAGCTTGAATATCAAACATGATTGTCTTGATATAGGAATTTATATTGGAAATAAGGTAATGATTTTAGTACAAAAAGATTGATTCTAAACGACTGGCCTTTAACAATACATTATTTTTTCCTTATTTTGTACATAATAACTGCTGTTATCGCAGTCAAATTCTTTTTAAAAACTGAAAAGAATCCGGAGTTACTATGTATAACGAATCAAGTTCGACGTTATAGACTGCAAAAAATAAAAGAAAATCATCTACGATTATCACTTACTGTTGATAGCATAATTTTTTTTTGGGCATCAAATAATTCCGTTCCAGGTTCATCGTCATGATGGAACAATTAATTTTCTTAGCACTCTAAATGAAAATAATTTTAGAAATTTGTTAAAATTACGTGTTAAATATGAAGATATGTAATTAGTCAATCATTTAGAACAGTCATCTTTACGGGAAACGTATATTAGCAAAATTCCGCAAAATGTATTAATTGGCTGCTGCGGTAAAGAAATTTTATCTGTTATTATTAATCGAGTACAGATCGAGTACTATAGTATTATTTTCGATGAAATAACAGGTACTTCATATATGTCGCAAGTGACTCTTATTTTAAGTTATTTATACAAGAAAAAATTCACAAGATTTTGTCAAATTCATCGATCTACATAAAATTAGACGATTTCAATACCACTGAAGAAGAGATTAAATTAACAGGTTCTAATATAGAAAAAATGTTCTTCTAGTTTAAAATAATTCAATTTAAATCTTAAATACTGCGCCGACATAAAAACAAATAGATATTCTATTATGATCTCTGAATCTTGAAGTACTATAACAAAAATTCATAAAAAAGCAGTGAATGCTGTTTATTCTCCGTGTTAAAACCACATTCTAAATTTTTCGATAGCGAAATATTCATCAGTTCAGTCAGGATGGACTGCAGTAGATAGAATGAAAGAACAATAGAATTTTTTTTACTTTTTATTTGTTACCTGTCTGGACTTTGTGAAACTCGATGGATCTAAGGGTGTGATAAAATCTTATAGTTTATAATTTTACATTATAAAATAATTAAAGCTCTTGATTATATATTAATGTGGCAAGACATTCAAACAGCAGCAGAAGTTAAATCTCTACGATTATCCCTCTATAACAATGAATTCATAGTAAACCTTGCTTGTCAGATCAGATTTTCCAAATTGTACAGTTAAATTAAGCCGCTTTCTTCAACAAACACAGGTTGATCTTAAGATTGCGAAAAATATGTTATAGAATAATTTTAAAATATTAAAAAGAGAGCGAAGACAATGCGCATACATTTTTTCTAATATTTTTGAAGAAATGACTGGCATAACAAAAGATAAAAATGTGAAAATTGAAATACGTCGAATGAAATTATTCAAACATTTATCCTGAAACATATTATAGACGTTGTCTTTATATTCCAATATTAACAAATTTAATAGAAGATATAAAGTTTCGTTTACTTAAAAAAACAATGGAATTATACAATTTATTTATTTTGTTTCCTGATTTGATTACGTTAGAAGGCAAAATTTGTTCACAAAAGTTGTCTCTAAAGTTGCAGAAAAATATTCTATGTTGTTAAATGAATCTTCAGGATTCATAACGTTGAAGATTATTGCCGAATTTAAATTATGGAATAAAAAATGTGCAAGAGAAAAATACGATGAATGCACTGTGATTAGTTTACTTGAACACTGCGATTACGGTTTATCTGCGAGTGTATGCGTTCTTTTAAAATTTTTTAACAACGCTACCTGTTAGTGCTGCAGCAGGAGAAAGATCATTCTCTACATTGAGAAAACTGAAAACATGGCTAAGATCAACTATTAGTAAAGATAGACTTATAGAACTTTTGGTTAGACTTATAGTCCGGGAGCCAGCGACATATTTTAGTGACCAATTTATCCTCAGCCGAAAATTAGTTTAAATGATTTGTTCGAATGTACTGGATAGTGGAACGATCATCCGCTGTGGCACCTAATCTGGATCTGACCACGCCAGGCACTCAAACTTTGTGAAAATGTTAAAAAAATGATACTTTTATTGAATAATTTTGAGTTTAAAAAAATTGTTCAAACAAAATTTGTAGATCGTATTAAAATAAATTTTTATGTTCTATGCATTTTTGCTCTAATGCTAATAATTATCGAGACAAACGCAATTAATTATGAACATTTCGAGCTGCTATCCACCCAAGTCATAGTCGATACGTTAGGGATATACCTCGCCGCTTAGATGATGCATGATGCAAGTACTTTTTATGTTTTAATTTTGCTCAGAAAATTATAGTTTTATGGCAAAAATATATCGAATGTAAACAAATTATTTTAGGCACATCTCCAAATTTGGTTTAAAGCAATATTTAACCAATTCTCTATTGTTTTATATATCATCATTTATAAGTTATTATATATAAAGTTTTCAAAACTTTTCACCATAAAATTCAGAGAACTTGATCTACAACATTAATTTTTCTAATTTGATTATCACAAATATATTTAAATTAGAAAAATAATCTATACAGTCTCTTTAATTTATTAAAAGTACATTATCCTATTATGTTAGAGTGGCTTGAAAGGTGCTGTATTTAAAAGTGGTTTCAAACTTACAAAAAAAAATTACACTCGCATCACACTCTGTCAGAGAAGAATATAATAGATAAATATTACAAAAATTATTCAAATGACAATAATATTCTGGAAAATGTTTTAAGTGATTCGAAGACAGTGCGCTACACGAGATATCCATCGCGTTCCAGGATCCCCGAAAGCGCATAATCTAACTGCAATTTTACCCAACATTGCCATTTATCCTCGCAAAATTTGTTTTTCATCTTGTTATATAATACATCTATATCGTTTATAATAATTTTTAGGATTGCAACAATCTGGAATGTTTTGTCTGCAACAATATGTCTGCTGAAGTAATGAAAAGTACGTTCCGTTTAATGTGAGTAAAGCGCACTCGAAAACGTGTGCTGGAACTGCAGTTTAAAACTTGCAGCTTGCTGCAGTTATGAAAATTATTGCACATGAACTTATATATATTGTAGAACAAGATGAAAAAAGAATTTTGCGAGAATAAATAGCAACTGATGGGTAAAACTGCAGCTGTAGCACACACTTTCCGGGGACCTAGAATACGATAGATATCTCGCATGGTACACTGTCATCGAATCACCTAATAAATTTTCCAGAATCTTATTGGAATTTAAATAATTTTTTTAATATTTATCTGTTATATTATTTTCTGACAGAATTTTTCGCACATAATTTCTGTAATTTTGCAAGCGCTTTTAAATTATTTTCTCGCATGCATTATAGCAGTATACGAATATCTAATTATTATAAATTAAAGAGTTATGTATATTATTATAATAATTTATAAATTTTTCTGGAAAAAAATTCTGTAATATTTAAAGAAATAGACTATATGTATATAGATAAGTCACTATCATACTTCCATATAACAAATTTCCTTCACCATTATTGTATTTTAGTACTTTTGATTTATTTGTAATGAAAAATTTTTAACAATTAGGAAAAGGTATTTACAAATGATTTTTGGAGTTTCAGAACATTACTAGTATACATCAAATTAGCTGAATTAATACTAAAATAGTAAAAAGTATTAAAAACTTTATGTATAATAATAAATAAATGATAGTATACGAAACAATAGAGTTTATTGAAAATTCTTTTCAACAAGATTTGGAGATATACTTAAAATAAATTTTTTACATTCAATGTATTTTTGCTTTAAAACTACAATTTTATGGAGGTAAAGTTCTGGCATATCGAGTATGGCTTGAATTGATAGCAGCTCAAAATGTTCATAATTAATTATGTTTTTCTCCATAATTATTAGGTTTAGCGCAAAAATGTATAGAACATAAATAATTTGTTTTAATAGAATCTACAAATTTTGTTTGAACAATGTTTTAAAACTCAAATTTATTCCATAAAACCTGGTTTTTATCATTTTTTAACATTTTCACAAGAACGATCGCTACGATTCGAACGAGAATAAATATTTGACATAAAAATGTTATTGGCTACCGGACTATTCTACAAGTTTTGGTCAAGTACCGGGATTCAAATTGTGGACTTGTTCATTATATTAGTATATCTTTTACAGCATAGTTGGATATTAAATATATATATATATATATATATATATATATATATATATATATATATATATACTTGATATAATATTCGAACATGATTCGAATACGACCTAATGCACATTAAATTAAAGGTTAGAATATTACATTTTTTCTTTAAATTCAAATCTGACTAATTATATATTTTCTTAGACACTGTAAAAATCATTAAAGTTTAAAAATAAGTAATCTGATTGTAAAAAACAGACATATTTTCCGAAATGGAAATTATATTTAAAAACATATTGTAATTTCTAAAAGCATCCGTGAATCGTGTACGTTACGTTATGTGTGTGTGTGTGTGTGTGTGTGTGTGTGTGTGTGTACAACATGTATTGAAAATCTGACACATTACCGAATATTATTAATTTACTACGATATTTGATCCGATATGATAATTTCAACTCTTCGCGCGCGGGTGTTGCAGGCGCCACCGTACACTGCCCTCGTCGGTGGACGAGTTCATTGTGAAATAGAAGCGGGGGTGTATGCGACACCAGGCGACACACACCGTACACTACTCTCGTTTGATTGCATATGTGAACATATTTATAGGTGCGTGTATATATACAATGTATACACAAAGAAATGATAGAAATGTTTTACATAGAGAGCTGTGTGCATTCCCATGTGCATATGCCATGCATATGATATAGTTTTTGCCCGTAGCTGCTTATATATATATATATATATATATATATATATATATATATATATCTTGTTGTTGTTGTCAATCCGCGGATGTGATTGCCGATCTGCACCTATGATCAGTCCGCGAATCGCGAATACACGATTATCCTATCAGAAATGCAGCGGTAGACGCGTGCGCAAGTTTTCGTTCATCGCGAAAGGTATATAGAATTATATATATATATATATATATATATATATATATATATATATATATATATCATGTGTTCGGAGCATCTGCGCATGGGCCATTAGCCTTATTAAAATTTGTTATATATATATATATATATATATATATATATATATATATATATATATATATATAAAATCGACAAGCGTCACGCCGTGATATCATCATCATTATCATTGGAGGAAAGAAGGGGCGCGTGAGACGAGCGCGTTTAAGCCACGTGACACTGACGCATGATAAGGATAGAGAGAGAGAGAGAGAGAGAGAGAGAGAGAGAGAGAGAGAAACGCGCGTGTTGTCAAGCGCTGACAAGGCGATAATGTCGAATAGCGTCAGTATATGTTTAACATCAGTTATATAGTGCTTTGATACTCGTGTCAGCAGTCAGTATAACATTCCAACGGTAGACAAGAGCCGTATATATTTATATATTATCCGATTCTGGTAGTCGGACATTTTCTGTCACTTTTTTATTAAACCGTATTTGTCGAATTAAGCAGTCAGTACTCTGGTTTGAGAGGACATTGTCCGACGGATAGATGCGGCCTGTAATTCTTTTCAAGTGGTGCTTTTGCAAAAGTAATGAATATTATAGTACGCTTCTTCTCGTATATTCATATACGTATACTTATATGCGTGCAAGAGGAATGGGAAGGAGTATGTATACGTGCATCTAGCTTATAGATGAATTATAAGGCGTCATTATGAAGAGATGAAAAATAGGCGAAGCAATTAGGATTTTGTGTAGAAATAAGTAACAAGCATCTTTGTCAAGTTAGATTGTTGGTGGTAAGAAAACAATTCATTGTCGTAAATATTGTCTACGAGTGTTTACATTTATGAGCATTGTGTGAATCCTGCTGTGTTCAGCAACTCCTTTTTTACGATATACACGCCTTATTCGCTCAGTCAAATATATATATATATATATATATATATATATATATATATATATATATATATATATACACTCATAATTTGGCCTAAATCGAGGCACGTGGTTCATTATAATAGCGCAAAACATCGTCGATTTATTATTATTGCAGTTTTTCTACCAACCGCAACAACGCCTTATTACCTCTTCTTAAATGCATATCAAAACTAAAACAATAACCTTGTATAAACTTGATGCAATGGCAGGGGTGAATGTTTAACAGAGACGTGCGAATGTTATTAGATAATAAAAAGAGAGCAGATAAAAAGGAGCAAAGTAGTGATCCGTCATTGCGCGCTGAAGTACATTGTGGAAACTTGCGCAATTATCGTTGTTGCGAAGGAGACAAGAAGGAGAGAGAGGAAGGAAGAAGGAAACCCATCGGTCGGCCACCGCTGCTGCGGCGCTGTCGCCGCTGTTTTGTATATGTGTTAGTGACGTATTCGCCTTTGCGTTTGCGGAGAGTGTATGTGAGAGAGAGAAGAATAACGCGTTTTATTTGTGTTAGTAAGAGTGCACGTTCTATGTGAAATCGCGCTCTCTCAAATCGTGTGTATATATATATATCTATATGTGCATTTGTGGTGTTTAGCTATTTCTCTCTCAATTCGTCTCAATATAATATAGCGAGAGTTTGTGCGTTGTTGCTGCGCGCCGCGGCAGCAGCAACGGTACTGTGAAACCGAGAGGGATAGAGTGAGAGGGCGGGAGGGAGGGAGAGAGAGAGAGAGAGAGAGAGGAAACGTGCAGTTCATGGAGTTTTCTCTCCCTATAGTTAATACGTATATATATATATATATATATATATATATATATATATATATATATATATATATTCTCTCTCTCTCTCTCGCACGCGGTGTGGCGTAATTTAAAGTGCGCGGCGTGTGTTCCCTTGCGATCCCTAGTGCGCTTTAGTGTTATTTTTTCAAGTTTCCTGGTTGTCTCAACAAGAGCAAAAGAGTCGCGCGGCGGCTCCAGTGTGCGCTCTGCGCACGAGAAGTTTGGAGGGTAGGTTCGCGATACTGTGAATTCGTATGTCTCGTGTGAACATGTTTGCTAAATTGTGCGTATAGAAAAGAAAAATCTAGAAAAGAATAGGAGAAAGGGCCGAGAAATACGTGGATGGATTATATAAGAAGCCAAGAACAGCGACAACAGGTGAGTTAAAAATCGTTGCGTGTTTCACTGCGCGAAGTGAAAAGCCTGTTTTGAGGTTAGGAATCTCAACGGTCGAGTGCTTTCTGTCTCTTTCTCCACTTTACGGTTCATGCCATATAGCAAACGTTAGAGAGCAGGACAGAATTAGAAAGTATATATATATATATATATATATATATATATATATATATATATATATATAAACGTCTCGATATGTATATACGTATATATATATATATATATATATATATATATATATATATATATAGATGTCTCGATATGTATATACGTATATATATATATATGCGATCACTGGTGCTCTTCGGAGCTTCAATCTTTCCATCCTTCTCTCTTTTACTCTCCCTCTGTCTTTTTCGTTTCTCCCGCCATCTGTGTTTGTGTATACACCCTAATCCCCGCGTATGTGTCGGCGGGTGTGAGCGCGAGTGCGCGCTAGCTGGCTATTACAACTCGCCCTCACTCGTTCTGTCTTCTCGGTTGTCGCGGGCTCTCGTGGACTCGCGGTCTCGGTAAGCACGATATTATAATACAGCCACCGCGCGAGAGATACGAAATAATGGGCGTGCTGCCGCCGCCGCCGCCGCCGGCGACGACGATGACGACGATGACGACGACCACCACTAGGATGTGGAAGACGAATAGCCGTGGTGTCCGGAGAAAACGCGCTATAGGGGATAGTAATATGAGATTTCGTGAATCTGTGCGCATATAAGTATATATGTACATCTAATTAGTTTGTGCCCGCGAATCTTGATCTTGTTTCGGGTCTCATGGACAGCTGGTCGTTACGGTAAAAGCAATAAGAAAGGCGGCGTGCTTCGATGAGAGTTGCTCGCTCACGTCTCCAGTTCCAAGAGAGATGTGTGCGTTTCGCGCAACCACGCGCTGCTAAACAAGTATCATCGTTATAGTCGAGTGCCCTGACTACTTGATGTATGGACAATCACCTGTGTGTGTGTGTGCGCGCGCGCGTGCGTGTATATATATATATATATATATATATATATATATATATATATATATCATTGGAAGCGGATTCGTTCGGTCAAGTATTATAACCAAGAGCGAGCTAGGATCATTGAGGATTAAAAATGAAATTGAACGAATTTGCTTTGGACATAACCTTAAAGGTATTTTGTCGTACCATCAGCACTTAGCCGTGCACATTTGCCTCCATATGTGTGCGTATAATGCCTGTGCTTCTCTATATACGTGTTTCACTTAGTTTTTCGAGATCGCGCGTAAAAGAACTACGTGGATATAAAAGCTGTGTTTCTCTCGTGAGTTTTGTTTCGTGTTAGTTGCTCTCCAAGGGTTAGCGCAAAATTTCCGATTTTATTTGAAAAATGGAGCGTGTGTAACTGAGTTTTCAGATCCTTCCACCGAAATAATAGAAATGTGTGTGTGTGTGTGTGCACGCGCGGGCTGGCGCATGCATGCTATGTATGCAAGAGTCGTGCTCACGCTTGGTGGATGGTGTGATTGATGAGTTATGAAGGTCAATGCACTTTTTAAGTTTTTGTGAGAAAAATTACTTCACTTGCTGCATACTCTTCTGTGCGGGGGGTATAACGAGAACTAACAATGAAGAAAATCAGAAGAAAAAACATTGCATATAAACAAAACGAATCAGTGTACATAGTTCTCGTTTAATACTTCTCACCAATTCCCGGTTGATGTAGATCGCTTCAGAAACATGCAGAAAATTTACCCACGGTGTCTAGTTTAACTTTCGTAGCATGCTTTAACGGCAATCATGTCTTAGCCTTATGGAAAATTGTTGAATTTAATTACATAAAGAACGGATTTCACGTACTTCAATCGCGATTTATCATGAACACTTTTCAAAACAGTAACCTAACAGCTAGTGGAAAAATTTGTAAACTTTAGCGGGCTTGGTAGATTTTCGATTAAAAATCTTCGATGCTAGAGGTATGCATGTGTGCGCGCGCGCGTGTGTGTGTGTGGGTGTGTGTTTGGAGTCGAAACGAACGGTGACGTTGCCGAACTGCATACGGGGTAAAAGATTGAAGTATAAAGCATAGAAAAAGCCAGACACTTTAAGTATGATTGTTTGAGGGGGGGGGGGCGTGCTCGAGCCCGAATGTGTACGCGCACGTGTGTATGTGTGCAGACAACACGGATGGTCGCGTTGAGTGAGAAAGAGAGCGCGAGAAGGAGCGCGACGAAAATGAGGGCAGGGGGGAGACTTCGGCATCGGCGAAGAAGACTTGCACTTTGATTGCCGTGTTGCGACCGGCTGATTAGCAAGTAAATTGAGTAGAATTTCGCGGGGAATTTTCTCAAAAATCCGTCATGTGGAAACGCCAACGTGCCGCGCCGCGCCGCCACGAAGTCGCGCTGACGGGCGCGTACGTGCGTGGGGCCAAAGGTCATCGCCGAGCGCTAGTGTAGTTCTTCGCTGTTCTTTGGTTCTGTCTTTGTTTTTCCTTCAGCGTTAATTTTTCTCTCTTTTTTGCACTCTCTCTCTCTCTCTCTCTCTCTCTCTCTCTCTCTCTCTCTCTCTCTCTCTCTCTCTTTACATGCGCACGCGCGCACACACACACATACACGCGACATGCATGTGTTACTGCACTGCTGTATTAATTTTAGATGTTTTTTTATGTATTTTAATAGTATGGTACTTGTTAAATATATTCAGAACAATTATTAGAGAAGTGTAGTATTGTTGATTTTTCATTCTAGGGTCGTATCATCAACTGTATGAGTAAAAATCCAGTTCTGTATAGGATTGGTTTAATTTAAAGAGCGGCTAAAACTCGTTTTTAAAGTGCAAACAACCTTCCTATCTCTTCATTTTATTTTATTTAAAAATGATAATATTCCTTGAAAAGATTTATTTCATTCTGATTTTATATATCATATTATTAATTATTTTAAATAATTATATTTATGTTTAACAATTTATAATGCATTCGGTTTTTCAGTTTAATTATTTTTTCATTTATCTTCTATATAAATTTGAAATTGTTACTTTTCCAAAGCTAAATAAGAATGGTAGTTTTTATTGAATGGTACGCCTCCCTATAAAAAAACTGCATTTATTGATTTTTAATTTTTTAATAAATATTGTCTCTAAAATTCTTCGCACTATCGTTTATTTGTGAGTCGAAAACAGAAAATAATATTCGACTAAAAGCTATTTTGAATGTTTTATATTTTGTTTCTATTTATCTTTTGTATAATTTTTCTTTTTAATCAATCACACCAATTAAATAGTCCAATTTATTATAATCTTGATCGTTTGAAGAATTTATTGCTATAAAGTCTACAAAATTAACAGTTTTTAACACAAGACGTAAAAGGAACGAAGATTATATTGAGTCGTGGCAGGGGGAGGGGCTGACAGGGGTAAATGTTACCATGAGCAGACGGCGTTTGTTTTTCTCGCGCGTGGTTCTCATCCGCACAGTTGCACATCCCCGTTAACCTACGTCTGCGAGAGCGCAAATAAGAGAAAGTAATTAGACACAAACGCAAGCTTGAAGTTATTTCTGGAGTGTGTGATATATATGGACCACGAGAACCTAGTTCTTAAAAGGAAGGGGAGGTGTTTATTCGTTTATTCGTCCGATGTAAAATTGATGAACGGCAAATCATTTCAACTTCTTCTCAAGTCTATGTGTTTACAAATTTTTGTAAACTATGACTGACATGATGATCATATACCGTGTAAAGATTTCAAATGATCGGTCATTTTCCAAATTGACCTGAACAATGAATTTAAAAATAAAACATAAGACATTCACTTTTGACGTTGTATACAATGAAAAAAATTAATAAAAATACTTTTGTAGCTTTTGTAATATAGTAGCAGTTGTAAAATTATAAAAAAAAAAACAATTTTTTTAAATTTAAATACACAAATTTAAAAAAATATAAATACTGTTTATATTAGTTAATTTTTCTTTTAATTTAATTAATATTCATTGGTTTAACATAGAAATATATAGTATGATTATACAAACAACATATAAGAATTTGATATATTAGGTTCATGATGAATTAAATAACGTCAATTAAGCTGGCGTAGACACTTCATTAATTGACGCTTATCCATATGCATATTTTGTCCGTACTTGTTGCTAATTTGTTGCTGATTTACTACGCAAACATCCATCTCGTTGCTCTTCCAGTTTTCGAGAAATGGTGGATACGGTGCATAATATTAAGCTAGTATATCCATTCTCTGCATTTCCGAACATTATAAAGATATTGATACGAGATTAGCGGCATAATTTTTCCCTAACTTTTTACTGATTGGTTGTATTATTAAACTCAAATTTGTTTCTATTGCCGTTTACGAGAAACAATGGATACGCTAGTCGGACATCATAAACATATTCATATGAGAGCAGCGAGAGATAAATAAATTTACATTTATTGGTGCTCGAAAAAAGTGCTTTAAGTATTTATAAATTTTCTTTAAAAAATTACTCTCAGAGATGTGTATATCAATAGAGATGTTTGAGTATAAAGGAAATATTCCTTAAAATATTCCTAATAGAAATTTCTTTTATAATTCAAAAAATTACCAACCCTGAAAGCTTAGATAGAACCATTAAAGATTACATTTTTATATACATCTTACTGAAGTTTTTAAAATTAACCATACTTGAAAGTCTAAATAGTATGAATAAAGATCACATGTTTATGTAGATCTCATTAATATTGAATAAAAAAACCCATATTAAACACCTTTGCTATCATAAACACACGCCGTATTTTTGTGTACATTTTGTTTAAAAACAGCGAGAGTTTTTACCAAAGTGGATCTTTATTATAAATGAGATCTACATAAAAATTTGATCTTCCTTGATGCTATTCACGTTGTGAAGAATGATTTTTTTTAATATACATGAGATTTATATAAAAATACTATCTTTTTTATACTTTTCATGAATTTTTCCCTACGTTTTATCAAAACACAGGAAAAAATTGGCTTATAACTTTTGACTATCTATCAGAGCCTTAGAGTGATTTTAATTTAAAAATTATAAAAAAATTGACAATAACCGCGCTTTTTCTAGTGTTTTAAAAAATCTAAAAAACTTTTCTTTAGCACAGATGAGCTAGAAAGAATTATTTCTACACCTATAAAGTGAGCTGCTAAAAAGAATTTAAAGAAAGCGTGATATGCATGCCAAATAAAAAAGGATATTATGGTAAAAGAAACGAGAGAAGGCGGTATGTAGAGAAAAAGCATTGAGAAGGAGTGAGCGCAAGAGGGTGTGTGCGTGTCGTATACTTCTTCACGGAACCGCATGACGACGGGCTGTATCGACGTATCCTCGGTGCATCGCGGTGATCATCATTAGTCACTCGTTTTTAATATCGATAAGCAGTGGTAGTAGTATATGTATAGGAGTACGGAAGAACGCCCGCAAGCAAACACGCTCGAATTCTGATGTGCGAACGTGAGCGCGCACATACACACGCATGCTCGCAAGCATAGGCACACAGAACTTTTAACTTTCCTGTCCACGTGATTTTTTCTATTAGAACTGGGGATGATTATTTGCAAGCTAGTATTTTTTGTAAACATGCAAACGAAAGGAATATACATATATTGTATCATTGCTATACATCAATCATATTCTTCCTGTGTCGTATGATTACATATACAAGAATCATTTATTTTTATAATTTGACATATCTTATATTGTTTTGTTGAGTTATTTCTTTATATTATAGCAGTATCAAAACATCGAAAAAAATTGAATGCGTTACACCTATGATATGTAGAAAAAATTCTTCATAAAATAACAAACAAGCGATTGCTCAAAGGTTATGTCCAAATATTTTAAGATTCAATTCGTTTTGAACTTCGATTATATCAATGACTTAACGCACTATGATTTAACGCGCTATTATTCTTGCGATAAACTATAGAAGATATAAAAATCATTAAAATAAAATATGAAATAGAAAATATGTCTGCAAAGTTGACAAATTCAGAAAAAATTTTAGGCGGTGAATAATAGCGAAATTTTTCTTCAAGATTAAGTTTTACAAATTTCCTCATTCCGTTGTCTCATTCAAAATAAGTAATAGAATTTTTAACATAATTAAGATGATTTGAGCATAGGTTAAATTACATGAAAATTACAGGAAACCAGTTTTAAATGTTATATTAAAAAAATTTTAGATTTTGCTGAAAAAAAAATCAACCGAAGTTTCCATTTTTGAGAAAATAGTATCGATATAATAAATATGAAATATTATACTTTTTTTAAATATTTGTTTAATAAATTGTTATAGAAAGTGAAAATCTAAAAAAGAAACGAACTATTTTACTATAATTTAAAAAAATTTGATTAATAGTTCACATGATATACCATTTCGATATATTAAAAAAAATATTTTTATATGTTACTTACTTGATAAATACCCAATGGTATGCCTATCAAGTTTGATTTTGTTATACCACGCTTTTTAGCGTGTGTTACGCTATAACGCCGTTCAAAAGCACTGAGTTATGAAAAATAACTGAATACAAATACGTTGAGTAATGAGAAAAAAATGAAAATCGGTTAGTTCTGTCGATAATAAATAATTGACCTCCGATACAAACATGAATTAAACATCGGGAAACTTTCGCTAATAGAGTGTATATCAAGCACAAATAAAAAAAATACGGTGTGGAACTTGATCGTTATCGTCGCCAAAATTGTGCTACTCCTACTCACTTTGCTCGTGCGCCAATGTATCTTCTTGTGCAATGGACAACTACGTATATCGAACGTGTTGCATAATATACTGTTACTATCCCTGTTAGAAATTGCAGTATTTCTATGATTTACGATTAAATCTGTTGGTTATAGAAAACAAAATTAATATTGATAAGGTTTAAAAAAAATCAAACGGAATTGAAAATAAATTCAAAAGATTATTACTTTAATTTTAATATAAAAAAAATAAAAACTTAGTCTTATAGTATTTTTTTGACTCGCGATAAACTCGTGCTCAAACCAACTTAAGAGAAAAATGCCGCGGAAGTCTGTATGCATGATATTCCGTTGACTGTACAGGGAGGGTACATCTTTTGACAGAAAAGTTATTTCACATGTTTGATGAATTTTTAAAGTTGTGTCTATATTTTTGGAGATTCTTTCCACTTCTTAGAGTACTTGATGGGCTTCTAGTTTGCAACCTAATGAAGCCCTTGATAGCCCATAGTCAGATTATTTTTAGAATTAATTTTATAGAAAAAGCTTATTTTAAAAAAAAATCGTACTTTGTTTACTATATATTATAACAATATGAACGCCTTTTATGTGTTGTTAGCTTAACATTGGTAATTTATATTACATATTCTTAAAGAAAGTCAACAGAGTGGTAAAATGTGCAATGTTCAAAATATTCAATCAATTCATAACCAAGATATTTTTAAGAGAATTTCAACATCGTCTAGTCTAAAATACAGTATTTCTATTATTTGAATTAATAGATAACACCATCCACGCTATTCAACATATTATATCATAAGGAATGGACCTTTTTATTTTTTTAGTTTATTGAAAATTAAATTAATAAATATTTTTACTGTTCTTACAGTCCAATTAAATCAATCGAAAATAATACGTAATAATATCAATATATATTAATATTAATATATTAATATACAAAAATAATAAAAATAAAAACTAAAAATTAAAAATGATAATGAAAGTCAGACTGTCCTTGTATAAAATCACCCCCGTAGAATAATCAGTCCTTAATGAGTAGCGAGCTCGAAACGTTAGACTACGTCTTCAATTAGATAAGGGTGGCGGGGACAGTCAGATTGCACTTTACTAGCAAAAAATTTTTTCAGCTAATATTTTATTTTCAGATTAGTCTACGGGGCTGACTCTGTATACAAAGACAGTCTGACTGTCATTATAATTTTTATTTTTATTTTTATTATTTTTGTATATTGATGTACTAATATTGATATAAATTTATATTGATATTATTATGTATTATTTTCGATTGATTGAATTGGACTGTAAGACCAATGAAAATATTTATTAATTTGTATATAAGCAGTCGACAAAAGCACAATTAAAGTATTTTATTAAAAGTTTCTTTAGATATAAAAAAAAATTTTTAATTTACATTTTAAAATATCATATAAAATGACAAAAAAGATAATTTATTATCAGGGCTATTTATAAAACTGTGAAAATGGGTGCATACGTAACTTTATAAAGGACCTGATAAAATTAAAAGCTTAAAAGTCTAGGTAGTACACAGATTTTTTTATATTTATCTATTTTGTCTGTTTGGTACGCTTTTTCAAGAAAACGTGTTCAATTTTGTTTTAAAAACCATTGGCCATTAATTGTTTATAAAAATAAAAGTTTGCATTTTATTGAAAAATCCGTACGTATAACCTAATTGGTTATAAATTATTGTTAAAGATAATTTAAAAGTTGACAACCAATTGAACGAACGTTGTTGAATAATCCATTTGGGACAAAATAGACATTAGAAAATCGCGTTTGAATTTCCAAAAATTATAATACATAGTACTAGTACATTGTAAGAAAAAACTATATCGAATCTTTTACAATTTTGCTTTCCTATGAATTCATTAGTATTTCCAATCTTGCATTCCTGTCTCATCCAAACAATATATATATATATATATATATATATATATATATATATATATATATCGATTTTTAAAATCATAGAGTAGTAGAGTATCCCTCAAGTATCATGAAAGTATATTGTCGCATAAATTTATATTTTGGAGCTGTTCTTACAGCATGTTAGCCATATTGTATATGACCGTCGTCATTTAATGATTTAATAAGCTATAGAGATTTTCTAAGTTATTCCGAAAGAAGAAACGAGCACACTAAAAGTTTTTCAGCGCCAAGAAATAAAGAAACGACTTGTACACGACGTATTGATCCGTATAGGTTGACCCGATGCTATTTAAAAACATCCTAGATATCGTGTGACGTGCACGACAGATTTATTCTAGGATCGTTTAACCGAACAAAGCTGCGTAAGCAATGATTCCATACACGTCTATCCCGTATTTACCAATTACGTGCGTCATAGGTGGCGCCAACCTATGTACTGTTAATCCCACTTTTATTTAACGACCTTTCAAGTTTGCATATTCAAAGAGAAAAATCTCCAAAAGAATATCTTGTAATATTTCTGATTATAGATTATTGTTATAGATATAGAGAAAATTTTTTTTTCATTATACGAATTCAACATTATTAAACAAATGTCTTCGACATATATAAAAATTTATCATTGTAAAATTTTGTTTAAATGCAGAACTTTTTGAATGCCTAATAGAAAATATTTCGTTTGTACTTTTGTAAATTATAATAAAATAATAAAATAAAATAACGTTTAGTTAATATAAAAATTATCATTGCTTACCCCTGATTTGAGTAAACCAACAAATTATTTAATTATGTTAAATAAATATTCTAATAAAAGGTTTTTAACAACTATTGACTTTATATTGAAATAAAGTAATTAGAAAATGATATCTAAATAATTTTTTTCCTTTTGTTTGTTTTTTTGCAAAACTGAAAAAATCTTACAAATATTCAGTTCAGTTTTGAACTCTTTGTTTAATACGCACTTACTCATTAGCTCGTAAAAGTAATATGGAATTAGAAAAGCTAGCAGCATACACACACGTATTCTCTCAGCAACTCTTCACGTTATTTTTAACGATATTATTAGCCTTCAGTAATTTTTTCCCAAGTTCCCTTTTACTTTTTAAATAGTTTATAATAATCAACAGAAACATTACAATGTAATATCATTATATAGTTAAAATATTATATATACGGTATAGATTATGTATAATATAATTTGATGTTATTATTCCGGATGTCCAAATCATTAATCAAAATACATTTTTAGTATAGAAATGGTAAAAAAAGATGACGTTTGGATTACTTTTTTTATAACCCTATTTACTATCTAACATATATATATATATATATATATATATATATATATATATATATATATATATTAAATATATTAAATATATTAAATATATAATAAGATGAATAGCAAAAATGAGTTTATGTATATAAGAGTTATAATTCATAAATCAGAATTTTCGAAAACTATAGAATATAATATGAAGAATAGAGGCGTTATACATGATGAAGTAAATATAATTAATGTAGATACAAAAACAAATTTATGTCTAGAAGTATAGTATATCATAAAATACGTATAAATATAGTATAAGTATAGTATAAATGTGAACATAAGATGACGCTGAGAGTATAAAATAAATGCTATTATATAATAATTATACAATTTGGACAGTGGGATCACTAAGATCAACTTATATTATTTGATGATTAGTCATTATTACGCAAAAAAAGAAAATAGCAAGCCGGACTAATTCATTACGTTCTATATTTTACAGATCTAGACCATGAGAACATTGAGCCAAAATCGGTTAATAAAATACGAATGACGGAAGAGTCGTGTCCCTCAGAGGTCAGGGAAACCGTAGACAATTTCTCAGCTTGCAACCACCTTGTGTAAGGCGGATTGCGAGCGAAACGGAATCCACAAAAGTTTTAGACGACGAGACGGCGAAAGAACGGAGGATCTGTTGCAGCTGACCTTGGGGCGACCCTCTCCGGGCGCAGGACGTACGGCGACATCGAAAGGGATATCGGGCGCCGAAGGCAACAACAGCGCCTGACGTCGTCGCCCTCGTATATGCGAGCGTTCGTGGCCGGGAGGTCGTCCATACGCGACAGGTGCGACAGGGAGTTTGGCCGTCTATTAGGTGGGGCATCAGCGGTGTCCCGTAAACTGGTGGGCCTCTTTTGGCCTCGGGGACTGGCACCGTTCCGCAGATAAGCATCGAAAATCAATGACGACGTCGACGCGGTGAAAATATCGCAGCTCAATTGGCGCTTGATCGGAGACGCTCATTCGAGAAACGTCGACGATAACAACGGTGGCGGAGATAACGACGACGACGACGACGACGCGCGAAGGACAAGTAAAGGGTCCTGATAAACGCGGGGGCACTCGGGGCCCCATGTCGTTGTGAGTTACAGCCCGAGAGGACTGCCTTGGCGGGCAGAGCCTCCCTGCGCACGGGGATGGAGTACGGCAGCGGCGGAGGCGGCGGCGGTGGCAGCGGTCGCGGGGGCGTCCAGCCACCGTCCGCCGGCGCCAGGAGTATCGTCGCTGGAACCGACACGACCGATGCCGCATGGCACAAGCATGAGCAGATGATGATCATGGAGTCAAGGCATAAACAACAAAGTAAGTGTTCGCCTTTCTTTTTTGCCTCATTAGTTTTATTATTTATTTCGTTCGGGTTTGGTATTTCAAAGAATGCTGACCAATGTACCAGCCAAAATCTGTTTTTCTACTACTCAAACACTATATAATAAATCGGATAAGGTAGTCAAACCTGGGCATCCAACATTTATGTAAATACTGTAATTTTAATGTTGAACTAATATAACAAATCTTTTAATTTTGATGTTATTTATTTGAAACAAAAATATATTCATAAGGTAATTTCAATAAATGAAAAAAAATTCTTCTTAAAATGCCTCATTGAACAAGTTCGGCGTGTGGGTGGGAATTGAACATTATACATAGTAATCTCACCATTTGATTTAATCTAACCTCAAATTAAGATTCTTAATATCTACCATGAGAATGAAGAAAGCATGAATTCTTGATTTTTTATATTTATTCCTGTTCAACCATGAGTGCCTATCATGCATCAATTGCAATTTTTTTTATATTTGTTACAACTTGTATAATTTATGTATAAAAATCATTCAAAATGGTAATAAAAATTACTGAAAAAATTTTAAGAAACGTGCAAAATCCAATCAGTTATCTTGCTTTTTCGTTATGATACAATGATTCGAAAGATGTGGAGGACTGATTTAATGAGGCTTAAATATTTAAAATTATTATTAAATTTTTATTCACTAATCTGCTTAAAAATTTTTGTTGATGATCATTTTCTAATCTTATACTCAGAAGTTTCTAAACATTACTGGTTTATTTATTCATAATAGGAAAATTGAACGCACCCTACTAACTAATCATAGCCTACTTTCCCCTATTCATACAGAGCATCTTTAAATTAATTGGAAAATTGATTTAAAAAATGCGCTCACTCTCCTTGGTAACCATGAAAACATTTTAAAAGTTTTAGGATTGAACTTAATAATATTAATTTCATCTGAAAATTTATAATGAGTTAAAAATCTTTTTGTATAGTAATACATTTTCTATCAATGTATTTCGTTAAAAAATTGATATTTATAATGGCTATTTTACATGTACACAATAATACTTTTTTAAGGTATCATTTTGGTACTGTTGCGTGCTGAAATGTATAATTAGATAATCAAAATGTTCATATTAAGAGAATTGCAACAATTATAATAGTCTATTCAACATACTTATTGGCTTAATTATTGAATCTATTTATAATCTTAGTCCAAACTTGTCGAAATTTTTTAAAAAGAAATTACACGCGCGCGTGCGCATTTGAGACAAGTTGGAAATTAAAGTAATTGGAGTGGTATAATTAATATGTACAATCTGTAATAAACTTCATTTAAGGTGTATGTATATCCTTTTATAATTAGACTTAGAGTTATATATCTTCTTAGAGAAGTTAAAAATATTTTATAATAAAGTGCAAAAGATGTGCATACTGTATACGCAGATTTATCACCATGGGCTAATTTCGAAAGGTCGGCAATACTCTGACAGTATGTAGATTTGACAATGCTTCAATACATTGTCGTATGCTTTCCTTACAAACAAGAGGAACAGTTTTTCAAATGTAAGTTTTCCTCCGTATTACACGGTCAGAAACGATTTTCTGACGTACGCAGTCAGTTACTGGAGAAACGTTTCTTACATCAAATACCAGTAAAAGTTGATCATGTCCATATATATACGGATTATGTGTAAACATATAGTATACGTAAAGTATTTGAATTCAAATTTTAACTTTTATTAACAATAACGTATAATCTTTTAAACAATGTTTGTAAACGTTACAATTATGATACTTCAGACCTAATACATTTACTGCTGGTTGTTATCAATTCTATGGACAAAGCTGCTTACTGGATGTTGGTGCGCGCAACGTTTTTCCAGTAACTGACAGTAACTCAAAAAATCGTTTTTCACCGTTTAATACGGCGGCAAAATTGTAGTTCCAAAACTGTTCCTATTGTTTATAAGGAAAGTATACAATAATGAATTGAATCATTGCCAAATCTACATACTGTCAGAGTATTGCCGACCTTTCGAAATGTTTCGAAGTGATGCCTGTAACACGAAACGCAGAATAAATGCCCGCGTACGCTATTCAAACTGAAAATAAGGGAGTTCGTTACGGAAGATCAGATCTAAAACAGAATAAGGGGATTCATAAAAATTGTAAATATAATATAATAAATATATGTAAATTATAAATCTTTAAAAAAACTTATAACCATTGATATTTCAATACAAATTAATTATTAACGTTGAGCAACAATCACCACTCGTAGCTATCTTATTAAATAAAGATCCCCATTCGTTTTTAATAACCAAATTCAAATTCATATTTTATCTTTTTTATTTTTTAAAATGAAGATTATAATCCCTAAAATCAATTGTCCTGACTAACTAGCTTTCAATTAATTTTTCCTAATATTCAGTCTAATAGATTCATGGAAATATATTCTTCTCTTTTTAGTATAGACAAGGATTTTAAGTAGACTTTTGGAAACATCCAGCCTCGATGTTTCTGAAAATTTGTATACTTATGTGTCATGAAAATACAATTTCCGTCAAAATGCACTATGATATACGTAACCCACAGGTTAAAAACTTTCAATATACAAACTTACATAAAAAATCGGGGGTTGGTGTTTTTCGGAACTTTATCCAGGATTTTCCCACATGTTTGTTTTACAGTTGACAATCAGTAATTTAATAATCCTGTTCTAAACAGATATCTGATAAAGAATTACATGCGTTATTTTATGATGTTTGAAAAACGAATCGATATTAATTTTATTAAAATATATCAATTGTTTTATCTTGTTGTAAAAATTACATCGCCTATCTATAGATTATGAGAAAACATTTTTATTATGTTAGATTAATAGCTTTAGTATTTTTAAATTGTTTGACATTGTTTAAAATGTTATACATCACCTAAATTTTCGAAAGAGCATCAGTACGCTTTACTTTTTACTTATCATGTCATTACAATCTTATACTTTAATTGTACTTTTGTTGACTGCTTATATACAAATTATTATTATTATTTTTTTTATTATTTTTGTATATTGATGTATTAATATTAATGTAAATATATATTGATATTATTACGTATTATTTTCGATTGATTTAATTAGACTGTAAGACCAATGAAAATATTTATTAATTTAAATTGCAATCTTATTAATTAAATTTATTAGTTAACTTTATTATATTAAGTAAATTTAATCCTGAGTTTATTATTAGCCTCATCAAATATTTTCTTTATGATTAATCCATTAATGTTGGTTTATTTTTTATGAATTGAAATATTTATTAATCACAAAGTTATTTATTGTATTTTTAATTTGTTAAACGTTTCTTTAATATTCGAAGTAAATTTGTTACAAATCTTTACATAACAGAAAATTATAATATTATATACATATAGTAGTAGATTGATTATCTTCTTTCGTACACCATTGCATGTGTGCGCGTTCAAACGCACGCACAGCGAATACTGAGTGAACTAATAGTTCTGTTTTTTTCTAAACTTTTCTCAAAAGCGATTGTTAAATAATTTCTCGGATATATATACTATATATATAAAAATATAATAATTTATTTCATTCCTGTTAGCAAACACTGTGACAAATTTAGCGCCTAAAATCTATCCCTTATATAAAAAATTTTAACAAAATTTTAGTAGAATATAGGTACAATAATTAAGGTAAAGTTTTATTGCATGCCGTATATAGCGCTTAGCAGTTGTACCACAGTTTCATAGAACACCCGTTAATTTAAATTTTTATAATATTAATATCAATATTTCGGAGTGAAATCAAAAAATAGTACTTTCACGTATTTCTGATGTATTATAATCAATACAACAAAATTTCTTCACTATTTGATATGACATTTTCAATATATATTCCAAAATTAAGATAATTTTGGGGGTTTTCGAACTATACCGGGAATAGTACTGAATCTGAGCAAAACGTTTTAGTTTCTTTTGGACGTAAAAGTTCAGGTATGCTGACTTCAAGTGCGAGTTTGTTATTCGCGAGAAAATATTGATGATGATAAAATGAATTATCACGGTACCCAGGACAATATTGAGAATAATTTATTTTTGGATTCATAAATTAAATCTTATACTATATTAAACTAGCGAGTTGATAATAACAGGTCCAGTTACTCCTTAAAGATTTATGAACGATACAGTGTTTGGATGGCGTGATTCTTAGGGATTTTCCCTACATTTGTTCAAACTCGCGTAGCTTAACTATCGTTTCTGAATTTTATTCGCCTGGACAGTGGGAATATTCCTCTAAGTAAAGATTTTTTCGCATTTTCTAGTCATAAAGATAGTTTCTTTGATTTTGCGTTAAACAGGTGAGGAATAAAGCCAAAGTAAACATCTATATAGTTACAAAGTAATTAAAATTGTTGGCCTACGTGTACTCTCGCATTTTTCATGTATACTTGTATAACAATTAGAGTTTGACAGTATGATATGGTAGAATGTATGCATATTGCATATATTATACACTGTTAAATTTATTTTTGGCAAGAGGGGTAAAAAACCAGAGTATGTTTAGCCAAAGTATGTTTATTTCAGGTTGGCTATTTGAAATTCTAGGGGAATGATTCTAAATAAGGGCAGTCTGACTATCATTATAATTATATTTATTTGATATTAAATATCAACCGATAAAGATATGTATTTATTTTTAATATAGTATACTATAATCTTTAATCAGTGTATAAAATGAAAATTGTATAATAATTAAAATCATGAAAAGAAAAGTTTAATAGTAGTATATGATTGATTATTTTTATAAAATAGGATCTCAATATTTTATTGAAATTTCATAAATTTATTGGCTTTTCCATATTTTCTTTAAAAAAAATTTTCATATAAGTTTATGAAGTAACGATCCAATAGAAGTTTCTTATTAGGGAACTTGTCCATAATGAATATGCATAATCGCAAACGAATCAGATACAGTGTTTGTTATAGCTGTATAAACGATATGCTTTTTTGATACTTGTTAGAGAACAGCATGCACACTTCTTAAACTTGAATAATAACCAAAAGAATATCTATCGATGTCTTAGCAGAGTGATAAAGTCATATCTTAAGCGATTAGTAAAGTTAAGTAGAATTCACCATGATTACTATATAGTGACTATATACAAAGACTTTGTTGATCGCGTAGCTATTTTACACTTAACAATTTGAGCGAAAGGTATCAGACTGATAAATTCGGTACCGAAGCCTACGAAATGTCATACGTATATTTAATTTGACCAGTTTGAATACACCGATCTGTTCTGGAACGCGAAATCCTATCGATATTTGTCCCATTGGATTTGGTCATAGCTATTAGCTGCTGCACAGAGAGGAGAACATTGAGCGAATACAGAGTGCATAAGAATAAGACTTAGTTTCTAAGCAGAACTAGGGTTATAGGAAAAAAAAGATTAAATGGAAATGTGAATAACAAATTGGCGAATATAAGCCATAGGCCACACGAGGCTGTATTACGATCCAAATTCAAAACAAATCTAAAAAATATCAAACTCTAATCTATTAAACTGGATATAATAATATTCTTTTACACTAATATGAATATTGATTGCCTATATCGCCAGCTTATTTTTCATCTTAGCGAAACAAGGAAGAAATTTCTCATAATATAAAAAACGACGATTTACGCGTTAGTATTAGATGACATTCAGAGAGATATTCGCCAGAGTGAAGGATTAGTAATTTGGTGGTTCGAGTGTAAGTCCCGTTCTCAGACGATCGACACAAGCACCTCTGTAAAAATTTACATGTGCTTTGTTTCAAAAATCATCTTAGACCTCCGTGGCCAATTATTTTCACACATTGGAAGTATAAATAGAGCAACGTTGAATAACATATTAACAAAAAATGATGTATACAATGAGTACTGATCATTTATGTTAAAATTTTATTTTTAAGCTTAACGCGTGTATTCAAGTATTAATTTAAAAACACGAACTTCCAAAAAGCGCTCACACCAGATTTTGCTGACAGTTTGTATATTTATGTTTTAGAGTGTTGCTTACGAATATCATAGTGGCTTTTGGCTAACATTTAATTTGCACAGTGAAATCCATAAAAAATATAATGATATTTTTTGGAATTCATCTCAGAAAATAAAAAAAATCATAACAAATATTTTAAACAAAAGTATGATTGATCTCCTCAAAATAATCTTTTTTGTTCTATAATTTTTTTTTGGTACAAACAATATTTCTGAAGAAAATGAATAATTTCATCTCGGGGTCCCTTGAAACTTCGGCGGTGGTATGATCGAATTATAACGTGTATCTCAGATATCAAGATACCATAAATCAAGGAAATGAATTTAACTGATTAAGGCCAGGTCCAATGTACCATAAAAATGGGACTATGATATTCTTAATTAGCACCCCAAAAAAATTTTACCCAAATCGGACGTGGACACTTTTCGGAAGCATATCCTATTTCTTTTATCAATATTCTTCAGACAGAATCAAAGTACATTATCCAAATTGGTGTTACATACTTGTATCGAAATTTAGTGTTTTACGAGGAGGGAGAAGGGTTAGTAGCCGAATATTGGAACGAAATAGAGGGAGAGGGAGAGAAGGAGAGAGAGAGAGAGAGAGAGAGAGAGAGAGAGAGAGAGAGAGAGAGAGAGAGAGAGAGAGAGAGAGAGAGAGAGCATTGTAAAAAACTAAGAATTATTAAGTCAATTGGACCATTACCTGACCAATGGCGCTCAGGAAATTGAAAAGTTTGATCTTTTGTTGGACTAATTTATGTGCGTGAACGGTCACAAACGGTCCCACTACTGTGTACAAATATGATTAAGACTTTATTGATAACTTTTGAAATCTTTATTTATGCTTCTAAATCTAATTCATCTCCCTCAAAATAATCCTCCCCGGATGCAATTTGATTTTGTCGACGTGTAGCCCATCAATAGATGTTCTTGGTCGTCTTTGATGTGGTTCTTCAACGCGATCGCGACCTTCTTTGAACAATTTGTGCCAATCAAAAACACTTGCTCTTGACATTGACTTCTCACTAAAGGCCTTCTGCAACATTCTGAACGTGTTGGCGGCCGATATTTCATTTCGTGCACAAAATTTAATGCTATTTTTTATTGAATAATTTCAGGCATTATAAAAATCGAAGAGACTTTTCTTTGTTCACAAAACACATGTGTAGCTATATAACAAATGAAGATAATTGCGTGAACTTCGGCACAGATAACTCTGACATTACTATCAACTTAAAAATAAAAACATTTGTCCGAATTGATAAGCCCGGGAAGTTTGAATTGAAAAATCTTACTCGTATATATATATATATATATATATATATATATATATATATATATATATATATCACCAATTTCCTTATAAATTACCGTAACTTTTAAGGAAATCTTATTTTAAATTATAACTATAATTAATTTATTATAAGTGATCGAGTTTTTTACGTTTGAATACTTAATTATTGATAATTAGAATGTAAAACCTTGTATGTATATAAAAAGTTATTTTATAATATAGTTATTTAAAATACTATATTATTAATTAACTGAATCTGATGAATAAATCTATGAGTTTTTCTATTAACATAATCTATAACTAAGCTGATTTTCTTAACTAAATATATTTTACCAAATATATTTACACGCTAGGTGCATACTTTATATAAATTATTATATATTAGTAACTTAATCTAATATTCTTAATTTATTAAATTTTATTATCTTAATTTACTTATCATATGTATATGGTGTAGTTATTTATATGAACTATCGTATCCCTGATAGAAATCTAACAAATTTCAATAGGTTGAAAAGTAGTTACTAGGTATTAAAAATAGAATCAACTATCAAGGTTTAAAACTAGGCAAATTTTCGAATGAACAATGTGAACCATTGTCTATAAAGCTAACAAATCGGTAGAAACTAGGCTTTAAGCTGGAACCTTGTTTCTGCATAGTGAATGAACATTTTGATTCGAATGTAAGTCTCAATTACTACAATCGAAAAAATTAATATTTATATCATATTATATTTAATATTATATGGTTTATAGAATAAAAGAAATATCATCAGATACGTAAATAGTTTGAAAAAATTAGAAAAGAAAAATAAAGTCTGTTTTAAGAATGAGCCTTTCGAATATCAGAAATTTAACCTGCTTTCGCATTAACTCTTTGTGAGACCCGCCGGAAATGAGATTTATTGCATTAATAACTCTCTCAAAAAATGAAAGTTCCTTTTCATAAATGAGCCGCGTATTGATTATTTCCTAAATATTTTGATATCTTGCAAGTTAAGTGTCAATGCTAATCTTCAGGAGATATTTAATTACAAAAGCCGTCATATTGTGCGTTGCTGGAAATACAATGTCTGCCCTACAGGCGAGCTGACAGACAACGTTCGACAATGCGATGCGCGCGGAATTCAAAATAGCATGATATATGAAGCATTGCAACAAAAATTATTATTATTATTTCTCCTTATTATTATTACAATAAAATCAGAGAGATTGTATATTATACTAAGGTGTTGGAGAAGGATTTTTATAAATAGACATAGCTTTGAACATTTTCTTATTTTAACTATAACAAAAACACATAAAACTAATTCAAACGTTAATAAAGGGAATTGAATTTCAAATAAATAATTATCATGATTCTAAATATTAATTAGAAAATTCAAATTGAAAGAATAGAAAAGTTTTTTATTATGAAACTGAAAATATTATTCAATATACTTTCTTTGATCGTTATTCTTTTGGTTTTCATCAACATTGTGATTTGGCATTTTTCAATATCAACGAGATAGATTTTTATACAATTTGATAAATAAATTAAAATACTTCGAGAGTTCTGAGGTTAGGCTGATGTTACATTAATTTGTAAGTAGTTTTATCTGCTCTGATAGCGCAAGCAAACACATTAAAACGTTTCAACAAAAAACTAATATCAAAATAATAAGTACACATTTTTAAAATATGATTTTCACTCATTAAATTCTGACATTACTGATAAAGCAGCTTCAAAAATATTATTTTTTTTATTTTACACCTGTTTCAATTATTGGTAATTAATTATATATATTATTTTATTTATTTATAAAATAAATAATTTAATTAATATAATCTTATTGTTTTTTTTTTTAATTTTTTAACTTGAGTTTATATCGAAAGTTTAATTTATGGAGAGTGCACTGCATGTCTGGTGACTGGACACTCCCGCAAGTGACAAAAAATTACCTTGATTAATATATAAGCTCGTTTAAGACTTGATGTATATATATAAAAAACATTGTATGCGAATGTATAAGCTATCATCAATGCGTTTAATATGTATTTTATATGTATAAGTAATAGCTTGCGTATAAATGAATTCAATATTCAAAATTAGAAACTCGATATAAATTTACAATTTATTAACTAAAGTAACTATTAAAATCAGTGAATTTATATAATAATGTATAACAATGATATTAATTTTTTAGCTAGGCTATATATTATACCTAACTGAACCTTGTTTTAAGATAAATTAGAATCATAACCAACATACATTGATATGAAACTAATTATTATGGGTCTTAAATACCTTAAAAATAGGTTGAGAAAATGTATCTATAAAACGGCCGAAATGACCGGAAAAAAACGTTACATGTTAAGCTAATTACTACTGAAGTTAAATACCTTGTTACTAGGATTCTTCATAATGAAATACCTTGTTAATAGCTTAAATTCTTTAATAGCTTTCTACGAGGGATATGAATATATGTATTTTTTATATTTCTGATTTATTAGAAAGGAGTGATGATTAGAAAGGATTTGTTAGAAAGGAGTTGGACGTATTAGAATGTATCTCGTGGTATGGATTATTAAGAAGTAAAATATTAGACTGGAGAAATACTTTATAAAATAAATTTATTTAATTCGTGCAAGCAACGCCTGTTCACGAGAAGAAGTGTCAAAGAAATAACTAAACTGTTTCTAAACCAAGACTTCTAAATTCCGGCATTATTAAAACTCTTAAAGTCCAGGCATCTAAATCGTAATGATATAAAGCTTCTTTACGTAGAAATATGACAAATAGTCAAGATCCCGAAAAATAAGAACATTTGCTATGCACATTATTACAAAGAGTGGCAACGCAGACGTAATCGAACCGACGGGACTCAAATTAAATCTTATAATAATTTATAGATGTTTATTTATCAAGTTGTTTTCGATATATTATTTAGGTAAGGCTTAAATAATTCAACAGTGCGTTTGCTAGGATGAATAAATAAGAACAAAAAGCACTGTATATTTTAGAATATTAAATATCACATGGGCTATGTTTCTAATCGAACGTTTTCTATACAACTCTAATAGGTTACAAATATTACGCCGTCGATTTCATGCAACATGACGTACAATAATATCTGCGTACTCGCACATCGATCTGCATTTCTATGATGTACAAACATTCTGTCCGCGCTTGACTGCTCGCTCCTTTTCCTACTCCCAAGTTTTCTGTACCAGTTATGATCAGCGCTTAAATGAAATGTTAATTTTCCCGCGATTTTTGTACGTGCTGTCGCATAGTAGTACTCTCTTCATATAAACTTTCATTTCATCTTTGACTTACAGAAGCGTCATAACTTGTCTCTAATAAATTTAATTTTAATTTCAAATATTCCGGTAACAGATTTTTTTCGAAATCCTCTATGAATAACTGCTCTCGAACTTTGTATTTTTCCCGATTTTTCCGCGTTGGAAGAACTAAGTCGAAGAACGCAACAAAAAACAGAGTCCAAAAAATTCACGAAAAAAATAGTCACCAAATTCACAAAAAACAGAGTCAAAAATTCTCGAAATAAACTAAGTCCGCACAAAAATTTTTCGAGACTGTCGTAAGCGGTTGTCCAACCTAAGCGAAATCCTAATCGACATTGAAGTTTGGCTCTGCTGGGCCTCTATTTATATGCAGTCCCGACAAGCCCTTCGAAAATTTTCGTAGAAACTTGTCCCGGTGGTGGTGGAAATCCGAAAGAGATTAAATTTTATTTATAAAACAATTCTTTCGTTGGCTCTCTTACATCAGTCGAAGCTCATAAGTACTATATAAAATTAATTTATATAAAATATCTATAAAATAGATACAAGCTATATTCCGATAACATATTTTTAAAATATTTAAAAGGTATTTAAACGTTATATTTCTATACGATATCTATAAAATACTTATATGTCTTATTTCTATAGAATATTGATAAATATCTATAATTTTATAAGTTAACTTATTATAAAGATATCATTATTAAGTCTATGAATCGCTTGTAATTATTTTATTAGGATTAGATTTATATTAAATTATCTAGATAATAAAGATATAGAACCTGTACACTTTAGTCTTATATATTACGATCGCCCTATTCATTCTTCCTTCTATTCGCTGCTATGACTACCTTAAATATTTATTTTATTCTTATATTATTTTTACTATTATTTTGTATTGTATAACTACTTAACTTAAACGCGCAAATTTTAATCTATGTTTATATATATATATATATATATATATATATATATATATATATATGTATATATATATATATATATATATATATATATAACGAATAACGCGGTTTAACCTATAATAGTCTATACAAACTTATCCTACGTTACGATATCTTATTAATTAACTTAACTAATTGTCTTAATCTCTATAATATTTTTATATTATTTCTATTTTAACTTAAGTGTACGTACATCCGTATATCTATATATATATATATATATATATATATATATATATATATATATATATGTAGTACACAATCTATCATATATGCATATCATTTATACTTGATTTATTTATAATTTATTCAATATTGAAATAAATTGCGGCGAGAGATTTACCCAGAATTTTCTGGTCGGTATCCTCTTCCAACATTCACATATTTTCCGTGGCGGGGAAAGTAGGGGCGCGAGCCGGAGCTCCGTCGTTCGGCGCCACGTTGTCTAGAATTTGTATCAAATTTCATCTTGGCTTCATATGGTTATCATTACGTAGTAAACTTCGCCGAGCTATTGGGATGAGTTTTAAAGGAACAAATTTACTCGTTTCAATGCGTTTAAAATACTTTTTTTCGAACATATATATGTATATATTATAAATACTGCTGGACGCAACAATAGTAAATTAAGATTTTTTTCTGTTGATATAATATATTATATTGCAGACGTCATCATATGCAAAACCATTATTTTTTACTTTACAAGTTCTTTTAATAAAATCTTTTGGAAATTTCATCTAAAACCACAATTAAAAATGTTTGTATAATGTAAATTGAATCTAATTAATGCTAATTTACTAATTACTTTCATTTCATGTTTCAAATAATGTTTGGGAATATAAATAAAATATTTTTTTATGAATCTGTTCAAAGTTTCATGAATTTCATTTAACAAAAAATAATTGTGAATAAACTTCCTAAAAGTATTCATCAAAGATTTTCATGAAAATTTGTATATTTGTGTTGGGGGTTGCGGATTACAAATATCGTAGAGGTTTTTGGCCGAAATAAAATTTTCATGACACATTCAATACAAATTATGAATTTGCAAATTTATCTCAGAGAATAGTAAATATTTCAAAAATATTTTCAAAGAAAGTTGTAGACGTCGTCAAAGTAAATCTTTTTACCTACAAATTTTGTTTAATATAAGTGCTATTTCTGAACAAAAATTGAACCATTGCATCTCAGAGACTCCGTAAGAGCATTGACGCGACAGTAATGTAACCGTATTCTATTTATACTTACTTATACAATTTATCCTAGAAAGTTATTTTAGATAATGAATGTATAGAACAAAGATCTATTTTTTAAATTACAACTTTTGCTTAAAACATTTATTTTAAAAACTAAGTTCGAAAAACCATCGTTTTATGGACTTTCTTATGATTTTCGCCGTGGAAATTCTATTTCCCTAAAAAGATATAATTTTTGTAATCAGCATCCCTGAAAACAACTAATTTACAGTGCAAATTTTCAGCAAAATCGAGACTGGATGTTTTCTGGAAGTCTACCCATAATTTTTAGTGGAAAATTCTTCAGGTTTATGTAATAATGTCTCATAAAACAGATTTTGACAAAACAACAAATTCAACATTAACATTACTTCAAAAACATTTTTTCAAACTTTATAATTCTCCATTTTATTTTATTCTGAAATACAGAATTTACGAATATAGATGATAAAACAAACACATAGTTCATGATAAAGGGTATAAACAGATTTATTTTGTCTAGACTAAAAATAATTATATTAGTTAAATATAGGAACCTATAATTAAGTTATGAAAAACGCTGCATGTCCGAGAGTTGCGCGAATCCTTAGAATGATTTCTGAAAATACTTGATTACATCCGTTTCGCTCAACCCAGTTTTTTTCCCACAGTTTGGTCCCAACTTTTGGGCAGGTAGCATCTTGGTACACGTCGCATCTTAAGTAATCAGTTTAAAGTGTAGTGTAAGTGGCATAGTAATCTGTTAAGCTGTAAAAATTAGTACAAATGGTAGTGTAATGAATAAATTGCCTCAATGCCTTTAGTCATTGAACAACCTCATGATTAGTAGGGTAATGTATAAAATAGTTAAAAGAAAGTTAATCACTGAAGTTATGGATTCTACCATAGCAATGAACAGCAAAAATGTAAGTAATTTAAATGATTTTCTGTTAATTAAATTAAAAATCTAAACTAAATAAGAATGCTAACAATAGTAGCATTAGAAGGGATTCTATTCCAGTAAAAAAGTATGAATTCTGAAATGATGCTAGAAAAGAATATCGTTTCGGCGATGCATAACAAAAATATGGTAGCATCTTGCACAGAGAAAACAAGAAACGAAAACATATAGTACTTTATAATTGAATTTTCAGCAGACAGTGACACTAAAGTGATTACCAATACAAAAGTAGTGCTATGGCAAAAAATAAGTTGGAAGCAAATGAGAAGAAAAATCCATTACTCAATGTAGAAAATGTCAGAGATGAAGACACGTGGTATAAAACTATAACCTGCAATACAGGTACTGTAAGTGTCTACCAGGTACCAAGCGAGATGAATGTACAATAACTGAGAAAACTGATATCAATGGCATACAATGCATTAACTGTAGGCTGAAGAAACGCCCAGCCAATTAGGAAGGTTGTCCAGTTCATCGGAAAAAACTTAATCTAATACAAAATGCAAAAGAACAGGCTAATAAACTAAAAATACAGTCGATAATACAATATTAAAAAGACCATCTTCGCTCATACACAATGACGTGTACACCGACCCATTTCACAGGAAGTCCATCGCATGCCAGGATCACAGCATCTAAAGAATCAGCAAAGCAGACATCGAAGCTAGTCATGTAAAGCTCATTTAATGTGAAGGAGATCATTAGCAATATTACAGCTAAGTTACGCAGAAAGCTAACAACATTATTTAATAACCTGAAATAAGAATTTATAATAAAAATCAATGCGAACACTACTACAATTTAATTTCAGTATACTTAGGCTTAGATTTATAATGGTTGAGATTATAAATCATTTACAATTCAGATGTAGAAGCTCTCGATAAAAATAAACTAAAAAAATGCATACATTAGTCCTTAAAGAACATTTTATTTACAGAAGTGATAGACTTAATTACTGATGGTCATGGTACTGAAATTTGAAATGGAAAACATTAGTAATATTTACAAACAATTCAATTTTCATAAATTAGAAATGAATATGATGAACTTACAAAACAGTGCAAAATTATAAATTATAAGTGTATATGAACCTTACAATTACAGATACAGCTGAAGCGAGAATCTATTACAGTTGTGTAAGAAACTAAAACTGAACGATTTAAACAAGAAATTTGTATTAAAAGATGATTTTTTAATCTTAGGTACCACGCATTAGGTGACAACATTTGTAACAGGTACGGTCTCTACCTTATTCAGTGGGTAGCTAATAATCAGGTTAATTATACATTAAAAACGCGAGCCAGCACGCATTATGTGACAAAGTTTGTAACAGTCAATATCTCAACCTTGTTCAGAGGATTGATAATAATCAGGTTAAATGAAGATTAAGAATACTGATATCAGACTAACCGATGTTCACCAGATCAGAAACATTCCTCGACTTAACACTAACTGACCATACTTTAATCACAATATCAAAACAGCTAAAGGCACACAATTATGACAGTGACCACAAAATTCAATTCAAACTAATCCTCACAATCCCACCAATTTCTGTAATTAAACTGAAAACAGATGCATAATAAAAAATATTAATTGAAATAAATTTAGAGATCACTTCTCAAGTAACTGTAATTTTACAATTAATGAGCATTGCAACTTAAGTAATGTAGGAATGCGGATGCACCGAGACATGCGATTCGCCGTAATGACGGGAAAGTCCCTTCGGGCCCATGACCAGCTGTCGCCGGTCGCTTCACTGCTGCGCCTCCCTTAGAGTAAATCTACTCCTGCTCAGGTAGCGGCGCGACTCCGCGCCAATGTGGAAACAGACCGATCGGAGAGAACGTAGACTATCATTCATTGGCCGCCCGGGAAGGTAAGGGGAAAGCGGCGGCCACCTATAAATAGAAGATCACTTTCCAACAAGAGGATTCTAGAAGTGCACCCGTGAGAGAGGAACGTCCGTCGGAGAAAATCCTGTATAGCTACTACCTTTTGAATAAATAGAGCTATTAACAAATTGAAGTACTTTTTCTCACCTGGTTCATTCTTCCCTCTCCAAGATCCCTACAATTTTGGGGGCTCAGCCGGGATCCAGGCGAACGGAAAAGTGCAAGAATAGAAACGGCGAAGGATTCTTTTACGGAAACCGCGGGAGCATCGGCAGTCGGCCGAAGGAGCAGAATCACAGAAGAATAGTCGGCAGGCGTGTCGACTATTGCATCGATGGACGACCGAAGAAGAACAATCAAAAGAAGCATAGTCGACAGACGGGTTAACTACTGGATCGGTAGGCGGCTGATCTGATTACTTGACTAAAGAAGTAGTTCCGAATTACGGGAAAACCGCGCTGGCATCCCCAGCATACATCCTTGAGGAAACGTCAGGCGAGGAGACCCTAGCCGAAAGTGGCAGGGGCCAACCACCTCTGAGGCGACAACCCGCACGGACCGCCAAGAAATCAACGAGAGCGATACAGCTAGAGTGGTCTGCGCAGAGAGCGGCAGCCTTTGAACGCAAGCGCAGTGGAAACTTGGTGAGTGGTGTCACGATGACGAACGAACAGCGAATGGATACCTCAGGGGGTCGTAGCGAGCAGGAGATGCTGCAGGACCAACTGGCTGAATTACGAGCAGTGAAGGAGCAGGCTGAGCGGGCTATGCTTCAACTGGAAACCTCGCGGCAGCGGGAAGAGATTCTGCGCCGGGAAGTAGAGGCAGAAAAGGAAGCAGAGAGCATGCGGTACCAGGAACAGCTAACCCGCTTACAGTTGCAGTTGCAACAGCTACAGCCTCCGACGGAGAAACGCCACGCGATTAGAAATCCGGAAATGTGTAATTTTAGTGCAAGGGAGCGTAGGTCCGCAGCAGAGCCATCAACTCAAGCACGGATGCCTATGCGAGATGCGCCCCTGAATCAGCCGTCAACGCCGAGCACGGGAACGTCGGCGACGCCGCCGCAACCGTCGTCGGAAATCGGCGGGGAAAGTGGGTTGATTCAAGAATTCTTAAGAGCGCTGCGCCAAGGAGGGAGGAATCGCGCGGGAATATCTTTCAAGGACGAAGTTGAAGTCAATGGACCGAGCAAGAGGTATGTCTCGCAGCTAAGAGAGCACTCATTGGCAAGAAGCGGATGGCCACGCAGTGGAGAGCTCGCTCTTCGGATGAAATAAAGCGATGCTTGAAAAGTGCATTCGAGTGCAATCTGGATCAGCACCGGATACTGGAAAAACTTCGGCAAGGGAGACCGGAGCGCGACGAACTTCTAAACCAGTATGCGCTCCGTATGAGAACCATCGCCAGTCGGAGTGATGTTCCGGAGAAGTTCATGCTGAAATGAACTTCTCGTTAAAGTGACCGAATGTAGGAATCCGGATGCACCGAGACATGCGATTCGCCTTAATGTCGGAAAAGTCCCGTCGGGCCCATGACCAGCCGTCGCCGGTCGCTCCACTGCTGCGTCTCCCTTAGAGTAATTTCTACTCCTGCTCAGGTAGCGGCGCGATTCCGCGCCAATGTGGAAACAGACCGATCGGAGAGAACGTAGACTATCACTCATTGGCCGCCCGGGAAGGGAAGGGGAAAGCGGCGGCCACCTATAAATAGAAGATCACTTTGCAACAAGAGGATTCTAGAAGTTCACCCGCGAGAGAGGAACGTCCGTCGGAGAAAATCTTGTATAGCTACTAACTTTTGTATAAATAGAGCTATTAATAAATTGAAGTACTATTCTTCACCTGCTTCATTCTTCCCTCTCCAAGATCCCTACAGTAATGATAAAATTGAATCGGATATCAATAAATATCAGTAAATTATAGAAACAAATTGAAATAACAGCTCCAAGGACTAAATTTTTTAATACTACCAATACTTTAAATAGCAAAAACTTAATAAAAATCCGTAAACAAAAAGGCAAAATATTGTCAATGATCCACAATCTGAAAAAATTTCAAGTACAATTATAGTCAATTCAATTATATATTATTAATAATTAAAAATTAAATGTATGTGGAATTTCAAAAATAAATTATAAAGAATCGATTAACTTCTTCTGCACTCTAAATAGATTGTTTAGAAATAACAAAAGTGAAATATTGAGCACCTAATAGAAAAATGAATCCATCGCACTGAAAAAATACAATACTACAATACTGATACAGATGACTTAAAAATATTAGTCAACCATAATATAGTTTTTTAATTTTTTAATTTTGATATTCCCGGAGACAGCGTTTCTTTCTTTTTTCCTTCAATATCACCCGAATAAAGCCAGTTTTTTTCTTCGTACACAACAATTTTCTAGTACCACATTTAGGTACTTTACACAGGAGCGTAATACACGTTAATAATGTTTAAGTAATTATGAATGTAATCATTTATTACATCATGTGTATATACGCATTTTCCTTCATTATTACATTTCTTTTAAAAAAGGGTTTTCATTCATAAATTTTTTCCACGTGGAAAGTGAAAACGGGGCACCAGAAGCCATACAGTATGACCTGGTAGGACCGAAGTAGAAAAAGGACTGGCGAACAGGCAGGGCAGCCTACTTTGCTTCCACATAAAAAAGAAAAAAGGAATGATGAAGCTACAGAAAGAGCAGCTGGCGAAACACCGATATCCGCGCGTGAGCGTCGGGCAAAACATGAAGTCAGTATACGCCCGTTTTCCATCCTTTGTTGCAGACCGAAGAGTCAATGCTTCCACTATATATATATATATATATATATATATATATATATATATATATATATATACTCCTTTTTTCGAGTTGATTACCTGCACAAGCCTCATACCGTTTCTAGGTCGGCGTAGTGTGTACAGTCAAGAGTCAATTGCTGCCCTCTTCTCGCCACTTACCTCTCCAATATATGATCCAAACCATAGGTGCATGTATCGTTGTCTATTCGCGTGCACACGAACGGTATTGCAGTAGGAATTCTACATGATTGATTTCCTGTTTTGCATTCAGCGGGCCGTGCCTTCTAAAATTGTTCACTCGTACGTGCGTTTCGTGCGCGCTTTTCCGCCTGTTTATATATGTCCACTTGTCTAACGGAAAGATTTTTGATGGTAAGGATTCCGCCTATAGTACCATTAATACAACGAATTGTATAAAATATAACTCACAAAACGTTTTGTAATTTGAAAAAAAAATTATATATTTTTTATTATTATATGACACTGTTGATTTAAATAATTGAGATATATTTCTAAGAATATAATGTATATTCACTCTTGGATGATTTCATAGAATGGGAATTCCAATTCATGATTGATTTAGACAAGGTTGATTTAAACAAAATTTTAAGGTTTATTAAATTAAAATTTTCATGTGTTTTTGTATTTATAATTACATTAAGCACTTAACCATTGAACATTCTATATAATAAATATATATATATATAACAAAATAATTTTTGAAGTATCAAATAAGTAGCCTATTATAATCACATGTATATGTTTGTCCTTAAATCAAGAAATTTTATATTGAAAAGCATATAATAAAAACTAATTTGAAATTGGTACATAATTTAAATTATTTGTAATCGTTTACTTCAATTTTGTATACGATCCATGTAAAAACCTTTCTCAAATTTTTTCGATTTTTCAGACTACGAGATGTCTTTACCTATTTTAGATATATATATATATATCAGGTATGTGAATAAGTCTTTCCCGTTTTTTTTCAAATTTTGAGCTTTTATTGTGAAAAAATGGTTACAAATGAATTATTGAAAGTATTGGCCATCGCTAGCTACAACTTTTTCCCATCTTTCTGGCAACATACGAATCCCGTTGCGAAAAAATTCGACCGGTTTGGCCTCTATCCAGTCATCCACCCATTTTTTGGCTTCCTCGTAGGAATGGAAGTGCTGGTCAGCCAGGCCATGCGTCATCGATCTGAAGAGATGGTAATCAGACGGAGCAACGTCTGGACTATACGGCGGGTGGGGTAGGACTTCCCATTTGAGCGTTTCTAAGTATGTTTTCACCGGCGGTGCAACATGTGGGCGAGCATTGTCATGTTGCAAAATAACTTTGTCGTGCCTGTCGGAGTATTGTGGCCGTTTTTCTCGCAGTGCGCGGCTCAAACGCATCAATTGTCGTCGATAGACCTCGCCTGTGATCCTTTCATTCGGTTTCAGAAGCTCATAGTAAACCACACCTAGCTGGTCCCACCATATACAGAGCATGAGCTTGGCGCCATGAATATTTGGCTTGGCCGTCGATGATGATGCATGGCCGGGTAGTCCCCATGATTTTCTTCGCTTCGGATTATCGTAACGTATCCACTTTTCATCGCCAGTCACGATACGATGCAGAAAACCCTTTCTTTTATGTCGCTGAAGCAGCTGTTCGCAAGTGAAAAAACGCCGTTCGACGTCTCTCAGCTTCAGTTCGTACGGCACCCAATTTCCTTGCTTTTGGATCATTCCCATGGCTTTCAAACGCTTGGAAATGGTTGTTCGGTCAACTCCCAATGCTTCAGCAAGTTCTTCTTGCGTTTGACAAGAATCTTCATCAAGCAAAGTCGCCAATTCTCGATCTTCAAAGATTTGCGGCCGCCCGGAACGCTCCTTGTCTTCCACGTCGAAATCACCGCTTTTGAAGCGTCGAAACCATCCGCGAACACTTGAATCATCGACACAACCTTCTCCATAAGCCTCCTGAAGCAATCGATGCGTCTCGGCAGCAGATTTCTTCAAATTGAACCAATAAAGTGAAACTTCCCGCAAATGACGTCGACTCGGCTCAAATTTCGACATTTTCACGATATCAAAAATTTATGATGTGAAAAAATTTTAACTAATGTGTTAGTATGGAATTGTTGACATATGAATAAGCTTTGATTATGACATATGTAACCATTGAATACTCGCACAGTATTGGTGGCGCCATCTCTTACAAAAAACGGGAAAGACTTATTCACACTCCTAATATATATATATATATATATATATATATATATATATATATATATATATATCTTGATATATGATATATCTCTCATATATATAGATATCATTGTAATATTATAGGGAAGGAAAACTTACAGATCTGCCGATGAACGCGGCGCTCCAATGGATTGCGCATGATGCCTATAGTGCCTATAAAGCAGGTTATTACATTACGAAATATGTATGTATGTAAATATATATATATATATATATATATATATATATATATATATATATATTTTTATATACCCTGGTAGGAATACATTCTATTTTTAAGGTATAAACAAGGAATTTTCAAATGAAGATACCTAGTAAATAGGTATAATTTATTCGGTAGTAAATAGCAAAACATATAACGTTTTTTACGGTCATTGCGGTCGATTTATAGTTACATTTTTTCAAGCTATTTTTTCGGTATTTCAGGCCGATAATAGTTTCGTGTAAATGTGTTTTTGATTATGATTCAAATTTATCTTAAAACAAGGTTAAGGGAGTTATAACGTATAACCTGGCTAAAAATTTGATATCATTATCATACTTTCTTATATAAATTAATCGACTTTAATCATTATTTAAATTAATTAATTAATTATAAATGTTTATCAAGTTCATTTCGAAAATATTGAAGTAACTTATAAGTACACTCGTTCTATATACCTTATATATCTAAATACATATACGACGCAGTGACAATAGCTTACACATTCGTATACAATATATGTTATACTTATGTGAAGTCATAATCGGGCAAATATACGATTAACCAAGATAATGTTTTACCACTTGCGGGAGTGGCAAGTCATCAGAGATGCCGTATGAACACTCTCCATAAATTCAAGTTACGAATTATAGTTATAAATGAACTCAGTATGATTTTTAATTTAAAAAATTAATTTTATTTTATAAAATTTCAAAAATATCAAATGATATTATTTATTTTATAAATAAATAAAATATAATTTTGAATTAACAATCAATAATTGAAACCGGTATAAAATATCAAAGAATAGTATTTTTTAATTAATCGCTTAATACAAAATTTTAGATATTAAATAGTAAAAGGAAAATATTTCCAAAACTAATTTATTACGTATAATTTGTAAGATGACAAAATCGAATGACAGACTTTATTATTACTTTATAATTTTTTCAAATTATTAGTTTCCATATCTTATGATTTTTCTTTTATTAAATCAAAATCATAATGTTATAATATTATATAAAATTAATTGTTAAATAAATTCTTTATTTACTAACCAGAAACAAGGTTCAAAAAAACCTAGTTTCTACCTAGTTTTTAACTAGTTTTTAAACTTAGTTTATACCTTTCTCTTAATTTTATTGAGAACGTTCACATTTTGCATTCTAAGATTTACCTTTTTTCTAGCCACAATGATTGATTCTATTTTTACTACGTAATAATTACTTTGCAGCCTATTAAAAATTGTTAGATTTCTACCAGGGAAAGGTAAATTTAAATTTCATGTGGTGAGGGCAGTTAGGTTGTCCTTTGGTAACATAGAATATAATTTTTTTTAATTTTTAATCTAATTTAATTTAATTTGTAGTATATTTTTAGTCATTATATTAGTATAATATATTATATTATAAAGTCTGAAAGACCGATCAAACTTTATTAATTTAATTCAGAATGGTCGACATAAGTACAATTTTTAATTTTTAACCTAAGCAATAAACAAGGTGTCAACGTCCGTGTTGTCATCCATGCAAGTAATGGCCGCGCCGAATACTGCTTAACCTTGCAAAAAGTGCAAGAAGCACTCTCGCAACTCGACTGATGTATCGGCTAGTAATATGTACATATACATATTACTGACATATAACTTTAACGTATCGACTCATTATGTCTTTTATCATGCTTTCATAATAATTTAATATGAAAAATATAAGATAGAAATACATTTCCAACACTTAAAAAAATTGATAAAAGCAACATATGCGATCGAATTGTGAGGCAATTCTACAAGAAAAATTTGTTGAGATGTCTTCATCAAAATCTTAGTGTTATTATTAATCTTTAAATTAAATTTTTTAATTATTAATTTTATTTTAACTTTTTTTATATTATTTTTTATTATTTTTATTTTAATTAAATTAAATTTAAATTTATTAATCTTTAAATTTAAATAAATTTAAAGTAGCTCAGAAAATTAAAATCGCTATATTATTGTATAATGTATATCTATATTTTATACATAAAATTATGTATTTCAATTCAATATTCACCTATTATAACTATTTTAAACTTCTTCATATTACAATTTCTTCATTTCCCAATGGAACATCGAATGTTTTTAAGAAACAGCGTTCAATTTATTCACGAAACTATCATACGATCTAAGGTGAAACCTTCATAATAGCCATAATATGGCTTTAACAATAATTTATAATAAAGTAAAACTTTCACGAGTTAAGAAATTAGTTATAAGGACATATTGGCAAAGAAAATTTCCACTTGTACGAGGGCACCACTGCATCAAAATAAAATCGGCAGTCGTAGTGGTACAGAAAATAGTGTATAGAGGTAGTAAATAAATACTGAAAATATTTATTTAAATGTTGTACAATATTTTATAATACCATATAATATTAAAAAATAGAATAAATGTGATTGTTTTATTTACATTGTAGTTAAATATATTATAATAATAAAATAATTAGAAAAAATAATTTTTAATAGGAATACAATGAAAATTTAAATTAGTATTGATATTTCTATAAAAATGGAAGCTCTTTACAGGAGTATCTTTGTAAAACCCTTTCAATAATGTGGAGAAAATTCCTTGATAATACTTCTTATGCGTCACTTTGATATATTTCGATAATTTTTATTTTTTTTTTAAAGAATTTTTTTAACAACCTTAACTTATATTAACTAAGCAATTGTTTTGAATACTTCTGAATCTCCCATGGAGGGAGCGGCCAGAGAAAGAAGTTAAGAGAGGAGAAGACTGCAAGCAAGAAATTTAATTGTTTTCATTCCATTTTAGGACTCCTAATGTTCAACTTCTAATTTTTCAGGATTCGACTAACGTTTTCTGTTTCCAAGTACTTGTTTTTACACTAACTTGCTTTTAAATTTTGATTATAATCGATCTGTGAAACCAGTTAGATTTTTTTTACAAAAATAATGATTAAAAAGATTTTAAAAAAGTGATAAAATTTGCAAGTGGTGACGACGTAGGTGAATAAACAAATATGCGATTTTCTGTGACTCTCGCGTTCGATTAGCAGCAACGCAATCCGATTTCTACAGAGTGCGATTTTTATGCTGCAGGAACTTGCAGGTGCGTGCATAATTTTATGCGCTGCCCTGATCCAAGTGTCGTGGATTATGCATCTGCTCCCTCCCGTCCTTTCCACCTACAATCATACGCGCGCGCGCGAGTGCACACGTACATCAGAATACAAATCTGCAGATGTAATCGACTCTAACTGTGCATTAAAAGCAAACTTTCAATCAATATTATTCAAATGTTTGTCTAAAATTATATATTTTATTGAAATTAAGAAGTTCTTTAGTATATGGAATCGAAATTTATTTCAATTCGAGAAACTTTATATAATTTTTTAGTTATAACAGTATTCGGATAAATTATTTATTTGAATTGAACAAATCGTTTTGCAGTGTGCATACATTTCTTTCGAGATTCCCCATTTTGCAGATATTTCCTTTACAAACGAAAGTCTACTTTTTTATACCTTTATTCTATATATATAATATTTTTTATGATATTTTAATTTATGTAACGATCCCGCCGAGAATTTGTAATTCGTATAGTCATTTAGTTACTGTTAAAGAGCCACCAATCGGAAGTGCTAACCATATAGAAAGAACGTTATATTAAAGGGAGCTTCGACAAAAAGAAGGAAAACGGTTCGAATAAGAAGTGGCAAAATGGCTCGTCCATCTTTTATTATCGGAGCGCGGCACGAGAGGGAACTCGATCATTCGATTATTTGAGAGAATACGTGGTGCTGAATTCTTCCCCCTTCCCTTAGCGAAAATTTGTTTTAGAAGCCTAAAACTTTTCTCTGTCTGTCTGTCTGACTCTCCCCCTTCTTTCTGTCTCTATCTTTCTTAGTTACTTCAATTAAAAATTTTAAAATTTTTACGCTCCTGATCGTAGTTTTGCGAAATAATCACTACGATTTAAACTTATAAAGACTAATCAGGTCCCTTTTAACATATTATATATAACTATAGAGTGATAAATAAATAGGGATGTAATTATTCGTGTATTAAATATGGATACAGAAAAAAAATGAGATTTAATAAAATCAGATATATTAAATATTCCAGTTAAACAGATTGCGAACATTGTATAGCGAATGTCTAGTAGTTACGTTCACGAGTAATTATATATACATAGTAGGTATATCAACGCATAAGGAAGAAATAAGTCTTAAAAGAGATGACCAAAAGGCAGCGGCTACAGTGCACATTAAAACACCAGTATATAAAGCTGTCCTCCTTCTCCAGCTCCAGACCAGCCTCCTCGTTTCATCTTGTCTTTCTTTTCTATTTTTTTCTTCAGTGAAAAAATATTTACAGCGTGCGCACGCAGGCGGTGGTTCTCCTTTTTTGGTTGACTCATTATCCACTGTTTACTCCTTCATTCTGCATCTCTTTCTTTTTCTTACTGAAGGTAGCGCCGCGTGCGTGATTCTATATCCGTACATATGTATAATGTAATGTAATGTGTATATAAGATGCTACAAAAACAACGCAGGTAGCACCCGCGAGTTGCCGATTGCCGAGTTGCGTTCGCGCGTGCGCTGGATGCAGCAACGGGTGCAAACGCACACGAGAGAGAGAGAGAGAGAGAGGAGGTAGCGAGGGAGGGGGTACTCCACCCCCACGCGTCGCGATCAATACGCGATATTCCTCGCGGCGCGCGGCACGAGCAAGCGCGCCTCCGATTCTCGGTAGTTTCCTACCTACCTATCTATCTACATATGTACGTACCTCCCTCTCTATCTATTCTCACTCACTTTCTCCTATTCTCATTCTGGAAGAAAGAAGAAAATATACTATTAACGATACTACTATTCCCCCTCCCTCTATTTTATTCCAGTCCCTTTTTTCTTTGATTTCGTTTGGCTTCGTTCTCATCTTCATCGTTTTTATCTGCTCTCTATCGTTTTCTCCGTTCTCTCTCCTTCAAAAGCTGTCCCAACCATTAAGGCTGCCCTTGAATTGCGCGCAAAGGGAGAAGAAGATTGAGCAAAACGTCAAATGTAGATTTTTTTATTAATCTCTGTTTGAATAGAATATTTAAAACAAATTTTAGTAATTCTGTAAAAGGACATACTAAGATTAATGGTATACAGTAATATTATTTTCTGTACATGATTTATATAATCAAAGGGTGGTAGATAGTAGAAATTTGATATTTTGTTAAATCATAGAATTCAAAAGAATAATTGACATAGGATATTTCTTATGACGTAACATCAATTTTAGAAATTGAACATCTTGAATCAATCAATCAAATTGAATTCTACTTAAAATAGAATATTGTGTGAAATTCCCAAAAGGAAAAGATAAAAAAAAGAACAATGGACAACACGTGTTCACCTCGCAAACCAACGATGAACGTTCAAGTCGATGCTGTGGCGAGCGCGCTTGGCAGCACGCGGATTTCCTCGCGCGCCGTAGCCGGTGCATTATTATGGCCAGGCGATCGCGTCTGTCAGCGCTCGATATATAACGGCACGCATAGAGAGAGAGAGAGAGAGAGAGAGAGAACGGTAGCACACGGTGCTCTATATCTCTTCCTCTGTCTTTCGGCGCGCATATATATATGTATATATATCGGGCGGCAGCAGCAGCCAGTAACAGCCAGTAGCCGCGCGCAATTCGTTTCGGAGCTGCGCTACTTGGTCTCTCTGTTGCTATGCTGGTTTCTCTTGCTTGTGCGCCGTGGTCGCGCACCGCGTCGTGCTTGCTTGCCGTTTCTATATACCTCCTCTTTTTACCCCCTTTCCAAGTTACTTTCTTTCTCTCTTCCTCGCTCTCTGTCCATCTTTCTAGCTCTTGTACAGGCGGGCGCGTGCGCACACACCCTTTTCACTAGACCGAGCAAACCCCCTTGCGCACACTCGGGCGAGGGAAACGAACGGTGAAGGATTTTAGGGAGAGAAAGATAGATAGATGGAGAGAGAGAGAGAGAGAGAGAGAGCGTGCGGTGTCGTCGACCGACCGACGTCCTGCAGGACGGGTTCTTTCGTTCTTTATCCCCGTACTCACTCGCCCCTTGCAAGCCAGTTTCTACCCGTAGATACGTATATATGTATTTTAGGTGGTAGCTGGGAGTGCTAATGGTAGTAGTATATATAGATTTGGTTCAAGTTCCTCGCTCGTGTGTTGAGGAAAATGAAATGAAAACGTGGTCTGAAGTCTTAGTAGAAAGGGAGAGGGGAGAAAAAGAGATGTGTATTTATTTGACGAACAGAATTACCTAATAAATGACATATTCCGAATAATAAATTAATATAAATAAATACACAAAATATTTCGTTATTGCATAGCATTTTATAAAATATGAAAATCAAAGAATACATAAATACTGTATAAAAGTACAGTAAATCTGCCTTATAAATATCACAGATAGTTATAATATAGCAGAACATAAAATAGTATAATAAGTAAATTATAACAAAACATAAATAAAATCGAAAATGCAAATATTAAAGAGCAAATTATGATACCTACCAGTCAATGAAAGAAAATCAGTAAATAAATCAATAAACTCACACCTCAGATTCAAACACTCGCGTCATTGTCTCAATAAATGCATTCATACATAAAACTTATAATCAGGCGTAAATGGGACAAAACAGACGAAAAATGGTAAATTTACACGTATTAAACTAAATTAAAACTTATGGGGTGTCCTCTTATTATTAAGTTAAATCTGCTAAGAGAAGGTAGATTACGAACCTGTACTAGAAGGTTATTTCAATAATGGTCGTCTTAAACTTGGAAAAATCGTTTTCCAATCACAGTGCTCATATAGGGAAGATTAAGCTCTTTTATTATCCGCCTGTAGAATTCCCAGAGCATAATATTAGTGAAAAAATACGCTATATTTGATATATATTAAGTATTTGGGTAAATGCATATGTGTACGTATGTACACGTGACCCACTCTAACATATCCTGGAGGAGTGATATGCTTTACATACCGTATACAGTATAGAATAAGCTATAATAAATTCTATTAACCTTGTTTGTTACATTTTTTGTGACCTTCCTCGCGACGATAGTGTAGAATCTAAGATCATAACTGAGACATCTACAGTATCTGCTATCTAACGAGATCCCATTCCATGACCAACCAAAGTCAAGACCGTGTTTAGTTTCGGTTATAATTTTGTGAGATACCAACATTATGAGGTTGGTCTTACCATCGTTTAGTCTCCAATTTGCCACTGCTCAATTAGTCCGTAAAAGCAAAGTTAATCCCTCCCCTAGCCGATTGTAAGAGAACTAAAAATAAACTTTGTAGATTGTCAGCATACATAATAGGCTTAGAGGGGTTAAGTAACAGGCTCAAGTTATTAATCTATAAGCAGAAGACTAATGATCCGAGACAAGTATCTCAGACGATTTTTCCTTTAAATTTATAACGGACAGCAGAAAGAGAGAGAAAGAGGGGGGGTGAAGATTATAAGTAGATAGCAATAAGAGTAAAAAATTCATTACGGTCCTTATATTTGTCTCATTTTTTGCTATGTCTTCCCTTATTTTTTTCACATATTTACTGTTATTCGATTTTTGCATTTTCTTTCTCCATAATTTTCATTTTTTAGATTTTTTTGAGCCTTCTTATGCCGCTAACCTTCTTGTACGACTTGTGTGCGCCGCGTGTAGTTTAGCATTATATTAGCTGTGCCTTTCTTGCACATCGCGTGGCCTCGTTGTTAAGGTAATTTTTAGGAAGAGAGAGTGAGACACTCTGAACAGATGAAAGAATATGTACAGACATTCGTCGCGTTGGGGTCAATGATTTGTTGAACTATACGAACTGCGCAGGATTATCCTGTGCTTCCGTTGCGCTATACGATCGATCACGCGCGCGTGCGCACACACACACGCACACACACGCACACAATTAATTATACGATGAATGTATATATATATATATATATATATATATATATATGGATTATTTTATTAGATCGTTCAGCTGCATGCGCAATCATGCTGCTTGGAGCTAATTTAAGACATGCGCGGAAGCAAACGCATTCCACGAGACAGCGCGCGCTCGTCCCGAACTGTTGTTGCCAAGCTTTACGAGCATCCGATGAAGACATTAATCGAAGGAGATTTTTATGATAGTTATAAATATTTTTTGATCCTTTGGACACGTTGTTTATAATATCCGTATATAACTTGCATTCAATTATTGTATTTTTTTATTTCACATGCTATATAATAGATAGGTCTAATTACATTTATGTGAAAATTAAATAATATATTGACTGCTGTAAAGAACTTCCAAGATTTAATTTATTTTATGACATTGAAATGGCAAATAATCCTAAAGGGTGGGCCAAAAAACTTCAAATTAAATGAAATAAGGACACAGTCATTTGGACCTGATATGATAGTTATGTTTCTACATAAATATAAATATATGTATTCTATTAATTATGAAAAGAAATAAATCGATTTCAAATAGTATTTATATTTAATTTCTTTTTTTCTAATTATATTTTTTACTACATGATGTATTTGATTAAAATGTAAAGAAAACAATTATATCGCATTTATTCTGCTTTTTTAATGTGCTATGAGTTTATAAAAATATAGTATAATGTTAATAAATATTTTAAGTATAAATGTCAAATTTTTAATTCAAAAAATTCACTGTATATACAGTCTGTACTATCTGAACTCCCACGACTACCCTTTTTTATGCAATGGAGCCATCATAGGTATGATGAACGTTTTCTTTCTCAGATTCAATTTGGCCTTTATAAAAAAGTATATAAAAAGTTACTCTCCAAGTATTACTTTTTCAAAATCAGATTATTTTCTCTTATTTTCACAATATTCATTATTCAATTTTATTTAATCTTTTTCTAAAATAAATCGAGATCGTCGGACCGAGAAAGCGAAATCGAGATCGCACCACCCGCAACCAATTTGGCAAAGGAGAGGAGGAGCGAGTGCGCACCTATACGCATTCGAAAGATTAAAGCATCAATATATATATATATATATATATATATATATATATATATATATATATATATATATCGTGAAACAGAATCGTGAAACAGAACCGACGGAGGAAAGGGAAGCACAGACTTTGTGTAAGATATAGGCGTTGTAGCTCGTCGATCAGCTGGTTTCCTCTTCTCCCGCCCCCACACGACGGGATTTGTTGCGATCATTGTGCAATCTTTCTTTCTCTTTTTCTCTGCACTTCCTTTAGCGAGTCGGTGCCATGCTACCAACGCCGCCTTCGTCGAGGGACTATCTAGTATATACAGTGAGAGAGAGAGAGAGAGGGGGGGGGGAGAGAAGATAGAAAAGAAATATTCTTTTCGCGGGCGGTATGTAACTTGGAGCTAGTCCTCTTTTCTCTCTATATACTGCAGCACTACGATCCTTATATCTGACATTTCGGGCCAAAGCGATGGGACCCCCGTTTTATAAAGAGACGCTTTTACTGATTGACGCAAAAAGCATACTTTTTCGTTTTCTCTTTTTTCTACTCTTTCTTTGCAGCCCTTATACAGACGAAGCAATTTCTTAACTATCTACTTCGCTGCTCCAACTTGTTTTCCCCATTCTCCCTGCTCCATCTTGTAATGCATTTTCTCCCCTCTCCTTTTTGTCTATCTCGTCATTTGATAAGAAAATATACATTATAGAGCAACTCGTCGCAGTTTACATGACATTGTGTAGCTGTTTCTCTCTTACATTGCCAAGGAAGATCCGTTGTACTGAAGCTCACTGTATACAACAACTAATTGTTTTCGCGGCATTGCTATATATGCTCGCTCTCTCTCTCTCTCTCTCTCTCTCTCTCTCTCTCTCTCTCTCTCTGCGAGTGTGTGTGCGTGCGTAATAGCCTCTACGCGCGTATAATAGCAGAATCTGTAAACGGCGACTTGAATAAATAGGCGGCCTTGTGTCTTGATTAAGTCACAAGAGTTGCTATTTCTTTATGCGGAAAGTGTGATATGACGTAGGGCGTCCGCGTGTTAGTACACTGCTAAAAATTTCTTTAAAATGTTTGAAAAAATTCTAAGCTATTTTACAAAATCCTTAAGAATGACAATTGTGGCTTAATTTAATATTCATAGTTTGAACTTTATTGAATTATCTAAAGTATTTATGCATATTTATACTTGTGTAAATGTATATATATATATATATATATATATATATATATATATATATATATATATATATATATATAGTAATTCAACAAATTTACTCACGGTGTTTTAGGTAAATAACATCATTTTTATTTTGTATTGGATAAGTGGTCTTTTGAAACATTTTAGATTTATTAATTTTTGTTCAAACTAAAATATATTTATGTCAATATTATACAAACACCTAAAGGCACCGTATGTACATATATTTTACAAAGGTCAGCTTATCCAATGCAATGTAAAAAATTAATTTATTGTAACTAAATATGATTGTAATTTTCCTTGAGAAAGCCTAAAAAATAAGTATAAAAAAGGCATTTAAAGGTTGAAACGTTGGTATTTTCTGATAATCTTGAATATTTTTAATATATTAATTATCAGAACAGTATTAAATGTATGAATAGATAACGTATATAAAGGCCCCTAAAAATATCAAATTCTTCATCCTTTCAAAATTTTTTAATATCATAATTATACAATTTATAAAAATAATAATGAAAACTGCAAAAATTTTCGGTAAACTTATTTTTAAAACAGCATTTGAAAAGTAATTCATGTAATATTAATAAATTGACGAAATGAAGAAAGGAGTTTATTTTCAAAAATATTATTATAGAATCAAATTATAGAGATAAAATTCATTGGCTTTTTATGTATCTTGTTCTGCACACTAATTCTTCTCGATAAGGTAGCAGTGGCACGTTGCATCAAAATAACAACTTTTTTAATTTTTTAAAAATATTTATAGTTTTTTTATTTTTTATCTAAAATATACGATGTACAGGAATTAAAACTGTCTGTAGAAAGAATGTTTAAGAGTATCCCGAAAAAAGTAAATAAAATGTGGTCGCCTTTTGGAATCTCGCACATAAGCGGAATAGAATTTCATTACTTAAAATTTTAAGAGTTAATAAAAATATTTTGTAATAACTGGCACCTAAAAATCATAAAGTATGACAACTGTATTAAATATTTAAGCAAGAAATATATTTATATGAAATTATTCTTTAACAAATCATAAACCAATCTGAACTTGGTATTTTATAATACTATGTAATTTTTTACATCTTCTATATATAGAAATAATGGATACCTATTTCAGAATTTTGCTTGACAAATTTATTTTCGTAAGTATAACATACATTTTTAAAAATTTCATAGATTTACTCCAAGACCTCATACTTTAAATTGATCAATTCAGACTATATTGATCGCATCTATTTGGAACTTCTTCACTTGACACTTTACTTTGTAATTTAATTTAAAAATAAATTAAAAAAATATTGTTTGCTAAAATTTTTAAACATTCATAATTTAATTGTTGAAATAATTGTAACATGCCCGTCTCTAAACTGAAATCGATTTTGAAAATACTATTTTAATGCGATATTCTCATCTACAAAATCTACTTTTAAAAATGATGTAACTATTAAATCAGAAATTATGAAATATTTTCAAAATATGTAAGGTTTTTAGCGAGCGACCCACGCTGCACTTTCGATTCCCGAACTAGTAGACAAATCATCTTTATAAGTGATTGATTTAGCCAATGAAAAAAATTTATAGATATTTAATCTTATCGTCTGTGTTCTTCATTCGATTATCTCAAAAATTTATTATATAAAAATGTTGTTGTTATATTAGATCAACAGTTATTAAATATGTAAAACGCCGCACGCTACACATGTATTAAAATTTCTCAGATACTCGTATATATTTTCCAATTCCAATTTTAATATTTATATTATATGACGGTTTGAATATAATTATTGATTTGGTTTATGAGTAAAAGGATTAAAAGGATTCTTGAATTCTCAAAATTGGTTGAGTTTGTCACTTGTAATCGCAGCAAAGACGATTTTCCTATTACTGAGAGATGGAACACTACAGCGTAGGTCCCGGATCGGCACACTGCATAACTTGAACGCGGAAATATTCAATAATTTTTTATCGAATAGAGACGTCATCTTTTTGAAAAATAGATTTTATAGATGAAAGAATATAGAACAAAATACTATTTATCACAATCTATGTTTCAATTATTTAACAATTTCATTGTCTATTAACATTTTTTTAATTCGCTGTCAAAGATTACATAACAAAGTATTTAAATGAACAAAGTTCAGCATAGATGCGATTAATATAGTTTAGACAATCAATTTCAAACACGAAGGTATTAGAGTAAATCTACCAATTTTTTCAAAATTTTAAAGTATCAAGTTATTTTGACGAAATTTGTGCAATTACTGTAAAAGAATTGACTATATAAAGTTTCGAAGATGATATTTTAATCGCGGTATATTATATAAATTTAATTTTAAATAACAAAACTTCCTAATTTAAATATACATGTATTCGACATTTAAAACCATTTATAGAAATTGTACTTGAAAATTTTGCAAATTATGGGAACATATAGGGGGAGAAAATTTACAATGTTATCTTGACAATGTTAGAGTGAAAAATTTTGAATGAAATGACGACTATTAATCTTTTTATATCGAAAAAAGTCATTGATTATATCTTTATTTGATTGATAGAAAATATGCTAGCTTCAACTATAGCAAATTAAAAAATTATTTTGGATTTATTATTTTCAACAGCATTTACAAATATATTTCCATTATTTCAGTCGGTCAGATGTATATTAGTATAGATAGTATATTATTGAAGATTTTAATAACACGTTAACAAAGTCTCTTCGAACAATCAATATTTGTGATTTATGTGTGTATATATATATATATATATATACAAACTATCTGATATAAATGTAAGTAAATAACATAATAAGTGTAACTAAATATTGGTTTACACAAAAACGTTTAAGTTCAAGTATGCATTGATGGATAGGAGTTTTAAAGACATCAATGTTATTAGTCTGGACCGAAGATAAATCTAATAATTTTATGTTACAGAATTTTGAGCTATTCGTCTACTATTTATTAACTCCAAATTCATATTGATGATGTTGTAGTAGATTTAAGTTCTTTGATAAAATAAATCGTTTACATTGATAAAAAAAATAATAAATTATTCAATGTCTTTTCACAAACCTTCGTGAATATTCAATCTAAAATTAATTCATTTTAATTTATTCAATGGACTGAGAACAATAGTTTACTTTTCGTACTGTTCTGACAAAGATACTATTCCTCAATATCTTTTAACCATTTAAATTACTATAAACGTTGCAAAGACTGGCCCGCAGGCACACGTCAAAATTATCTTTAAATTATATTCTTATAGTACTATATTTTACATTATAAATAAGTAAGTGCATAGGCGTACTTTTAATAAGCAACTTTTTTATTGAATAATAAGTAATAATTTCGAATCTTACACGAATTGGTACTTATACATATTTACATATACTTGACTATGTAAAAATTGATTTCAATCGTTTCTTTTGTTGAAATGAGAAATAATTGAATATAATCCTGAAATGTCATTTTATTACTATCTTAGGCTATAACTTTTTTTAAGAATGAATAAGGTTTAAGTGAAACTGTGGAGTTCAATTAGTAAAAAATATCATTTATTTAAATACAATACATTTTAGAGAAGAGCTTTAAAATGATTAGAATGTCCAATACACCATAAATACCTTATTCTATACTTTGTATAAAGTAATTTTAAAGATATGTATCTACATATATGTATATATATATATATATATATATATATATATATATATATATATATATATATATATAATATCATATTATATTATATCATATCATACTAATTTATAAAGACAAAGCGTGTTTTTGTTTGTGCACGATAAATAAAAAAACTAGTGAACCGATTGTTCTGAAATTTGACATATAGATTCTATATTATCTTCGAAAGGACATGGCTGTTTTTATTGAAAAATATTTTACTTTCATCGATAAATTTAAGTTAATGGTTTTAACAATCAGTTTTACCAGCGGCCACTAGGCGGTGTCTTGAATCACGAACATCAACTCAAAGCAGTTCGCTTAAAGTATTAATACCAGGCCAGCTCAAACGAATGCTCATATCCAACTTTGGGATTCGTATCCTAAAAGAGGTGTGAAGTTAGTCGATGTAACCTTTTTCGTTCTTCAGGTTAATCTGACACTACTCTCACACCTTATGGATATTGTTTAATTTTTGTAAATTTTATTTTCTCTTACGTGGGAAAATCTTTCTCTATCTTTCTTTCACCTTCTCTTATAAAATCTCTTAAATCATACTAAATATAGTTTGTGACGACAAATTATATTTTTATTTTTATACATTCTATTAAATTCAGAATTGTGAAAAGAGACTATGCTTTTTTTAGTTTGAACAAAAGAAATGATGGCAAAATAGGGTTCTTTACCAACAACCTCGAAACTATGTATATATAAATAAAATATATCGTTACTACTGCATAAAAAGGCAATATCCATCGTCTCCTAAAAAATGTGCTCTAAAAACTTTGCTCAAAACGACTTCTACGGGGAGTGTTGTGTTTAGTCGTTAGGAAGTAATGCTAGCTTTCTCGGGACGAGTTCTACTGGGACTATGTTTAGTTGGTAGGAAATGCTGTTTAGGTATGTCGGGACAAATTCTACGGCGAGTTTCGTGTTCGGATGATAGAATGTGATTTCCAGGTGTTTTTGAACGATTTCTACGGGGAATTTCGTGTATAGTTGGTGGAAAACAATGTCCATGTATGTCAGTACGACTACTATAAAAATATTCGTATTCTATCATTCGAACACGCACACTCCCAGTAAGAGTCGTCCCGGAATACCTGGACATTGTATTCTATCTCTCCAATACAAAACTCTATAGTAGTCGTCCCGAGACATTTCCTATAATCCGAACATGATACTCTCCGAAAACGTCGTCTCGAGACACCGAACATGTTTTTCTACCGCTTGAACTCGAAAGTACAATTTTTTCGATCGAAACCATATTTAAGATATATATATATATATATATATATATATATACATATATAATTTCCAGAAAAAATCTTATAAAGGTACCGAATTTACAAAGATTATCGTAAGTTAGTCGAGAATCCTAGCAACTAATGATTTAGGAGGTCCGATTTAGGTCGTATTATTTATAAAAACAAATATTGTCGTACCTTGCCTAATGGATTTAAATGGATTAATTAATGTAAAACAGTACGTGATAGGTTCATATGTTGTCGAAATGAAACAATATATTTGATTATTCGTGACTTGAATTTGATTATTCATGATTATTTCTGCATTTTTTTCTGTATATATTTTTTAAGAATAAAATGTATTTGGTATAAATACAAGGGACTTCTTATTGATTTTACTCATTACAAGATATGCGTATAAAAAATCGATTGTAAAGTAATGACTAATTGCTTGTGTTACGATGCCGCAGAATCAAACATCTCTAAATATTGGCACGTTTAAATTTATCGAGTATATATGTACGAGGGTGGATTGATAAGTTTCCGGCCTGACCAAGAAAAACAACGTTTTTAAGAATTTTTTTTTATTTCTCAGCATAATCTTCTCCAAGGTTGATACATTTCTCGTAGCGGTGTTCTAGTCTAGTAATGCTATCTCTATAGACTGATTCATCAAGCTCCTCAAAATTCCCATTTACAGCTTCGATTACTTCTTTATTGTCCGCAAATCTCTTACCGCCAAGCCATTTTTTGAGGTAAGGAAACAGATAATAGTTACTCGGGGCTAGATCTGGACAGTAGGGAGGGCGCGGCATCAATTCAAACTTCAGATCATTGATTTTAGCAATCGCAACGATTGACGTGTGCGCTGGTGCGTTATCGTGATGAAACAAGATTTTTTTCTTCGCCAGATGAGGTCGTTCAATTTTAACTTCGTGGCTCAAACGTTGCAATAACTTTGCGTAGTATTGACCAGTGATAGTTTTACCCTTTTCAAGGTAATCAATGTATATAATACCTCTTGCATCCCAAAAAACAGTAGCCATAACCTTGTTCGTCGAAAAAATTGTTTTTGCCTTCTTTGGAGTTGGTTCTCCTGGTCTAATCCACTGTTTAGACTGTTGTTTAGTTTCAGGAGTGTAGTGGTGGACTCAAGTTTCGTCAACGGTTACGAATCGACGCAAAAATTCGCTTGGATTACGCTTATACAACGCCAAATGGGCGGTAGAAATGTTCTTTCGAATAAATTTTTGATCGACTGTTAGCAAACGCGGCAACCAGCTTGCACAGAGCTTTTTCATATACAAATGTTGGTGCAAAATATTTTGTACACGTTCATATTACATCTTATAGGTCTCAGCTATCTCATGTACTTTTAGTCTGCGGTCTTTCAGCACTACTTGATGGATTTTTTCGATCATATCTGGAGTTGTGACCTCAATGGGGCGTCCTGAGCGAGGCTCATCAGAGGTGCTCACACGACCCTTTTTAAACTCGGAAACCCACTGCTTAACGGTTAAATATGATGGGGAGGATGTCCCTAGTGTTGAGTTCATCTCTTCTTTAATTTCCTTCAGCGTTAACCCCTTGAAATAAAAGTATTTGATGGCAGCACGATTTTCCAGCTTTTCCATTTTTACGAAAAACACAGAGGCGTCTTGTTCAGCGTGCTCTCAAACCTAAACTAACATGGCGGTCGGACTAAAACTATAGCTACAAGCTATCTAAGGATGGTACTATAGAACGCCACCTCAAGGTAGGCCTAGTGGCGCTATGTCTTGGTCAGGCCGGAAACTTATCAAACCATCTGCGAATTATGCATTTCTCGACAGTTGCGATCGATGAGAGGAAGAATTTCGCACTATAAATAAAAAAGTGTATGTCCATAAAAATGTAATATTTTTTTGCAGTAGTAAAGGGATGAAGTGACGGTTAATCTGAAAATTTTTTTCACACTTACCACAAGCATTCTGCATAATTCCTCTACCGAGGTCGGGAGGGAGAGAGAGAGAGAGAGAGAGAGAGAGAGAGAGAGAGAGAGAGAGAGAGAGAGAGGCGCTGCTGCGTTGGTCTTCATAAATTCTCATATCGTAAAAACCGAATGAATTATTCAGGAGAAACGTCGATTAAATATAAGAACTTGCGGCGTATGCACGTACGTGCAGTAGCAATGAAAGGCGGGGGGGGGGGGAGCGAGAGACCCCTTCGTAAACTGTATTTTTCCCGTGCTGGTCTTATCCCCTCCGTTGTCTGAGTTACAATACTCGCACTGATTCCTCTTTTCTTTCTAGCCTTGCACGCTTTGCCCGATACGTGCAGCCAGTTTCTTAATGCAAAACGACGAATGTTGCCTAGGACGTTCCAAATAAACTATATTTCGTGTTTCTTCACATAGTCTCTTCTCTCTCTCTCTCTCTCTCGCTCTCTCTCTCTCTTGTCTTATTTTGATTGTGAGACAGTGTAAAAAGAGGATTGGAAGTAATGGTCGTTTAGGAGAGTCAGAAGGATTGACGCTTCCTTTTCAAACATATGGACCCGCCATAAACGTATTTTCGCCTCGTGAAACCAATTTTTTAAGATTGAGTACCGAGACATTTGTAACTGAATTAATACTAAGACAATTAAATTATTTCATAAACTGTGCATAGGAGTGCATTCAGGACATATCCGACTAACCCCAATGCTTTAAATGCAACCTCCGCAGCCTGCCTGTGATGTACTAGAATGATAGTAAAGCTCTTTCTCAATTTTAGAACTTTTATAGATAGAGGTTTAAAAATATTCAACTATTAAATTTTAAAATATTCAATCAATTATTTGAATCAGGACGTTGAAATATTGCAAGTAAATTAGAGACATGCGTACATTAGTACAGATGATCTAATCATAACTTTTGCCCTTAACAATACTTGTTTCACAAGATCCATTACTTCAAGTCTTGAAGGTTTTGAACTTACAGTTATATATTTGATTATTTTTACATATATCAGGTACATTTTAATTATTTAGCTCGACAATAAGCTTAGTAAACAATCGTCTTTCATCATTGAAGTACTAAAATTGTTATATTATAAAAATTCGCCGTCGAAATTTTTGCCATATTGCGCCGCCTTAGAATAGTTAGATTTTACTCTGACATCTCTTTAAATATAAGAATCAGAAATTGCCCGTGTTCGTTGCAATGTGAATAGTTCTTTATACGTGCATTCTAAACAAATAACATTCCTGATCGCGTCGTAAACTTGTAGAAAGGCAGTGTGTTAATTAAATCAAGTATGATCGAGATTAATTTGGCGCAGCCTATTGCGTGTATGAGTATTAAAATAAAAATAACTCCTTTAAAAGGCGATTAACCCCGGCGCACTCTTCCCAAGCAGTTGTAGGTCAGCTGTATACCGAATAGTGAATGACGAAAATGCTCTTACTCACTCTCGCATATTAATTAAATTTAGTTCAAACTCGATCTTCTCTTCCTTCTAAAGAGAGACAGGGAGAGAGAGAGAGAGAGAGAGGAGAGAGGTGAAGACGATAGAGTAGTGAGAGAGGGAGAGAAAGAGAGAGACGGCGAGAGAGATACGAGAGAGATAGGTAGAGATACGAGAGATAGGAGATAGGGAGATAGAGAGAGAGAGAGGAGAGAGAGAGAGAGGATAGCGAGAGTGAGAGACCTTGCGCGATAGATGAGAAGGGAGAGGAGAGAGTAGAGAGAGAGAAGAGAGATAGAGAGAGAGAGAGAGAGAGAGAGAGAGACAGGACGTGAGGCCATCCTCCCGAGGAATTGCGTCGACCTTGCTTCGAAAGTGCGTATGATTACGTCACTGGCTCCTTAGCAAGAACGTGTATTCTCTATTATACATGTGCTTTCCTGACTCTCTCTCTCTCTCTCTCTCTCTCTCTCTCTCTCTCCCCTCTCCCTCTTTTGTTCTCTTGCTGCCATTTCCATTCGCACTATAGTATTCATGCGCGACGCGTAAAGTTTCGGCATTCCCGGATGTAGGTTAATATGATATAGGAGAGGGGGAGGGAATGAGAATATGAAAGCCTGAAGAGTAACGCCAATGGTGAGATGGTCACGACTGTGGTGGTAATAGCTTAACCGGTGCATGGCCCACGCGAACGAGAAAACCGATGATGATATTTATTGGAAGCGCGAGACAGTAAGAACCGAGGTCGATGTACTGGCAAATTTGATGAATTTTGCGTAAGAGATTTTGTAGCCAATGAATAAGGAGAGAGCTTTTTTTTTTAATTCATGGATATTTCTTTATTCTTCATATGTGATTTACTCGATGAAATCAGATTTTTCAGCAGATAGCTCGATAAAATAACTTTCAATGGGTTGTGACAACACTTATGTGGCACATTCTTATTTATTTTTGATATATATTTTTACATTGAAAATATGGCGTACATCTAAATTGACGTTTACTTTTTTGCAAAAATATTTTTAAATGTTCCAAATTTCAATGAAAAAAGGTTAAAGCGTTATACTATAACAATCACCGCAGGGCGATAACTTATACCCATTATCTCATTGTTTAAACTATAAAAATATAAACAACTCAAATTTAACTCCAGTCAAAATTTCCAAGCGATCCAAACTATTAATTGTTAAGATTTTGAATGAAAAAAAAAAGATTTTGTAACAATAATGATCATAGACGGAGGCTTATACCATATTAAATTGTAGGGAAACTCGTTAATATTTTACCGTTCACATTTTAACGACTCTCTGAAAATTTTTTAGCTGAGAGATAATGAATTTTTTAAGTTTTTCAAAATCTAGGTACTGAATGGCTTTATGAATTACGAAACTGCCTGCTATAATCAATAACGTCTGTAATATTCGGAGGTTCATCGATATTTCACAGAAAGAATAACATTTTAATTTGTTATTGTTAACTGAATGCATCATTCGGGTTCCGATTTTTCCTCGTTTATGTTTTGACTAGCTGCAATAAATTATCCGAAAGAAGCTTTAATACATATTTAAATTGATTCAGTATTTAAAACTGATTTAGCTAAAAAATTTTTTTGTATTATCCAAATTTAAATTTACAAAAATAATGGCAACTCAACGTGAAGTCAACGTAAAAAATCAATTCTTAATCGCATTGAGTAATAGACTCTTCCCTCACTAAATTGCAGCAGAGTTATTCGCTAAATCACAATGATTTTCATCTGAGTCAAATTTAGAGATTGAGTACATTTAGTACTTGAGATATGTTGCTTCTGTATTTGATTATTGTACTGTGACATTACTATATTTTGCTATATATACAAATTTCATATATAATATTAATGTATATTAATAGAAACATAGTTCGATTTGATTTTGGTTTCAATAATATACAATGATACAATGAATATGGAAACTTATATATTTTCTAAAAAGCAATTAAAAATTATTCTCTAAACGACAATAATTGAAAAAAAATTATCATCGATGAAGTGCAATAGAAAAATTGCAGTACTCACAAAACCTATCTAAATAGCACGCGTTAACTTCTAATGTAAGAAAAGAAAAAAAGAGGCATAAGCTTATTTCTGTTCTGTTGCCCCTTATAATTACAAAAATTACACGGCAGAAAGGAAAGCTCAAGCTTTCGAAAAATTTTAAGTTGTTTTAGAAAATCGCGGCCGAGTAGGTACTGTCGTGTCTATACACTACTTACTCGTGCCTTGACGATGATGTGTAGCTAAAAGTCACATAAGAAGGACAGGCTATAGCTTGGGGGGTGTAGACAAAACGAAAATAACGAATGAAACATGTAATACCCAGAAGAGTGGTGGTTCTGCCTGAGTTTTGGAAAAGATGGGCATGAATGTGAAATGGAGAATGAACAGAACATAGAGTAGAATATTCAAGATGATGAAGAAAGTGAGGGGGAGGCGAAAAAGAGGCAAAGGAGGGGGTGAGTTGAGAGAGAAAGTTTGAATAAAAACAGAAAGAATGATAAAAAGGCCGACTACTATGTGATGTGTATATATTTCGAGTAGGCCACACTATGCGACATAGAGCCTATTAAGAAAGCGACGTTGTGGGCGGCCACTTTGAGCATGGTTATTCTTATCGTTATTATTATTTTTTTACCACCTTTGCCTTCTCCATTCTTTGTTTCAAGGTGCGACCCTATGATTTGCGGCTCCCCTCTACGCGCGATGAATTCTTGAACCTTTAACTGCTCCTCGCAGGCGGAATGTGAAAAGGTTAAAAGACGCGCACCTTGCGCTACGCGCTACAACACGGCGCCAATAACATATACAGTTAGTTCTCCTTCCCTCATCACTCATTGAGACGAGAAGAAAAATTCGTGTGCGCGGGTAGGCGGAGATGAGAGAGAGAGAGAGAGAGAGAGAGAGAGAGAGAGAGAGAGAGAGAGAGAGCGATAGAGCGCGGATATGAAAAGTAAGAGACAGGACGAGGCATGTATAGATTAAGAAACATGTAAAAGAGGGTGGGGGTACGTGCCGGCACATGTGGTCGAATCGGATTTTGACTCGATGATCTCAACTCTTTTATGACTTCTTTTCATATACGTTAGATAAAAGTATAAACAATTCAGACGAATTATACTAAATTTTATACTAGATTTTTATATACGTTGATTTCATTTTTAAATAATGGACGTTTTGCTAGATTAATTTTTAAGTTAAGTAGGTAACTTCTTTACAGTTTAGAAATAACATACAGATTATTATATAAAGTTTTGCGCTAAGCAAATGTCTAGTTTTTGATTTCGTATTTGATAGAATAGACAAAAAATATTTACGTAATCAATTTATACCATATATATAGATTTTTACGATTGTACATAGCGTTGTTCATAAGTTATCAGTGTTAGATTAGGAATCAAAATTTCAAAGGCTGTTCCAATAGCTGAAATCTTTTTTAAATGCATTTTCTTTGTGTAATTGAAAAAAGAATATTCAATTTATAAGATTTTTCAAATAATGAATTATTAGCAAAAGTTTATGTATTATTTCAATGTAAGCACATATGTATATATATATATATATATATATATATATATATATATATATATATATATATATTTAGCCATTTATTGTAATACGAAAATATATTAAACATACAAAAAAACTATAAATATAGGAATTGTTGATAATTTTTAATAATTTAATTTAAAATTTCTATAAGTATCCGTAGATTCCCTTATATATGAAATCGATAAAAAAACTACTTTAATATAGTTAGTAAATTTATAAGAATATGTATTTTCTGTATTTTAAATAAGTAAGCCGATTTTACTAAATCAATTTGTTTATAGATATAGAACTACAATGTCTTGTTTTCACATATTGAACTAGACCCTATATGCATAGATATTTTATATACTAATTTTCCATTATTTTCAATTTAAACAGATTATTTACATTAAATAGTATATTTGAGCTATACTTGTAATAATGAATAATTATTAATAATTAATAATTGAGCTCGTTTAAATACACTTACAAATTATTTTTAGCAACACTGTAGCATCTAATTTCATTTCTATACCGCGATTGTTAACTATATACATCAAAGTTGAGAGAATACTGTTGTAAACCTGAACCTTCATAATTGTGTAAAATGTGATATAGCTCCATCACGAACCGACCATATAGTGTGGGTCAAATAGAGCTTCGGAACAAGAAGCTTCCTCTATTTTGACTAGCGCAGTTTGATGGAAATTCTCTTGAAATGATGTAATTATGTTTCGATGCCATAGCAGTTTAATAGCATTTTCGGATAATTAAGGGAAGTGCACATGCGCCTGATCATAGAAGGATTGGTGTACTGAATGTACAAAGATAATTTAATTCAGGTGTAACAAAGAGGTTATTAGATATTTAGAATTAATGAAAATGTAATGTAAAAAGAGACAATCTTTCAAAAAATGATTACTTAATAACTTAACTTTTATTGGTTTTCGCTAAATGTGTTAAATATACTTCATGTATTGTCGACCATTTACTAAGCGTGTGGTTGTTGTAATAATAATGTTACGGCCCCTATGTATACTGCTCGAATGACGGATCGATGCTAGAAATAAAACCGCTTAATATTTTAAACTTTATTTATTACTTTAATAATCGTTCTTTTATTGATATACATGATAAAAACTTTTAAACAAGTATTGTAGAACTTAGCTTACGATAAAAATCAATTACAGCACAAATCAGCGAATATTTAATATTGAATTTGATTGCATACTATATTTTTCCAATAATCATTGTATTTGCAACATTATTCTTATATTTTTGAATGTTTTATATCAAATGCCTTCGAGAAATTTTATCGGTCTTACGTTCTTTTTTATAAACTATTATTATTGTAATGACAGTCGGCCTGATTAACTTCACTCTATATTCTATTTATTCACTTTTTTAAACTAACTGCATTTTTCTGGTTTTCTATAATATATATATACAAAGGTAATGTTACGAAAAAATTTTTCCAAGATGATGGTATTAAAACGACGGTTCAAGGCATAATATTTTAATAATTTATAAAATTTGCTCCTGTTGTCGATCATTAGTTTGATATTCAAAACATAAATAGCGATTTCAGAAACTTTCATATAAGTAATTTCTAATCGTTTGAATATAAGACAATCTGATAACGACAAATTGGCGTGGAGTAACGGTCATACGATATACCAGTTTGTCATATGACGCCATTTGTTATTTTATTTAATAAACATTGAAATGACCTTTGTAGTAGATTTTGGAAAGCTAGAAAGTTGTTATTCAATCCATTAAAAAAGGAGAATAAATAAAGGGAAAAAGTTGATTATTTTAAATATTATTTAAAACTGAGATTATACAAGAAAATATAAATAGTTGTTATATAAATAGTTGTTTTTAAATATAAATAGTTGTTTTTTCAATTTAAACAAGTATTTTTGAAAGTGCATTAGAGTAAAAGATTAAATTCATTAGACACATGCCGGTATAAACCATTGGACAGTTAAGTTCGTTCAGCGATGAAAAAGCACTGAAACGTATCACCACTATTCTAGAAACAAATAGAATCTTTAAGACACTTATTCTTTTAACAAATCGAAATATAAATAAGGAAATGATGTTTGTGAAAGCAATATTTCGGTTATCTTCCTTTCCACTATCACCAACATTTCCTACTCCTAAATAAGAGAGGCAGAAAACATTTATTAAGCCAATTCAACACAGATGTGACCATAACAATTGATCGGCATGCGTGAAAATTTTACTATTATTTAGAAACGGCACATAGAAAATACGACAACTTTTCTCAACAAAATCGATTCGCGAGCTTCAGACTGAATAGCAAAAAAAGGGAGAGAGAGAGAGAGAGAGAGAGAGAGAGAGAGAGAGAGAGAGAAAATTATGGTAACGTCATGATCCCTTTTTTCTGCTTGAATTAACCATCTTTCATCGGACATCAATTTCTATCAAATTGCAACATGTAACCTCTCCCTCCGCCAAGTAAAAAGCTCGTTCCGTGAGCGATATCGTGTGCGGGCACGCGCCCAACCCGTATCACGGGCAACTTGGTTTGTAGAGCTCATCATACCGAGCACCCTACACCGCTATCACAAAGAGTCGGTGTATAAGTTCGTTAGAAAACGCCAATGAAAAATTGTTTCCGATATACGGTTCTTTTTATTGTGACACTAGGTATCCTGTGAAACTGGTGTACACACGTCTACGGATGCATAATACTCTAACTTCGATTCCATAAGGTATTTCTCTCACTCTCTCACTGTATTTCTAATAAAGTTGCAAGCACTGGCGTAATTTTATGAAGGATAGAGGATAAGCTCTTCAACAAATTTTTGGGTCTCTCTCTCTTTCTCTTTCGCTCACTTTTCTTTAAATCAATTTGGGCTTTTATTGGGGCTCTGATTGCAGATTGTATTAGCACGCTGTCTATATTCCATCTCACACGGCATTACCGCTCAGCTGGAGATACCCTTTTTTGTTCATTATTCCTATCTCATACCATGAGCTAAAGTCCGGGACTGCGTGCTGAAGTAATGCGCACATCATATAATATATTAGATATTGGGATTGTCAATGACTTTCTACCGATTTTGACCATCTTGCTGATAGTCAACAAATCCCATGTAGAAATCACTTTTTTAAATGAAATTTTTTTTAATTTAATGATAAATTTAAGTTTAAAAGTTGAAAATTTTTTAAATTTAAGACCTTGGCTAACATAGAATATAAGTTTTATTTTTATTTTTAATTTTTAATTTAATTTAAGTTTTATTTTATATTTTTTAGTAGTAATTTGCATTTCAGATTATGCGGGGGTAACTCAGCAAGGGCAGTCTGACTGCCATCATATTAGTATAGAATATTATTGTATGAAGTCTGTAAGACCAATAAATATATTTATTAATTTAAATTATCAACAAATTCAACCATTGATCTCTGATATTAGAATCTTTATAAACTTCTGTGATATAAAGACTGGCTACAAGTTAATATTAAGCTACCGTATCCACGATTTCTCGGACACGAGAAGAGCAACAGAATCGGGTTTGTATAGTTCACCAGCAATCAATTAGAAACAAAATGTGCATATGGTGAAGACGTGGGCTTATGAAGCAGCTACGTGAGCTTAATATACTAATAAAGTTATTTTATAGAGTTCACATAGTCTGTATATATAAAAACGCTTTCTTTCTCTCGAATCATATCTTCCAACACTTTCGGTTCACCTGATTGCTCCTTGTCAACACAGTCGAAATCATAAACTTTAAAACGTGAATTCCATCCCTTCACGATTGCTCATCCAGAGCACGTTTACATCCACTAAAATACGATGATCTTCAGCGGAAATATGGTCCAGATTAAATTAATGTAGCCAAACTTCCCAAAAAAGGCTTTATTCGGCACCAATCATGGTATCTTCTATGAATTATAAAATGCTTTCATGAATGACTGATAGAAGGCTATGCGGTTAAGTGCGGCAAATGTCATTCGAAGATAACTGTATTTAAATTGTATAGAGTACGGTAAATAATCACGCAATAGTTTAATGCTTGTACGATCTCGTACAAAACGCTACGATTTAATTCCAACATTTAATATACTATATCCATTTTTTTGTCTGTTCGCGTGTCAAGTGTTACAGACATGCAAATAAGGCAGTCGTGAGAGGGTGAGAGAACACGAAAAATTCAACCTCCTGCACTAGAACGAGAGAGGTACATACATAAAAGAGGGATGCGCGCGGGCGTAAAGATGGCCGGGACTCTACGCGGGGTTGAAGTAGCCCTATTGAGCGAGCCTCTATACACTCTTGCGAGCGCGTTAATGAATGATATTTTTTCTCATTCAAGCCAGGCGTGCTTTGCCCTACATTTCGCGTGCGTCGCCCGCTACTTTCGATCCCTTGCGTCGCGCGCAAGCTAGTGCGATACGATTCCCACGCGCGCGACTGGCGAGCTCTCTCAGATGTATGTATATGTAACGATATCCAATCGCGTGAAATTTACAGCTAGACTATTGTCTGCGTGGTTTGCTCTCTACGCAGTATATATCGGACAGGCTACTGTTCTTTTATTGCTCCTAAACAAATGCATGCACGCGCACACGTACAGAAAGAGAGAAAAGCTGAAAAGTTCAAATGAGTATCACTATATTTTTAAACAAATCCGTACTTTTCTTTCAGTGAAAGTTACGTATTATTTATGGTATATAAAAGATGCGTATAAGTTTTGTTTGAAGGTATATTTTGTTTTAAGATAGTTTCTGTCTGTCTGGCTGTCTGTCTGTCTGTCTGTCTGTCTGTCTCTCTCTCTCTCTCTCTCTCTCTCTCTGCGCAAATTTCAATCCGAGCTTTTTCATTTCGAACTACGCGTTCGAGTTTGAGCATTAGCTGTAATTACTGATGTTTTTTAAGTAGTACGAGTCACGCAAGCGGTGGACTGTGACTTTGGTAGATAAATACAATAATTTTTTATGCACCTCTGTTCATTAAATGATCATTTCAGCACTTTTCCATGTTTTATAAACATGGAAAAGTGCATTATAACAGTTTGCATTATAACCGTTAATTAATAAAAAAAAATTAGGTTTCCACCTATATAGTTGTGAAATCTAGATCCTTCTAAAATGATTAAAATAAGGTGATCTATTCCCATGTAATTTTTTATAATTTTTAAAACTTAATTTCCAATCTCTCTCTCTCTCTCTCTCTCTCTCTCTCTCTCTCTCTCTCTCTCTTTGGGTATGTACGCGTGTGCGCGTGTGTGTGAATTAAATTTGATATAGAGTAGGTATTGGAAAATTATAGCCATATTTTTCAAATCTAAAATAAGATTGACTTGAAATCCTTTTTACTCATTGTCAATGATTATATAAATATTATATAAATATTCCATATGAGTCAGATTTTAATGAAATTGAATGAAAATTTTTTTTTTAAATATTTTAATCAATCAATTTTCTTAATATAGTCTGAATTAGCTTTTAAATTTTACTTATTGGAAAAATCAGTAAAATGAATGCATTTAAGATAGTGAAGTATTAAACTTTGATAAATAATGCGAAAGATTCAAACAATAATACTTTTGTTTATATATTTTTGTGCTTCTCAATATTTAGTTCAAAAATTGATATCGATGTCATCGTGTCCCCAGTTTCCATTAGAGAGCACTATAAGCCACTTTTAATTTCACTTCTTCTTTAAACATAATACATACATGCATGCAACACTAAGGGGCAGAGGTGCAATGCAAATCATTAACATTCATGCCAAGAGCCTACATATATGAACGCTGCCGTACGGCGTTTCATGCTCGCGAATTTACGGTACTCTCGGAAGCGTCGATCGAGGCACTGCCGCGCGCCTCGCGTCCTTCATATCGGGCTCTGATCAATGACCGGCCCCTCGCCGTGCCGGTCACGCGCCCCAGTCCAATGTGTTGCGTGGACGGTTTTGTGGGGGGAGGTGGAGGTGGTTGACGCAATATAGGTCGGGCGCCACGATCCCCACTCTCTCTCATTCCCCCCCTCTCTTGCTCTTCCTCCCTTTCTCTACCCAATCGAGGCTAATCGAGGACGGTGTGTTTGTATGTTTCAGTGAGCGCGAGGACGGTCACCGGGGGCGCACCCCTTTACGGGCGGCTGGTCGCCGAGGAGCCGTTGCCCGCCTCGGTCTGCGGGACCGGGGGCGGCACCGGTGGCGGCGGCACCGGGGTCGTGTCGCAGGAGGCACCTGCGGACATCCACGCTATGCAGGCGAGGATACCCCACAGGTTTCGGGACCCGGCCACGGCGCCGCTCAGGAAGCTAAGCGTCGATCTCATCAAGACCTACAAGCACATCAATGAGGTGAGTCACGCACTTAGCTTTTATTTATATTGCATTTTGTATAATTTCTGTAATATACCTACAAACCATTAGCAAGTTCGAAAAACGCTCGAGTGTTTTTAACTTTCCAGAATAATCGAAACAAAACAAATAGTATTCATGAGAAACAGTTTTAGTACACCAATCGCGGAAAAATTCACACGAGTACATCATATGCAATACGTAATCAATATAACAAATAATTTACTTTGCTTCCAGCATTTTCAAAAAGAAGATTATTTAAAAATGAATTTAAAAATATTTTAACCTGCACTAAGAATGAATTTTCATAGTAAACAAGTGAATAAATAGGCAATTAGTGAAAGTGAAAAAATAAACTTTTTTAAATATAATTTAGTAAACCCATTACTTAACCCTAGACAAAAAAGAATTCATATTTACATACATATGTCCGAGCAGGAAGCATACATGCAAATGAAAGGGAATTCGTTTCGAACATAAAAAGGTAAACATGTCCCAGTACAAATGTAAAGATAAAAAAGTGGAACCTTTAACTGGACATTTAATTTTTAAGTAATTAACTATTTTAATCATTAAAAAACTAATGAAGCTTATTGTTTATGGCATTATTATTTATATACACTTGGTTTTTAGTAAGAAATAGTTTCTTTATGTTTCTATTTTAACCTCAAAGATCCTGATGAATTGTACGGGAAGTCAAAACAATGAAACTTCATTTATAGTTTCTATATTATGTCTGTGGTGATGATAGTCACTTATGATAATAAAAGTAGTTTTATTATTACTGAAACGTAAATGTTTCAAATTTCGATCTGCTAGTGTAGTTATCTGTTAGTCTAATCAATCATCTACGCAAATAATGTTTCTCATTATTTTAGAATTGACATCATTCAAATCGATAATAATTTTAATTTTTTGTCACTGTTCGAGTATTGGGTTCATTTTTTGTTCTGTATGAGTATTAGGTAAACTACCTTATATAAAAATCTCGATATAAAGATATATACAAAAAAAAAATATTTTTATAGAAAATATTTTCGATGTTCAATTGAGCTACAACACAGCGTCAGGTGTAATCTAGGATGTTTTTATAAAAACGTTATGAAGATCTATGGTTGCAGGAAGTGGATAAAAACTCAAGAGAAAAAAAGAAGAAGCAGAGCCAATACTCTAATAATTTTTTGGTCAGTCAACTATGCAGAAATCGAATTTGGGTAAACGAGAGAGATTGGAAAAACAGCACCCCATGTAGTTGGCGCTTTTTTCTCGTCTCCTACCTTTTATTATTTCTCATTCCCTTTCATCTCTTTTCTATATCGCGCACGCATCCTTCCTCTGTATGCTATTCAACAACGCAATATCCAAAGAAATTATTTACCTGGGTTAACCGCCATACCACCGACAAACGTTTGAACCTTAATATTGTATAGGCGTGTTATTGTGAGATATATAAAAGAGATATAAAGTAACCAAAAAAGGAGGCGAGGGGGAAGGCGTCTTCGATAATCTGGAGAAAATACAGTTTTCGATTTCTGCACAGATCGAAGCAAATCCACTTGTTGTACTTGCTTTTAATTTACGTCCTCGTGCATCTCAATTATGACAAATACTTGTATCATCTCTAGCAATGTGGAGCATTGCAGTGCAGTACCAAATACGTGCACTGTACAAATGGATATAAATCAGAGTGTATTCTTTCTCTTTTTCACCTTTTGATTTTTTATTTGATTTGTTCCATGTTTTTGAATTCTACAAACAAATCTGTTCTTGTAATTTAGGTTGGTTCTTTAATATGTTTCTCTACATTATTAGTACCTTTGATAATTCAATTTAATGTAAGATAGTTTGAGATAATATGATTATTATTTTACATAATAAATAATATAAAAATATTTATAATAATATTTTTATATTTACTAAAAATATAAAATGTATCTCAATGTGATCGTAAAAATATCAATAACAGTATCATAGTTATTTTATTTATTTATTGTTTGTATAAAATGTTGTACAAATCTCTAAAACAACATTTTTAACAAAAATAAAATAGTTAGTTGAGTTTGATATGTTTTCCGCATATTATGAATTTCAAAACCTACACTGAGCGAAAAGAAACGTTAGCGTTGCGGCGGACCCACGTAGTTTTAACTTGAGTATTCTGCTATAGGAACGGGTATTTGAAAACGTTATTTTGACAATAACTTAATCTGTTAAATGTATATACGTAGATATATATATATATATATATATATATATATATATATATATATACCATATGATCAACTTGGACTCAGACTGGTGCATTGAAACTCCGCGCGTAAACTGAATCGGTAAAGATTTTTTTCCTATATTGTTACAACCTTTCTGGATGTTCGTGTGAAATCTGAGTGCCATTAGTGTGTGTTTATCAGCTGTTTGTTTACGACGCAAAAAGTTTGTCTGGCGTTATTGACTATGGAAAAAAAGTTGATCAACGGGTTTGCTCGAAATTTTGTCTTTCTAAGGGAATTACGGCTACGGAATTGTTGATAATGTTGCAGAATAATTTGGGGAGTCGACTTTATCGCGAATGCAAATATTTGAGTGGCATAACGCATTCAGTGAAGATCGTGAAGTCGTCGAAAACTTGCCTAATGCAAGTCGTCCATCCACCTCTGTTAACGACGATAACATCGAAAAAGTTGAGGAAATTGAGCTCCAAAATCGTCGTATCGGCATCAGAGAGTTATCAGAGGCTCTCAACATCTCTTATGGATCAACTCAACATATTTTGGTTGCATATGAAGCGTTTTAATGCTAGACTCATTCCAAAACATCTGAATCTTTTACAAAAACAACGTCGAGTAGAAGTCGCAAAAGAGATGCTTCAAAACGTAGCTGAGGACCCTATATTCATCAAACGCATCATTTCTGGTGACGAGACATGAGTTTATAAATATGACGTCGAAACTGCCTAACAATCTAGCGAATGGCGCTCCAAAAATGAGCGGAAACGGAAAAACTACGTCAAAGTCGGTCGAAAATTAAGGTGATGCTCATCGTTTTTTTTCGATTACCATAGGGTGGTTCACCATGAATTCGTTTCAGGAGGTCAAGCGGTTAATAAGGAGTACTACTTGGTCGTTTGGGCTCCCTGTGACTTTTTCCTTTTTCCGAAACTCAAAAACCCGCTTCGGGAAACGCACTATGAGTCCATTGAAGCTATGAAAAGTAATTCGATAAAGGAACTAAAGGCAATCTCAGGTGAGGCTTACAACAGCTGTATGGAAAATTGGTTTAAGCGTTGGCATGCTTGTATTGGCTCGAAAGAAGCCTATTTTGACGGCGATAAGAAAGAATTGTATTAAAATACGTAAAAAATGTTGTTCTTTTTTTGGTCAGCCCGGATCAAATTTAATCTCATAGTATATATATACAAAGTGAAGTATGTTTTCTGTTTATATACCAAGAATAATAAAATGTGATATATATATATATATATATATATATATATATATATATCACATTTTATTATTTACTTACTAGCTTTCTTTCAGGCTATTACTATTTCATTTATTATTATATTTACTTATATAAAACAAATGGCATATACTATACTACTACATTATTTACTTGAAACAAAATTCTAATAAAATTTGTCAATATAATTATAAATAAATAAACTGAATCATTTGGTTAGTTACTGTTTCTATTTATATTAGGTTAGGTATTATATTTTACTGTGAGAAACACTGTTAAAACTACGCCACTCCTAACGTTGATTTTACGAGTTAGCTAAGTACTCACGTAGAATCTACTTGACTTTTACGTTACCGTAACGTTCTTTTTCGCACAGTGTATAAATATAATCATGTGTTTTATAAAACATGTTAATAAAAAAATTTTATTCTAAAATATCGTTCTTAATTATTTTACAAAAATATATTATATAACGAAATTTAAAAAAAAATCATTGAAACAGTCATATGTGCTGGTCGTCATGAAAGAAAATATAATAATATTGTAAATACTAACAATTAGAGACATCCAAAAAGATAGTAAAATTTCATATAGAAAAATATTTTTAAAAAAATTTAATTTAAATATTAAAAACACTACTCTAATAATTGACTAAATTATTAGTTGATTTTTTATGTTTTATAGAACGAAATTAAAGATTAAATAACTGAAATAGTCAGATGTACTGTTTGTGATGAAGGAAAGCAGAATAATATATATATATATATATATATATATATATATATATATATATATATATATATATTGTATTGTAGATTTTTGCATTGGATTCATTAAATGATAATTATTTGAAAAAGAAATTAAAACTTCAAACGAAGAACTTTTAACAAAATTAAAATATAGTTAGGCGAGTTTGATGTGTTCTTAGCATAGTAAGAATTTTAAATACATTTTCTCATGCATTTTATAAAAAATTTATATAAAATACTTTCCGAAAGTTCAAAATATATTAACACAAAAAATATTCTATAATTAAATTCTAAATCAGTTCACTGGTAGTCGGATATCCTTCAGAAGAAGTGATTTCGGCGCATCAACGGAACCACACTCATTTTACTTAACGGCGCTATCGTACTTCTTTTCTAAACTCGGAAAATACGCCTTTTTTATCACTGCCTTTTCGTTCTTTCCTGGATTCACATGGAGATAAATTTTCACGACTACGCAGAGAAGAGTTCAGTATACAAGCTTATACAGAGAGAAATTTATACTAATATTTACTAACTTTTATGGAATTTTTTGGACAGACTTGGCTGAATAAAAAAGTCAAATTCAATCAAATTCTTCCAAATCAAGCTTCCAAAGCAAGAGCAAGGACTTGGGAGATATTAGATAATATTAGAACACATCGAGGATAGTCGAAGTAGCAGAATCACTCTGTCTAAAGTCAGATTAACTCGTTATTAATGAAACTTCGTAATTTAGTAAATATTTGTTACAAGTTTTTCTGTGTAACAATATCAATCTTCTTGCAAAATCTTGTTTAGAGAATATTGTCATTATATTATTCCTGCCTGTATTAATCTTAATTTTACTTTGGTATTCTCTTAGAATTGTATGGAATTTTTAAACAAAGTATACGGATAATATTGAACATCCATGAAGTACTATTTTTGATGTCTCAACTCCAGTAAAGACTTACTGAAAAACGTCGCTGAAAATGAAGATTGTATTTGATAAACGATGTGATTGAAATTCACATAAATGGACCTTTGACTTTTGTATTAAGGAAAAGTATTTAAAGAATTATATGTTGCAAAAGTAAATTTATCATAAATGTTTAATATATTGTTATATATATTTATTATATTATAAGGTCGTATCAATAATTTGGGGCTTAGTTCAATAAATTTTGTTTAGAACAAATATGCAGAATTCAAATTATTTAAAAAATATATCAATGATGCTATACTATGCTGCACTATGGTAAAACTATATAAATTGCAATTTTTATAATTTAAATTTTTCTCGTTTTTCAATGCACAATAGCGAATAAGCTTTTATTTTGACTATTCTAATTGATTTAACTATCTTACTTACTTCAATTATGAAAGTGTAATATTACGTTTTTGTTCTATTCTTTGTATACATAGCGTAGAAGAGAGTGGACTAAAATAATCTGAGTCTGATAATAATCCACTATATTTTTTCTTGAATATTTCTATTGATTTCAAAGATTTTAAGCATCTATTCTAAAATTTAAGAATTTTGATGTATAATCACATTTTCGAATTTCATTTTAAAAGAGAACAAATTAAAATATACGATAGAGAAAACTCTAAGATATCGAGATTAAGAAACAGAATTTATGAATATGTGATTCGCAGAATGGAAGAAATAACATTGCTCTGCGCACTAGTTGAAAATTATATTTGATAATAAAGAAATTTTTCTGACAATTTCAGAACTACTGCACTAGCTCGTAAATAGATCAGCACTGTCAATGTTTTTTTAATAGATTTAATTTTTATTTATCATTCAAAACTTCCACGTATGATTAAAAGCTGGTATTGGTATGGAGGTTTTTTCACACTTACTAATTTAAAAGTTTCTATTATTTACTATCATCAATTCACTGCTCAATTTTTTTTCAGTGTCAAGATTTTATTTGACATTTTTTCGTGCAGGCAAAAACCATACTCGCAAGATTTGACGCACGTAAAAAGTAGAGAATTCTGAAAATTGCAAATATTTAATGCTGAATCATAATGAGAAATTAAGGTTTGCATTATCGATAGATACATATCTACGTCTCTAAAGAAAACTAGCACGTTTCAAGCAGTTTTAACAAAGACAAAATTTTGCATGAAAAACTAATCATTTAATATTTTTGTGCAAAAGCCTAGCACAATGCGTAACTTTGCATCAGAACAATTTAGTTTTTTATTTTCCTACGGTAATCATGAATTGTGTTACTTTTCGTCGTGAAATGAACAGACTGCTATTTCCTTTGACGGTGTCGATATGTAGATAACATAATTGCATGTTAAATAAAAGAAGAACAAATGCAATATCATCATTTTATTAATTACTTGTCTTGATTACTTTCATATTCATTACAAATCACTACTTCATATTTCTAGTTTGCTTTTGCTTTATTACGTCTTTTTTTATATATTTGACAGAAAATTCTGTATTTTCCTATGCTCATGTCTAATATTCATGAATATAAAAAAAGTGTTGAACTTTTTTTTTAACAAAATAAAGTAAATTTTATGCAGCATATATCGATACTCAGACGTATTGAGTATACAAGTTTCCAGCCTTTTAATGTGAGGTTTTATTATCAAAGCATGATTACATATCCTTTATTCAAAATATCATCCAGCGGAAATCCTAACTTTTTTCTATCTTTCTGGCAATTCATGAATTCCGGGCAAAAAAATTTCTTGTCTTTCGAGCCTAAGAATGTGTCGAGCCAATTTTTTATTCCCTGTACTGAACTAAGCTCCCTGTTCTGCATTGATCAAAACAAGTAGTAGTCAGATAGTGCCAAGCTTTATTAAAACCTTCATAAGCTTATTTAAGCTATATAATAAATATTTACATAGCTTTTCGATATTAATATGTTATTAGTATTTACATCGTACCTAAATATAATTTTATACTGTGATTTCACATGCGTTTAGGAAGGTTAGAATGTTCACACAGGCTTTTATATTTAGTTTCACAATTAACGCTTCAATATTTATTGGAAATTCAATATTTATCTTGCGTAGATTTTCCAATCGTTTTGTTCTATTTTTTGAGTATAAGTGAAATTGCCATATTATGTGATTCAAATCTTCAATTTCTCTACCCCATTTGTATAGAAAATTATCTAAAATATTTACGCGAGACAATGACGCAGCAAGATTGTAATGGTTTGATCTCATTCTATTTATTGTAACAGAAATTTTGCTCCGCAAGTTTTTGTGTAGAAACCACGGGTGAATATTCTTATAGAATATTTGAAAATAGTTTTGCTTTATTGTTCGCTTGCTGAATAATTTCTATTGCGGTTTCAAACCTTGCACTTTTTTTAAACTTTTCTTTTATGTCTGTCTATGATACAGCTTTCATGTAGATTACAGCTGCAAGTGTAGCGCTTTTTGCGATTAATTTGACATTCTCATTTCCTATAATACCTATGTGCGACGGGATCCAATACAATTTCAAAGTTTTTGTTGACAGAGTTCTGAATTGGACAAACTTTTGCTTTATTTTCATTACGTAAGGATTTGTTCGGCCATAAGGATTGCAAACTATGGAGAACACTTTACATCGGATAGAATATAAAAATTATAATTCAGATTATCGAGGGCTATATCAAGAGCTTCATTAATGGCGATGCATTCCGCTGTAAATACCGAGGCTTCTTTATATATGTTTTTTTGCACGCATATATTTAGTTGTGGACATATACAGGCTAAACCGACATGTGGGGATGTTGCTATTTTACTTAATGTTCGCGACATATGCGCTCCGTGTGTTGGAAAGCACGAGTAAGAGACCGCGCGTGAGTGAGAGGGGGGAGAGAGAGTGCAGTCATAAATGAATGTTGCATTTATTGCACCGCGGCATTAAATACACGTGGCCGACAAGTTTTGGAGGCTTTTCCTAAGTAAGAGGAAAGATCCCGCAAACTCTCTGGAAAAGCAGTAGGCGTGTAAAAATGAAAAGTCCGCGCGGACCGTACGAAATTTAGAATTAAGTCGTTTGTGCTATTGGACATCGCGACAAAATCCTGCATTTCTCTAGGTTGGTGCCCCTTTTGCTTGAACCAACGGAGATGCGAAAAGTTTTGGAACATCGGCTCATAAGTTCGGGTAGCGCTTATGTACAGATGCACCGAAAATTAATAACGCTTCAGAGGTCGTCTCGCTAGGACGATCTTTTTCTCTCCGCAACAGTTTATACAGTGCGATATTTCATTAGTGTAACTTGTTACGTATGCATTTTATTCAGGGCCTAGATAATTGGTATCTCGCTGCAGTGGTGATACCGCTAGTATCACCACCAACCAGTGACGTACGTTCAAGGAAGTAGCTGTCAGGCTATTTCCTGCGCTAATCGAGGCCGTTCGCGTCTCAGGCTGTTGCCATCATTTACTGCCTTCGATCGGCAATCTGCGACATCGCGGCGTCTCCGAAACGTCGAACCTGCGGTGCTCGTGTGTATATCTGTATTGTAGGCAACAGCTTTGTTGCGATCCTTGTGATCCTTGTGGGCACACGTCGGCTGGTAAGGATTTTTCGCTCTTTTTATGAATGGCCATTCAAAATATTGTAGTCTATTGTAAGTGCTTACCGGGCATATTCTACCCTCTTTATAGTCTAGATTATAGTACCTGTAGTGATAAGTCTTTCTAGCGACATTGCGATTTAATATTTATAAGTCTCGCTCTATTGTTTATACGTATTATTGTTTATATCTATTTATTATCTATAATAATAAGAGTTCACACATTTAAGGCTTTTCCCCCACTTAATTAAAGGTTTTATTTGCAATCATATTCTGAATTTTTCATATACCCTCTACGCATATTCCTTCCTAATTCACGTAACTAAATTGCATATCTTAAAAGTCTTTATTTAAAAACATGCAGATAACCATGATTCCGTGCAAGTGATAATGTCGACTTTATTACTGATATTTTATATTTCTATAGGTCTCTGTTTCATGCTTCTGCAATTCCAAAGCAAGAAGTTTAGGTTTTATGATGTTCATAATTTTATACAATGCATTTTAGAAGTATAAATTAAGAATAGATCAATTTTGCTTTTTATTAATAATTTTCATTCAAAAAAAAATATCCTTTATCAGTAGAATTTGAACCATAGCTTGATGTTTCTTCCGAATCTTCGTTTTTAATGCGTTGCAGGATTTTTTTTATTCGATTTTTTAAGTTGTTAGATGCTATTTTGTGTTGCACTTATGTAAGCATATAGGTCAGTCCAATTAAGGCTTCGGTAAAATCTTTTGCAATCTCATCAGCTTTTGTTTTTCCGTGTGTAGTGAAAAGGAAATTACAAAACTTTGACTAATCTAAAGAAAGATTTTGAGATTCGTTATTAATATAAGTTTCTTCTGGAAGTTATAATGTCGTTATTTATTCAAGAGATGTTTATCGAGTTTACGCAATTTTTTGTTTTTTGGTGTTTTTTTGTTTGATTTCTATTTGCGTATGTGCATTGTTTCCCTTTGAGCTACTAGTGGATGCTGTCGTAGAAAGAAGGCGCTTTTTATTATTTGAAGCGGCTGACATGAGTTTTAGATCTTGTTGATGTACGTTGTTAATTTCAGAAGTTAAAGTAACGGTTTTAAAATTGTTTTCTGTAAGAACCTCTTCTAGTTGCGTTGACTCTACTGTAGAGGACAGCTTCTCCTGATTTTGTGTAATTTTCTGGTTTTGTGTTTGTATTTCAAGATTTTTGGAGTGTTTAGATGTGTATCCCTGTTCATTGCAAGAGAAACAAGTTACTTTTTAGCTGATAAATAGATGTAATGTGTTGTATTTTCTATTGTTACAGGGAGCACCGTAGGAAGTTGAGGATAATCTTCTAATTTATTGTATATCTGCCTTCTAAAGCTTAAGAGATGAGCGAAACCAGTGTCGTTTATACCTACTCTAATGTACGTCAATCTAGATGTTGGAATTATATTTACTTTTGCAAGTTCCGTCAGAATTATTTCATTATCTATTATCGGACAAACATGTGAAAGAATTATATGTTTCGCTTTCGATATTAATGGTCTGACCTCAAGTATGTGGGGGCCAATGTTTATTTTGGTTCGGCCTTCTGTAAGTCGCTCTGCGATTTCTCTTTTGCTTAAATATATACAAACTCTACCATGTCAAATTCTAGATATGTATCTTATATCGATTGGAACAATAATTTTACCCAATGCTCTGGCATAATCGTGCACAGAAATTCCCTCTATTGCATCTAATATAATGGCTTGTTCTTTAGTTGGTACTTGTATATGTTAACTGATCTGAGCGTGTGTTCCTTTAGAAGTAGCATGGTTTTTTGTAGACGGTGCGGTTGATGAACTTGGAGGGTTTAGTGACATGTTTCAGAGTTACCATGCTAGTGCGCCTCCAAGCAGAGGCACTTGCTTCTCTCGGATACTTTAATTTGCACAATTGATGTTTTTATTACTCACTGATTCTTGTAAACACTCGTGCATAACACTAGAAATAATTTAAACTGTATTGCTACAAGAGCGCGTAAACACGTCTTACTCGTTCAGAGGTTCGGACAAGCCGCTGATCTCATATTCTGGCCGTTTTTCCTCTAATGCTCTCTTTAAACGTATAAGTTGAGTTTGATATAAAAGTCCTTTGATGGTGTGACCACCCAGAAGCAGTTAGTAGTACACGACACCCTTTTGATCCCGTCATGTGCAGAACATGGCCTTATTTACGTGAATATTTGTTTAGGCGTCAATTTGACAAACTCACTGGGCTTTGTATACGATTTTCTACATTTTGGATTTTGATAATAAATCTATTTTTCATCACCAGTGACAATACGATGCAAAAATGATTTAGTTTTTTATACCATTGCAGTAATTTTTGGACATGCAAAATCGTCGTTCAACGTCTCTCGGCTTCAATTCGTATGGCACCTAGTTTCCAACCTTTTGAATGAATTCCAATTCTTTTATTAGCAGGGAAACGGCTTGTTCTGTGACGCCCAATGATGCAGCAAATTTTTCATGAATCTAACACGGACCCTCATCCAGCAAAGCGTCTAATTTCTCGATTTCAAAACTTTTCGTTTTGAAATCCGAGGAAACAGATTTCTGAGTGCTCCTTGTCTTCAACTTCAAAATCGCAGTTTTTAAATCATTTAAAGCACTCTGGGCACGTCGATTCACCAATACATACCGCTCCATAAGTTTCCGAAAGCAAACAATAGGCCTCAACAATACTTTTCCACATATTAAAAAATAGAAGCAGCGCTTCTTGCATATGATGTTTATTTGGCTGAAAACCTGCCATGATTTTGCTCGATAAAATGAACTACATTGAAAAAAATGCTCAAATATAATGCTGTAAAGTTTTTGACGGATATATAACCTACAAATATAACACATGAAGGTCCGAGATTTGTGCACGGATCCACTGTTGACGCAATCTTTTGACAAATGCTAGAAACTTACTTCTACACCCAATAGTATTCAAATAAAAATTGTAATAAAGACCTATAATTGGTTGATTGCTAGAGGGAAAGACTAGTAATTCATTAGAACAATAAGAGACTTCTTTCCAAATTGAGTCACTATTCGCAGTAACTTTTGAGTTTAGAATAATTTGTTTCCTACATTGTAAAAGTTTTGTAACAAAAATATCGTTAAAAAGTCTGTGGTATTCCATAGAAAAATTTTAATTTTTAAATTTCCGAATATTTTTTATTAACATTTAATTTATAGAAAGTATTGTTCTGACACTTACAAGTACCACTGAGCTGCTTTATGTGGTGTTCACAAATCGATTTCGACCGCTTGTTAATAACAATTATGTAATTTTCTCACTACCTTATTGATTTTGTCAATATTTTATAAATATTGAGTAATATACAAATTTTATTTAAAGTTTATAAAACAACTCTTTTTTTCTATTTTCCTTTGAAGTGCTTCCACGCATCTTGATCACAAGATTTAATTTTGTTATTCGATAAATTACATTGCTCCTTTACAGTAACAACTTATTTTAACAAATTATGTCACCCTCATATCGGTAAATTTATATAATTGGGAGATGTAAAAAATAGTTTACTCAGCTTCATATGATCTTCGGTTGGATCTTCGGTTTGAATCTAGGTCAGTTCGTTTTTTTGATCGAATAAAATGTTTATATGTACAATATTCTTGACTAAAAATAAATGCTAATATACATCGTGAATGGCCTATAAAAATCATAGAATCTTTTTTTTTCTCTCGAAAATGAATACATATATAAGACTTTACTCGGGTTTACTAGTAGGAATTCTGTAAATAACAGAACATATTTGTTAGGACTATGATGATTCCTAGTCAGAATTTTCACCAACGCGGGGATTTCACATTAGGATCCGACGATAATTGCTTTGAAATTTCTACACGGGAAAAATTTAAATAATGTATATTTATTTTATAATTTATAACATAACACATTATAATAATTTATAACATAACACAGACCGAATATATAATAAGATTTGTATAATATAAGTTTTATAAAAGATTAGCTATCTGAGGAAATTGTAGCTATAAACTTATTCAAACACCATCTTCTATACAAAAAATTGGCCAATTCATTCACGTGATTTATCGAAACAAACGAACGAAACGAACCATAAAACCGCAGGCGCGGCTTTTTACTCCCCAAGCTCTCAACCTCGCGCGCGAACAGTATTTTCATTCTTTTCGCATCGGCTTCGAATTGCAAGTCAAATTGTTAAACTCGCGCTTGCCGATCTTGCGGCATTTAATCGAGTGAACCGCGAAGGCCATGTCGTGTCTATATGTACACCAAGTGTAGGGGGGAGGAGTTCACACGAACGTGTAACGTGTACACGCGCAAACACACTCCGACATGTACACCTGTACGCACGGTCGACTTCCGGTAAAGAGAAAGGAAGGGACTTGGTGTGCGCATTCTTGGTTGGACACGTATATGCCTCCTTCCTTCTCCTCTCACTCTCTCGATAGCAGGAGCCAGGGCAGCGGAATCCAGAGTTTGCGCGCTAACCGCCAATGCGGATGCAGTTGCGTGTGCGTGTGTTCTCTTTTGCTCCTCACCTTTCCATATCTTCCTCTCACTCTCGTTTGAATGCTGCGTACTATACACTACGGCTACCTCTATACGTAGAGGGTTGAGATGAAATATATTTCACGAACGCCATGTCGGCTCGAAGAGCTCTTTAGCTACCAAAGGGAATATTTAAGCAGCGAAACCGAAGGGCTTGATGTCGATACGAGGAATTCATAATTATTTGTCGGCTTCTGTCTTTTTCCATTTATTCGGACAGACAACAGAATTTCGAAGAATATTGATTTTTTTAAGTTTCAGAATTCTCTGATAACGCCTTGCTTTTTGAAGACTATTCGATTGGGGTTCTAGACCTTATTGTCATCACAGTATTAATTCAAATAAAACTAAGAGGATTTTCTAGTTTATAAGAAAATTGATTATTTTAGCTTATCTTGTATAAGAATGCCAAATGTTATTTAATAAAAATGTTCCGCTTGAATAAACTAAAAACAAGCAAACTTTCACTTTACAATGAAAACTTTGAAGTCAATAAAAAATTAAGTATTTACAAATTCACAGAATGAAATAATTTCGATACTAATGAGACAATTTTTTTACAGTTGCCTGTGTACATAAACCATATTTCAATAGATTATATATTCTATATATATAAGGAACCAAAAGGTGCGGATTGGATAGATAGATATCAAGCTTGTTCCTAAAGATACAGTTAAAACTAATGAGAACTTTAATGGAGATACAGTTTGAGAGAAGGGAGCAAAGTTCCGCAGGCTGTAGAAGATAAAAATTTACACACATATACCCATATGATACTTATAATTCAAGCTTAGTTCCATTTTAGTTTTTGAACACCTTTTTTCTATCTCCCTCTCTCGTGAGCGCGCTATGAATTTTTCGCTTTCATATACTATTGCACAACTACGTCTCATGTGAGTTCCCAGTAGACAGAATGAATTCTTGTCCCATTGCGTTATTGATCAGTGATTCATTGCAGCCATCTTGGTTTCTAAGTCAAGTGTACTGACCATTCTCAATGATTATGTACACAAGACCCAAGATCAACCGGGTAAAAGAGACGATCGCAGGCTATAGAGGCGGAACCATCACAAACATGCTATATCTATCTATCTATGTATCGATCTAATGTCGTTTTATTTGTGTTGGTAAACAAAGCGCATGTAAATTATTACAGCGGTGCTTGTCTCAATAGGCTGAGACCGGGAATTGAACTCGGATCACCAAGTTACTAGTCCTTCGCTCTAGCGATCGAGCCATCGTGAGCCTCTCGTGTGTGTGTGTCAATCGCGTAGAGGTTTGTGTGTGCGTGTGCGTGCGCGCGCGTGTGTGGATGGGTGGGTGGGTGAGTGTGGGTGTGGGTGATAAGTCCGCGTCTGTCTCTCTGCACGCTGTCCAGTTCCTCTTTTTTCCTCTTTTCTACCCGACTGAATTGGTAATGCTATTACTACACGTGGGATCGACATTCCCGCTGAATCTGCTGCACGTTTGTTCCTTGCTACTTAACGGACACACGCGCACGCGAGAGAAAGGGGGGAGGGAGGGAGGGGGAGGGAGGGGGCATTTTGCGCGCGCACAGCGTTTTCATTCATAACTCCCTCTCATGTAGCTCCAATCGGGCTCAGTTCTCTGAGTTGATTCTGCTCTCTCTCTCTCTCTCTCTCTCTCTCTCTTCCTCTCTTGAAGTTAGAATTTTTTGGTCGTAATTATCTTTATGAACAAAATTTTTTTCGTAAAACGTATATCATTTAAAATTGTTACTAATATAGGTCCTTTAATTATAAAAGTTTTTTAATTATTAATTTCTAGGAAATTGATATAATATCGAATTTTTATTTGAATACTTATATCGATAATTTTCATATTTTTTACATTGTCTGCTATTTAAGTGGACTTATGTAAATAAATAATTTTTTAATCTTCGATCTAAATAATTCAATGTAATTAAGATTTCCGTCATCTTTATGAAAATAAAAACTAATAATAACTATTTGAGAATAATAAATCATTTATAATAATATAGTATCGATTTCTAATTTTAATTTTCAGTAAAGATTACATTATCCATAGGTTTATAAAATTAATGAAATCTAATTACAAAAATATCTTTAAAAAATAAACTTAATAAACTTATGTGAGAGAGAGAGAGAGAGAGAGAGAGAGAGAGAGAGAGAGAGAGAGAGAGAGAGAGAGAGAGAGAGAGAGAGAGAGAGAGAGAAGAGAGAGAGAGAGAGGCAGAGAAAGAGAGGGAGAGATTTTCCCACATAAGAGAAAATAAAATTTACAAAAAACAAAACATATCTATTAGGTGTAAGAATATTATCAGATTAACCTGAGGAACAAAAAGGAGAATACCGACTAATTAACACCTTCTTTAGGATACGAATCCGAAAGTTGGATATGATCATTCAATTGAACTGGCCTGATATTAATAGTATAAGCGGAATACTTTGAGTTGATATTCGTGATTCAATACGGCAACTACTAGCCGCTCGTGAAACTGACTGCTAAGACCTTTAACTTAATTTATTGATGAAAGTAAAACGATTTTCAATAAAAAAAACATAGCCTATGTCCTTCCCAAGACAATATGGAATCTATATGTCAAATTTCAGAGCAATCGGTTCAGTAGTTTTTTTGTTTATCGTGTAGAAATAAAACCACGCTTTCTCTATAAATTACTATGATATGATATGATATGTTATGATATACATTATATGTCGAACAAGCCTGGTGCGGATAAAAATAAGAGCGATTCACCAAATTCAGATATTATTAGAAAACAATTTGCTAATAAAACACATGCTCATCCGATTTTAAAAGTAGGTGAAAAATTTTTGGTTAATATTAAAATTCCTAGCATCCCCTTTCTCGGTTTCACCCGAGATATTAATTTAAGCGATGTCTTAAACACTTTCATAATATCTATATTCCTGTAAATTTGTAGCTATCGCCGCTTCCGTATAAAATGGTACTTCTCAGCTTTTGCTTCAAAAGTGCTATTTAGCATAGCATCTTTTTCAGTTTCAGTCAATATCGGTAACTGAATATTGACGGTATTGAATTTAAAATATAAAAATATACAAAATATAGATGCTGTTAGTCAATTAAGAGCGTGGTCGACTTTATTGAAAAGTAATGAAAGATTTTCCTCTAATTCCTTCGCGAGCCGATAAAAGGAAGCTTTGTACTTATTGCACTGTCAACAAAGACTTGGTTGTCGTTGATTTTTTGAAAGAGAATCACCTTAAACGCCATGAGTACTGTTATAATAATTTTATATATTTTGAGAACATTTTTATAGTATTCAAGAATTGTAATGTAATTTATATAGCTTAATCGTCAATTTTTCTAGTTAGGAAGTTAATTATGTACTAGGCAAAAAACATAAATAAATATTTTCCTTTTATTAACAAAATTTATTAAATAATGTTTTTTCATTTCTATTCAATTTTTTCATGCGTATTATACGCATCTCGTGTCACCTTATATAGCGGAAGAGGTATTTCTTCTACTGCAGTTAATATAAATACGCTTATCTCTTCATACAACAGAATATGAATGATACACGAATCATTGATTTCATTTAAAGTTATATCTCTTATCAAATTTGTTATTTTCGTCCAGGATTATACAAGATAAAACTATCCCGAATTTAGTAAATTTCTTAAACGATCAATAAAATACTTAACAATTAATTCAGTTTTGAATTGAATTTGAATTCTATATAATCACGATGAACCTTTAACATTATTATATATATATATATATATATATATATATATATATATATATATATATATATAATTATCATTATTTATTAGAATTTCGCGCATTTTCAGAAATAATTTATATAGTATACTAAATTATTTTGAAATTGCCATGAAAAAGTAATACCAAAAGAAAAACTATTGCAAATCCTCCCAAAGAAGTGTAGTGCTTTATTTTCAAATTGAGTCATCCGTGATTATTTGCACGAGTGCACATCATATTTTGCAGAAACTTTAATTTTGTCATGTATATATATTGTATCATTATTAATAATCGATGTATAGTTTTATAGTCAAAGACTGATATATTCGAATCTATATATACCCTATCCCAACTATCAAATTTAGTAAATTAAATCTAAATTCCCCCCTCTACACAAATTGTTCAAAACCAATCAATTTAATAAGGAATGATAAATGTTGTTCAATTTTCTGGACTCTAACATTAAATTCACATTATTCCGATTCTTGGAAATGTGATTACTTTCAAGACTCTCCCTTTTATATTTATTATTAATACCATGTTCCAAAATATCCACATTAACAAAATCAAATGAATGTAAAAACTTTAAACAATGCTCCTTTAAACCGAAAGTAATATGTAAGCTACGTAAACTATGTTTATGTTCATAAATTCTCTTTTTTAAATATCTACCTGTTTGTCCAATAGAATATTTATTACAATCCATACAATTAATTCCAGACAATTAATCCATACAACAACTCCAGATTTTAAACATAAATCATCCCTATCTTTGCAATTATTAAACAACTTACTTAAATTATTGCTATTTTTAAAGAAAATTTTAATATTATATTTCCGAAAATTTCTTTTAATTCTTTCAGATAATCCTCTAACATATGGTAAGACAATAATTTTGCCTCTGGTTGCTAATTGGTGGTGTGAATTAAAATCTAAAAACCTACATCACCAAGTAGGTTTTCAGTACCAATTAAATTTCACTTTATTATTACTACATTTAATGAAAATATTTATTAATTTGTATATAAGCAGTCGACAATAGTTCAATGAAAGTGTGTATATACATATATATATATATATATATATATATATATATATATATATATATATATATATATATTACAAGTAATTAATGGATAAAAATAATATTCATTAAATAAAATTCTCAAAATAATTTTTTAATTATACAACTGACTTTATAGCTAATATCGAAAAAAAATAGTAGCATTATTTTTTTGCAAATTATTATTTGTAATATGTGTCATAAATCGAATTTTAAAAATTAATAATTTATGCAAATAAATTAAAATTAGGTTTTATTTATTATTTATAGATTTAATGAAAATAAAGATAAATGTTTTAATGAAATAAAGCCTTTTATGAAATGAAGGATGTGTTTAAGGAAATTTAAATTATTTATTTAAGTATATATTTTGTCCAAATTTTAATTCTAATACTCTTTAAATCAGAGGAGTATTGGAAGAAATAGCTGTACAGATATTTTTTAACATATATTACAAAAAAATGTGAGTTATAGATCAATTCACGACAGAAATAAATGACCCTCGTTTTTCGAAATTATATCAATTTTAGAAATAAAAGATTAATTGAATTACATATGTTTTTCTTATATTTCGAATTAAATTTATTATTAAAAATATCTATTGTAATAGATATTTATTGTATCTGTCTTTCTTTGCACGCGCATGCGCGCGTCTAAGATTTATTTTATTGTATTAATCACTTCTAAAAGCCTTTACATAAAGAAAATGATAATGCACAAATATTAGAAATAAGTTAAAAATACAGATTAGGTACAAGCTGTTATTCTTACCCCAATTTGTGTGTTGACAGATCATTTACGACCGCTAGTGAATCAAATAAGAGCAGATATTTTATTTATATAGTATTCAGTAAGAAAATTACTCTGAAAATAATTTTCAAAGAAATTATTTATAATAGTAAGTGAAGTATTTCAATTTATAAGTGTATAATATATAAACTACCATGATTATTTATTCTCCGATAAGTTTCTCTAATTGGCTCCGAGGGCAACAATATACCTTCAATTATCAGAATTACTCTCCAAATGATCTATTTTGATTATTATGAATTAAAATTAACCAATTGCAATAAAATTTTATCTGATATCGTGACTATAGGATTTGACAAGTTTTGGGCAATAATTTATTAATTAAAAATATTCCCTTGATAGTAGGAAGCCCTGCTAACAAAAAATCTTCTCTTTTTCTTGCAATAATTTGAGGCAATTAACCATATTTTGGTATTAATATTAGAATACTGTCTTGATATTGATAAGTAAAATACCGATTCTTAAAAATTTTGTCTCAAAAAAATTTAGGATATAAAATTTCTAACAAATATTACTTCGGATTTTACGTATCTTAAGACGCGGTACGTATATTATACAGCTATATTAGTAAACAATAAATAATCACGAACTTAAAGGATACTATTGATCGTATATGATTTAATAATATTAAATAATTGATCAGTAATTATGATCTAGTCGAAGAGAAAGTGAAATAAATATTAAATTGCTGCAAACCCCATACTAAAATAGATTATCTTATATATATATAAGATAATCTTTCAGGATCTTTAATTCTACCAATTAGAATGTCTACTAGAAAAAAAATTAATAAATGATTTATGTATTTATGTACAAAATCCAGTACGATGTCAAGAATATAGCTGAGGAAATATAAATTATTTATTGGAGCATTCATTAACTCAAACTTTTTATTCTAAATTTCTTTGATGACATTGACATCAACGGTGGCATAGATATTCTATGAGGTCGGAAAGCTATATGACGGAAAGGCTCGAACCTATAGGCTAAAATCTGTGAACTTACACTATAGCAGCGTTGCTTTCCTAAAAGTCATTGCATGTAATCTGACTATAATCTACTATTTAGATACCATAAATAATGGTGAATTAATTTAAATAAAATAGGTGACTGGCACTTGAGACACTTTGCACATTAGTCCTGTGGTTTTATTCGCAGGGAGAGGGGAGGTAAAAATAGACGAGCCAGAACAATAAAATGTTATTATGTGTATGTTACGAACGGGAGAAAGCGCGCGCAAAGTCTAGAGACGGAGCGCCATCAGCGACACACGTGCGTGTTTTCTTCCCTGGGAGGAGGGACAGAGAGACGGGGTGGCGAGGTTTTGCCGTTCCCTCCCCACGTAATTCTCTTTTCCGGGACCATTCCTACTTAAAAGCAGCGATGATGCAATTCTGCACGCTTACCACCCTCTATCCCATCTCTCCCTCTCTCTTCCTCTCTCTCTCTCTCACCCTCTTTCTCTCACCCCCTCCTCCCTCTCCCTCTCTCTCTCTCTCTCTCTCTCTGCGCGCGTGCGTGCGTACGTACGCGTAAATATCTTTCCCTTTCTCGCTCCCCCCATCACCCGCCCCTTTCTCTCTCCCGCTTTTGCTTCCTGGTGCGGCCACGGGGGCGGTGGCGACGATGGCGGTGGTGGTAGTGAAGTACGCCAGTCGATGGCCCTGGCTTGCTTTTGGCTCGCTTGTTCCCCTGATGTGCGCGCGCGCTCTATGGCGAACCATATGGGGCGGCTGCGGCCTCATGCATTCGCGCATAGCAACAGAAACAGACTTGTGCTATATTATACTATATAGAAGTATCACGCCAAGCTATTCTCTCCTTTTCTTTCCCTCTCGATCTATCTATCAATCTCAATCTCAAGCTTTTATTTGTGCTTAGTATGCGTGTTGTTCTCACAAGTATTGCAGAGAAATTATAATAGGATATATATATAAATTTATCTTTTACTCCTTTTCTGAATTTCATTTATTTAGCAAAATGAATTATTGTTAATTGATGATAATAAGTATTTGCAATATTGATTTAATATTTACTTTCTGTTGATATATTAGAATACTATATCTTACTAACAGACTTACCTTTCAAGAAACTATAACAACGATATAGAACAGTCTTATCACATAGATTTTGTATTTCATATTATGTTATATGTTACATTAAAATTTTTATATTATTTTTATATTTTAATGTTTTGTATAATATATTTATACCAATAAACATGTATATGAGACATCTATCTACTTAAAAAAAAATGATATGGAAGAAAATGTAATTTTATCTTCTCTTGATGCGTTAGTATCTCTTATGAATTTACCCTTTGCTACTTGTCTTTCTGCATAATGCATTAAATGTATTAAATTAAATTTTTTTTATCGTTGGATAATGTCTACGCCCAATAGCGGCGATAAATAACATATTCTTGCTAATTTTTAAATATTTGTGAGATAAAACGTAATAAACTAATTAACAGTATTTCGAAAACAAATGAGGTATATTTTATTCTAGAATAAATATCTGTATTATTCAATGTTATAATATATAATAACACGAAAAACTAGGATATAATTTTGAAAATGATTAGGAATTGGATTATTTGTTTACAATTGTGCATCGTATATACTAGAACAATGAGTTATTTTAAACCTTATTTTAAAGTACTATATATTAGCTTCCAGGAGGCTATCTAAAATCAATAATGCGTGGCGACAGACATTTTTTTTCAAAAACCACCGAGTGCCTACTTCGCTGTAATGTAGCACCTTTAAAAAAAAGAAATAAAAAAAGATAGAAAACAAATAAGAAAAAACTATATTACAAAAAAGCATAATAGCTTGACTTCTCCACGAATGGATCGCTATTATTTCCTATAGATGATGGAGACTTCTAACGAAAACATCCGCATCATTCATTTTATCTTTGCTTTAAGTTACCAATGATCCCCTCACCCCAACCGCCATTTCGCCCCGCACCTGTCTCGTTGAAGTCCCATGCATATTCTATAATACAAAAACAATAGAAAAAGTGGGCGCCACGGTCAATCGCGCAGAGATTTTGTATACGAATATTATTATATGAGAGATAATATTTGTTATTTATGTTCTTCCACCCTCAATTTTTCAATGTAAATTTAAAACCTCTGAAACCCACAAACATTAAACAGAGAGCAAAATAAATAATTTGATAAAAAATTCAGAAGTATTAAAAATAAAATAAAATTATATTCACGGTAAAGCAAATTTTTGCGAGCGTAAATTATATTTAATTCTAAATTCATTTAATAAATAATTAACATAAATAAAATTTTTACATCATGGAATATTCATGACAATTTACTATTGTAATAATACCTATCATATTTACAGACCAATGTGTGTGTGTGCGCGCGCGCGTGTGTGTGTGTGTACAATAGTTGAGAGAGCGCCCGACGCGCACTCGCCACAGCAACAGTCTCGGCAACAGCGTGATTTTCACGTGGTCTCGCGCTCCGCGGCGGGTGGTGCGACGGGTAATATCGATTACAGCGCGCGCATTGCAGGCGCCCCGCGCGCCTGCACGCGCCCACATCGACGCGCTCGCTTCCTCCGTGTGCATCTCGCGCACTCATCGTGCACAATATATATATGTACACCATAGCATAACTATCCCTGAGCGTTCTCGTTTATATGTTATCCCCCATCAGATTGCATTCTGCGGGAGTGCTTTTCTTGTCCGCCTTTCTTTTTCTTCCGTCCACCCTGTGAAACAGCTCTATCTCTATCTCTCTTTCTCTCTTTTTCCGCTAATTTTATTAGTATGTAATTTATAGATCATGCGCCGACCACGGCCGATCATCAAACGATGGCGGAAAAATCATTTTTATCTTCATTAATTTTGAAAAATGCTAATATCTTTTCAGTCTACCAATAGAAATTCATTATCGAAAGAAAGACGGCATTATTAAAGAAAGAAAAACGCGCGCGCGTATGTGTGTGTGTGGAGAGAGAGAGAGAGAGAGAGAGAGAGAGAGAGAGAGAGAGAGAGAGAGAGAGAGAGATTATATACGATTTCAAAATTCACCATTATAGAACTAGTTTTTTAATTTCTGATTTAAATGTTTTTAAATCAGAACGTTTAAATCCAACGGATTTAAATGTTTTTTATATGCAACGAATTTTTCTAATAATTTTTTTTTGTTTAAATTATAAAATAGAATATAAATGGGAAAAGTTTGTCCATAGATTTTATTGGATATTTTCTTTAATTCTTAAATTAATTTAACAGTTTATCTTAAAATGTTAATCAACGGTCAAGTATGTAACTCTACTTATTATGTAGGATGAAAAATACTAATTGCTTTTTTAACAGCGTGAATATTGAAATGGTAAAATTATTTATAAAATTCCTTATAATATTATAATATTATTTTCAATTTTTAATTTTTTTTATGAAGAAAAAATAAAATTTACAAACATCAAAAGATATCCATAAGGTGTGAGAGTAGTGTTAGATTAACCTGATATAACAGGTATATCAATAGGTTAATCTAACACTACTCTCACACCTTATGGATATCTTTTGATGTTTATAAATTTTATTTTTTCTTCTGTGGGAAAATCTCTCTCTCTCTCTCTCTCTCTCTCTCTCTCTCTCTCTCTCTCTCTCTCTCTCTCACACACACACACATAAGTTTATTAAGTTTATTTTTTAAAGATATTTTTGTAATTAGATTTCATTAATTTTATAAACCTATGGATAATGTAATCTTTACTGAAAATTAAAATTAGAAATCGATACTATATTATTATAAATGATTTATTATTCTCAAATAGTTATTATTAGTTTTTATTTTCATAAAGATGACGGAAATCTTAATTACATTGAATTATTTAGATCGAAGATTAAAAAATTATTTATTTACATAAGTCCACTTGAATAGCAGACAATGTAAAAAATATGAAAATTATCGATATAAGTATTCAAATAAAAAATCGATATTATATCAATTTCCTAGAAATTCATCATTCAAAAACTTTTATAATTAAAGTACCTATGTTAGTAACAATTTTAAATGATATAAGTTTTACGAAAAAAATGTTGTTTATAAAGATAATTACATTAGATAGCCTTATAAGCAAAAAACATAAATTGAAAGTGTATAAGTCTTGCTCGCCCTTTAAGCTCTCTCTATATATGTGTCGTATATGCCTATATTTGCCTTCGAGGCGCTCGCGCCTCTTGATATAAATATATACTAAATAACTATATATAACTATGTGTATATGTAAATAGAATAGAAATTCGAATTACAATCTCGAAAAAATTATGATCTTATATTTAAAAATTATATTTAAAATGTGTCATATATGGCAAGATACCATTTCAATTTTGTATTTTTTAGGATAAATATATACATGAATAATTGAGTTCATATGTTAATAAATTTTAATTTCAATTCTATAATTGATCTTCCTTCAGTGAATTAAAAATAATAAATACTTTAATTTATGATCAACTTTCTTTAGATATATAAGTATCTTTAGAAATATAAGTAGTTTATTGCCCATACAGATTCATGAAATTAATTATTTGCTAATGATTAATGCATCTTGTAGTATTGATTATCTTAAATATTAAAATTGTAATCAATTGTACTTGTAGAAAACAATAAAATGTACTTAAATTCTTTTTATAAAAAGACCAGATGAACAAAATTGGCTAAAGGACAATGACGTCACGAGTGAGTTGAAGTATAAACTTCTAAAATTAGAAATAATATAGCCTAGGGACAAACTATTAATTAATAAATATTTATAAGTATATACACCTATATTAAAATTAAAAAATAATTGTATAACTCACAGACAGAAAGAGGCGACCACGGTAAAAAACAAAAGACGGAGAAAAGAAACAAGCAAAGAAAGTAAAAGGGCAGGGCCGTTTATAAGAAATAAAACTGATCTAAGAGAAAGACGAAGTTCAAATAGGTATATATATATGTGTGAGTGCACAGTAAGAAAAGACTGAAAAACTATGAGAGAAAGAGAGCGAAAGAGAGAGACTAGGGGTAGACAGAAAGGGGAAGTAGCTCTGAAGAAAGGGAGGGTGAGCGAGTGGGAGACGGAAGTTGCCGAGAGCCCTGGGGCTGCTCTCGGCAATGTCAATGACCTCTAAAGAGCGTCGCGCGTGCTCTGTTCCATCCTGCGCTCTCTCTCTCTCTCTCTCTCTCTCTCTCTCTCTCTCTCTCTCTCTCTGTCTCCTTTCTTCTGTTATCTTTGTTTTTCCGGCGCGCACACCCGCGCGATTCTTATCACGTCCACTGACGAACAGGAATACAGACAGCTTTACGGACATGCAGACACAAACACACGGTTTCTAAACTATTGTGTATATAAATATATGCACATCTCTATGCGTGCATGCGTGCATGCTTTATCGTAACAGAAAAAGTTGATGTGTAGCGAGAGAGAGAAAAAGGAATAGATATAGACATATACGAGGAGCCGCTCACTAGCTAAGCGCTCGAAGGATTAGGGGTCGAATAGGATCGAAAAACTGAGATTTGCGCTCATCTTCGTTGATCCGGCACATTTTAGATCTTAGCAATAGTGATACTTCCGCGCTTGTGTCATTATTAAAGATAACAAATTTATACTTCTCTGTTTGTAAAACATAGATCGGCTTTCTCTCTCTCGCACATAAGTACTTCGGATAATTAAATCATAGAGTGGAGGAAAATGTGGACGTTTAAAACATTTAACAACTAATGGTTGTTTAATACAATTTATTTTATTGAACTAAATCAATCATTTGCTAGGTCTATTTTATGCTATTTTGTTTTTAAATGAAATCAAATTTTATTGTATGTAGTGATTTTTTGCGGTACATATAAAGCATAATATTTAAGTATTAATACATAAATTTTAAATTAAAATATTATATATATTATCTTTTTTAATTTGGCTAAATATATAATAATTATTACAATTTTTATGATACTGGTTTTACTTTTTCTAATTATAAACCTGTTCAATTATTCAATTTTTGTTTACATTCTTATACAAAATATAATCATGTTAGTATTCAAATAAAAATCCCAAATGGAATTTAAACGACCAATTATTTATTTATTATATAACTAATAGTATCGTTATATTTCATTGTATAATCATCTGTGATTGCCGTATTAAGACTTGTATTTAAAATTGAATACGATAAAATTGCTTTCATCTTTTCTAATACGCTATCCTATGTATAATATCAATAGCATAAAGATTGTAAATAAATTATGGAAAGTTTCTGGATTTTTCTCACATAATATCTGTTTATAGTTAAAATAAAATTTGATATTGTAATGGATCATTACACTTAAGTATATAATATTTATTTAATATTTATTTTTTTACTTATTCCATGTATACATTATTCAAATGTTTTTACATATGTCTCCCCCTTCCACATTTCTCCGAGCCTATTCCCCGTTTTACAAACTAGCTTAACCTAATTCCTAGCCTACCACATCCACTTCGCATTCGCCGAGGGTTCTGCTTGTGGATCGGGAAAAATCTTTAGCCAAATCCAGTGGAATGAATGTCGATTAGGAAAAGGAAAACTCCACTCCGGAGTGGTCGGTGCATGGAAACTGCTCGAGAATTCATTATCCGTGTGACATTTCGTAGGTTTTGATTCCGACTTTGTCAATCTCAGACCTTCCACTCTCATTCTTGTGTATGAAAAAATACCTAAGCTATAAACAAGAACCTTTTTTAGTTCATTTTTATAGAGACTTTAAAAAATCATATAATTTAAAATATGATCAAATGAATTAAAAAGTACGATGACAAGAAATATGTAACAAATGCTCTACATTTATTCATTTTATTAATCATTATTGATATACATTTAATTACATTTTTAAAAATTTGAACAGAAAAAGCATTTACAAAATCAGCTTCTTTGAATAATTAAAAACACGTCAATGTAAACTCTTGATATTAAGAAAGTATTCGTTTAATTTAAGTATTTCAATTATGATATGCATATATTATATAGTACTCAATGTTCTATTATCTAAGGGGTAAAGACAAAGTTGATAGATCATTTACAAAATTTTATTGGATTAATTTATTAAGTATTTATGTATTAAATATTAATATTCACGCATAATTATACCTATAACTATATTCATTTTTAAAAAAGAATTTAATATGAACTTGTCAGTCCCAAGATCAGAATAATTATGGTGTTTTTATATAAAATATGTTTTGCTTTGTTGCATAAATAAACTTTACAGTTTATTACGGAATCTAAACTATTGAAACTTTGTTTAACAATTTCTAATGATTTCTAACCTTTTTAAATTTCTTTTGATAGTTAAAATATATTTTATTTCTATGTATAAAGTCGTAGTTATCAATATATAATCATTAGAAATCGTTAAACAACTTTATGAAAATTAATTAAGAACTATTTTTCTCATTTTTATAATCAATTAATGTGTGCATTGTATAAAATATAAGCTAGGATGTTTGAATTTTATATACAATAGCGTAAAATTTTTAGTAAGTTCTTTTAATAACATAATTAAAAAGAAGTAGAATTTTTAGCTTTTAATAAATTAATACATAAATATTTTCACGTCAATATTTAAGAGTTTACATATAAATATTTTTTTAAGTATTTAATAAAACTTATTTTGTATATGCTTTTTCTGTTCAATTTTTTCGAATATACTTAAATATATACCAATAATAATTAATAGAGTTAAGAAATCTAAAATATGCTTTAAATAAATATTGTCAGTGTATTCCTTAATTTATTTTGTATTTTAAATTATATGGTTTTTATAAATTTTTGAAAATAAACTAATAAAAAATTTTTAAAAATCAAAATGAAAATTTATATTATTGATTTTTGGCAAAGAAAATTTATTAACAAATTTTTTTGTACTTTTTTGAAAAGTTTTTTTATAAAAGTTTCAAATTTTAAATGTTAAATAAACCACTGTATAGGGTTAGAAATAAATTTTTATAACTTATGTAAATGTATACTATAGTAATACAATATAGTAGTAAGTTGTTGTAGTGAGAGTTACAGTTTGGTTTAAATTATATTTAATTATTAAATTTGTATGTACAAATTATCTAATTACAATGGATTTCTACTAAAAAAAGGTATTATATTCTTAATCTAATTTGTATGTATTTAATTTACGATATCGTAGATAAAAAATATATTATCGTATTTATATAATTTTCAAAAATGTTCAGAAATTTTTTTTCTATTTAAAACTTTTAAAAAATAAGTATATCAAGGAGCGTGGTCGCGCTCTAATGGCAAGTATGGGTACCACAGTCTTTAGATGACCGTTATATATATGCATTGATATTGGGTTTCGAGATTTTCAAATAATTATTGCGTCAATATTAAACCATTATATTACTTCTAATTATGCTTAATAGAAAGCTAGTCCATTATACTTCAATTCAAAAAAAGCATTATGTAAAGAACTTTTATTATATTAAACTTATTAAGCAGTAATTTTTTTACCTTGGTTTTGTTTGTTTTTTACATTTACACACGCGCGCGCATTATTATGTGTATATATTATATGCAGCTGTATGTATTACTACAATGCTATAATGTTGTAATACACTCGGCTACTACAGATCATAATGTCGTCTTCGAGCGGTAGAAACAGGTCTCCAAGTATGTGGGAACGACTTCCGGGTAGTTTCGTGTTTGAACGGCAGAATACGATGTCTAGGTGTGTCGGGACTACTTCCACAGGGAGTTTCGTGTTCGGACGGTAGAATACGATGCCCAGGTGTCTGTCGACGACTTCCACGGGTAGTTTCGTATTCGGACGGTAGAACACGATGTACAGGTGTCTGCCTATGACTTCTACGGGGTATTTCGTGTTCGGACGGTAAAATACGATGTCCAGATGTGTCGGGACGACTTCTACAGGGAGTTTCGTGTATTAAAAATTTTTCGTTTGATATTAAAAAAAAATTATAGTATAGTAAAATATCCTTCAAGAAAATATAAAACTGTTTTTAATCTCATTAAGATCATGCGCTCTTTTATAAAAAACACATATGTGCTTCTAGTAATAGTACACCTAGGATTCATTCCTTAATCAAATAAGAAAATATATATTATTTACGACAGAAAACAAATGACATTTCAGAATATAAATATACTAGATATAACTCTCAAAAATTTGTGAAATCTCTTTAAAATTACTTTCTACAATAGTATAAAATAAGGCAAGTATGGTGTATTCGAATTCCTTATCATTTGAAACCTCTCTTGAATTTAATACATTTATCAATATAATCAATGTATTGTATTTATTTATATAAATAAAATGTTTTCTTAATTAGAATTCTCAGTCAATTACACATAAATGTACGATGCTTAAAAAACAACTTATGGTTTAATTATATGTAAATATTTCTAATTTAAACAAAAGAAAGTATTGAAATCAATTTTTACATAGTCAAGTATATGTAAATATGCATGAGTAATGCGTGTAAGTTTCAAAATGATTACTTCTTATGATTCAACAAAAAAATTGTTTATTAAAAGTGTGCCCATACACTCACTTATTTATAACGTGGAAATATCGTACTGTGAAAATATAATTTAAAAATTATTTTGACATGTTTTTGCGAGCCCGTCTTTGAAAAGTTTTTTTGGTAAATAAGAGAATTGTAGATGCTAAATTACTTCTTTTTTCTACAAAATAGTTACCCATATAAAATTACACTGCGATCCTGTTTACTCTGTGAAATCATTGGATTCTTTTACACGAGTCATTTGAAAACCGTTTAAAATCAGTTTAAATCACTTGCAGTAACCAAAATCATCTATGAAGAAAATTATTTAAAATCATTTGAAAATCATTTGAAAATCAGTTGAAAACCAGTTTTCAGTTTCAATAAATTTTTTACCTTCCCTCAAACCACTAGTAAAATCTTGTGAAAATACTGAAAATTCATCTGATAAAATTATTGTAATGTTATAAAAATGTAATTGAGGATCTGAGTAATGATTATTTTTCAAATATCAATATTTTTGCTCTCAACCACAGAGCATAGTGATCTTAGAAGTAATAGTTTACATTAAGTACAAGATATTGAAATATAAAAATTTAAGAAAAATAATGTTGAAAATATATGTTAAAAATTTACGTATATTTAAAAGTTATTATTACAACAAACATAACTGAAGTCATCTTCCTTAGACTTACTTATAAAAGTTTGCAATATTTAAACAAGTATGCATTGATGGATAGGAGTTTTAAAGACATCAATGTTATTAATCTGGACCGTAGATAAATCTAATAATTTTATGTTACAGAATTTTGAGCTATTCGTCTACTATTTATTAACTCCAAATCCATATTGACGGTGTTGTTGTAGATTTAAGTTTATTCGAAAAAATAAAGCATTTACGTTGATAAAAATAAATGAAATTATTCAACGTCTTTTCACAAACATTCGTAAATATCCAACAATTAATTAATTTTATTTCATTCGATAGACTGGGAACTATAGTTTATTTTGCGTACTGTTCTGCAAGAGATCTCAATATTTCTCAACCATTTAAATTATAAGGGTGGTCCCAGAAGTACCTGGTCTGACCTAGAGGTGGCGGTAGTTACTCAAAAATACCACTGTATTAGAAAGTACACCATCTATAAAGCATATGTCTCAAGTTTAAAGACACCATGATGTTTAGTATTAGTTTGACAGCCATCAATAGTGAACGTTTTCAGTGAATTTGTAAACATGGAAAAAATTGGTCATCGTTATGTGATACAATACTTTTATTTGAAAGGCCTCAGCCCAACCAATATAAAAGATGAACTAGACTATACTCCGGGTAAGACTGTTCTTTCGTTTGCAACAGTAAAATATTGGGTAGCAGAGTTGAAATGAAGCCGTACGAGCTGCCAAGTCGAGCATCGCAGTGGTCGACCAAACGAGGTAACGACTCCAGAAATGTTGAAGAAAATCCACAAAGCGGTACTGCATGATCATCGACTGAAAGTGCGCGAGGTAGCAGAAATGGTAGGCATTTCAAAAAGTGCGGTACATCGCATATTCACTGAAAATTTGTAGATGGCAAAGCTGTGCGCAGGATGGGTGCCGCGATTGCTCACAATGGAACCAAAACAGCGTCGTGAAGATGTTTCGGTTGAGTGTTTTGCAATGTTTCGTAAAAATAAAGCCGAATTTTTGCGCCGTTTTATAACCATGGATGAAACATGGATCTGCCACTATATATACCGGAAACAAAAGAACAATCAAAGCAATGGACTCAAAAAGGAGAACCAGATCCAAAAAAGGCAAAGACCGTTCCATCTGCAGGCATGGTTATGACCTCGGTTTTTTGGAATGTGTGTGGGATAATTTTCATTGATTATCTTGAAAAAGGAAAAAACTATAAACGGCGAGTATTATGCGAACTTATTGCAACGTTTGAGCGAAAAAATCAAGCAAAAACGGCCGCATTTGGCTAAGAAGAAAGGGTTGTTCCGTCAAGACAATGAACCAGCTCACACATCCGTTATTGCAATCGTCAAAATCAATGAATTGAAGTTTGAATTACTACCTCATGCACCCTGTTCGCCATATTTAGCTTCCTCTGATTATTTTCTGTTCCCAGACTTGAAAAAATGGCTCGTTGGTTAAAGATTTTGCAACAATGAAGATGTGATGTTGGCAGTTAATGGCTATTATGAGAAGCTTAACAATTCTTATTATAAAAAGGGTATCGAACTTATTGAACATCGCTGGCAAAAGTGTATAGAGCTTGGAGTGAGTGCAAATAAAATGCACGTTATGCGACAAATTAATGCAGCATAACAATTTAGAAATAAATAAATAAAGACGTTTGATGGTTAAAAATATTTAATAAATTAATGACAATATTTATAAATACATAAAGGTATCACGCACTGTCTATGAAAGAAGGTAGACGTGTGAACGCTTCGAGCGTTTGTTGAATACTGAAAATATGTATTCTCGTCGGAAAGAAGGAAACGAAGCAAGTATGGCCCTTCGATTTTAGTCTAAACTATTATAAATACAAAGGTGAAGGAGACAAACTCGCCCTCGTCGGAAAATCCCAAGAGCTCCGAATGAGCCGGACATGGCACACATCTGTAGTGTCTTGTCCTGGTTTATGAGTTTATTACGGTACCCTTTATTATTGTACCAGTACGATCTTAACCAGTCATAAATTAAGCAATCACATAGATCGATGGCTATACCTCTCTTCATCCGCTTACAAACGTTTGCTTATACGAGAAAATCTAAGGTAAATAAAGACAAATGTATAAAATATATAAGTACAAATATAACTATAACTACAACATTTTCAATTGGGCATATGAATTTTTATAGTAGATACGCATATTTCTCAAATAAAATTCTTCATTAGTAGAATAAAAATAAAATTAAAAAGAAGGGAATGTTCTCTACGGAACAGAACTGAAAGGAGATTATGTTGAAAAATAAATATATATTTTTTCAAAATTTTTGAGTTTTATTTGTTAGGTCAGGTACTTCTGGGACCACCCTCGTACTTTAAGCTTTTCAAAGACGGGCCCGCAAGTACATGTCAAAATAATTTTTAAATTATATTTTCATAGTACTGTATTCTCACGTTATAAATAAGTAAGTGCATGGGCACACTTTTAATAAACAACTTTTTTATGGAATAATAATAAGTAATCATTTCGAAACTTACACGCATTACTCATACATATTTACATATACTTGACTATGTAAAAATTTATTTCAATACTTTCTTTTGTTTAAATTAGAAATATTTAGCAATAATTAAACCATAAGTTGTTTTTTAAGCATCGTACGTTTATGTATAATCGACTGAAAATTCTAATTAAGAAAACATTTTATTTATATAAATCAATACAATACATTGATTATATTGATAAATGTATTACATTTAAGAGAAGTTTCAAATGATAAGGAATTCGAATACACCATACTTGCCTTATTTTTACTATCCTGAAAGTAATTTTAAAGAGATACTATATATATCGTCCCTTCACGAACAAAAGCGTCGGTGATACGTTTCCGTAATAAACAACACCGTCACAAAGCATCTGAAGAAAACAAACAAAGTTTGCAGCGCCTATTGAAAAGAACATCCGGTCACAGAACGATGTCGAAGACTAACAACAATTGCCGATCACTTGACGAAAATATCATAAGTTGCTAGTACGCGATTGTTTTTTTAAACAAAAATAATTATATAAAAAATTGTATTATTATTCGTAAAGCGCTCGGCGAATGCTTTTACTTTTCGTCAGTATCTCCACGATCGGATGTTCTTTTCATAGACACAGAGTTTTGTTTACTTGCGGCGAATGCTCAGCATCTGTTGTTTTGTTCGTCGGAAGGGTTGAATGATACGTACAGTTGCCGTGCCACCACGCTACCGAGCGAATACAGTACCCCTGCTACCAAACTTTTTCCCTTACACTTCTGAGTTTAAATTGTCAAGAAACTCGACAGATCCCCGCAATTTTTTTACACGCATAGGGGTAGCCGGATCTGAGATCTAGTCTGGCAGAATAAATTTATTATCGGACGAAAGGCGGGTTTATAATATATATATATATATATATCAGTTAGAGCAAATTAAATGGCAATTTTCGAAACGTTAAAAGTTTCCTGGATTTGCTTATATGCTTATATAAGCCTAAAGCAAATCTGGATTGTTTAGACTAATTAATAATTTAAGTGCTGCAATTTCAGAATATTCTAATTTTTTGTAAATCGCGATATAAGTGCCATGCCATTTTTCTAAATTGCTTAAGTTCAGAGTTGTGAATGTTTCTTTTAAACTTCACGCGACTGCTTATGGCGCACTTTGAAAAGTAAAACATAAATATTTTCGCATAGTAACAAATGTGATATATTCTATTCTTTATAGGCACATGCATCTAACCTACAAAGTAATTATCAAGTATGTATTTAAAGATCAAAAAAGATTAAAGCTAAAGAACAATGATTGAATAACAATATGAATAATTTACAATGTAGTGAATTAATCATTATAGTAGCTAATAAAAGTAGCTATTACTTAAAATATCAGATAGCACTTATAGTTAATGTTTAGTCTAATAAAACGATTTATTAACCTATATTTGTTCAAATTATTTTTTGTATATTAAAAAACAACTTATTTATAGAAATTCGGTTTCAATCTGAATACATTTGCAGTCAGGATTTATTCAGTCCTATCTCTGCCAGTTGGCATTTTAGAATTAAAATATCTATATATATATATATATATATATATATATTTTTTTTTTCATTACAAACACCTATAATATTTAATAATAATTACATTGTCTCTTTTTTCTTTTTGAATTGAAGGTGTACTATGCAAAAAAGAAGAGGAGGGCGCAGCAAATGCAAGGAGAGGATGGTTCACACAAAAAGGAAAGAAAGCTCTACAATGATGGTTGGGACGATGACAACCACGACTACATTATTAAGAATGGAGAGAAGTTTTTGGATCGTTACGAGATCGATTCGTTAATAGGTGAGTTCGTCAATAAGTTACTTTATTAAATATTTTTTCTTCGAATCGCCCATTTTTCAAACCAATTAATTTCAATTTAATTTTTTTTGTTCATTTTTTTAAGTTTTAGTTTCACAATATTTTATGACTTTATATTTAAAAAAAATTACTTGAAAAATAAAAGTTAATCTTGACAAATAACAAAAGCTCTTTTAGTTATTCAATGAAAAATAATGTATCTAAATATACTATTTAGCACTTTTATCTACTTTTTATTTTATGGAGTTAATCAATTTGGCAAGTGAATGAATATTGTATAACATTTTGCTCTAAATTACTGCACGAAAAATTGTAACAGATGATTTAAAAATAGAGGTCTACTGCTGTATAGGATATAAAAATTAAATTGAATAGTGCATGCCTATAAAACAGCTTATTAATACAATTATCTATGATTGAGCAGAGCTACGACAGAAATATTGGATAAGGGAAAAAATTACTGTAAACATTAATATTAAAAATGTAAAAGTTTGATATATAACATAGAAATTATTATATTTTTAAAACAGATGGGCAATGTATTAAATGATTTTTCTCTCACTAGTAGTCGAATTCCTTGTTTCTAAGAACTAAAATATTTTTATATTTTTTCATAATTGAAAAAATCTTGGAAACTAAAAAAAATAAAAAGAGTTATAAAATCTCCAGGTCTTTACAAATAAATATTACATAAATATAAATGCTGCACAATTGTGCATAGATTAAATTAGTACAAAAATGCTGTAATTTCCTTATTAATTAGTGAAAACGTGTTTTATGCTTACAATATTTAAGAAAAGAAATAGATAAATATTGTAATTATTTTGATAGATTAAAATTAAAAAAAAATTAAATTATATATTTATTATACAGGTAAAGGTAGCTTTGGACAAGTAGTTAAAGCTTTCGATCATGAAGAACAAACCCAGGTGGCAATAAAAATTATCAAGAACAAAAAACCCTTCCTTAATCAAGCTCAAATTGAAGTGAGGTTATTGGAAATGATGAATAGAGCTGATACAGATAACAAGTATTATATAGGTAAACTTATATCAACTTATGTTCTAATTATATGAGGGCTGCATGTAGTAATGTATTATCACAACAAATTATTCTTATTCTTATTAAAACCATTTTTTAACTCATTCATTAGCACGTAATCAATTAAATATATAATATATTACAATTTTATTACCATTATTTTTTATGATTTATCTTTTATTATTTATAACTTATATCTCAGTTGGAATACTCAAATTTAATATACCAATGGTTTCTGAATTTCTGGTCTATATTGTACGTTGGGTTGAGTTAAAACATTGAATTTTGTTATTTTAAATACATCTATTAATAATTTTAAAGAAAAATATTTATATTCTGACTAAACCACTTTCTATTTTTTAGAACTGCAAGAATTAGTTTTACATATAATCATGCAATCAATTTTAATATATTTGCAGTTAAATTGGAGAGGCATTTTATGTGGCGGAACCACTTATGTTTGGTTTTTGAGCTGCTGTCGTACAATCTCTACGATTTACTTAGAAATACGAATTTCCGGGGAGTATCCCTGAATCTAACGAGAAAGTTTGCACAGCAACTGTGCACTGCCCTCCTGTTCCTGTCCACGCCGGAATTGAACATCATTCACTGTGATTTAAAGCCTGAAAACATTCTTCTATGCAATCCCAAAAGAAGCGCAATAAAAATTGTTGATTTTGGTAGTTCGTGTCAACTTGGGCAAAGGGTAGGTACATGAAATAAATGTCAGTTACTTATAACATTTATTTTTAAACTTTTATTGTACTAATCTTTTTTCCACAGATATACCAATACATACAGTCTAGGTTTTATCGTTCACCTGAAGTTCTACTGGGAATACCGTATGACCTTGCGATAGACATGTGGAGTCTAGGTTGTATTTTAGTAGAAATGCATACAGGGGAGCCCCTGTTTAGTGGCGCTAACGAGGTAACTATTATAAATAAGATTTCTATCTTTAATTATAAGTTATAAAAAAATTGATTCATGCCTTATCTTTATTTTATATCTGTTACCAATATCTTAATCGAAATAACAGCAATAGTAACAAACATACTAACAATAACAATAACAATAATAATAACAACACAACAACAACAACAACAACAACAACAACAACAATAATAATAATAATAATAGGCATAATCATAATATATAATAATGATAATGATAGTAACAACAACAATGGTAATAATAATAATAAATATTGCAATATGAGAATAATTAAAGTTAATATTCAAATCAAGATCAAGTTTCAATGAAATTGCTGAATGCCTTTATAGAAATGTTGCTTATCTCTAATTGAATATATATTTATAGCTGTAGATCATACGTCAAATGCATAATTAAAATTATGGGAAAAATAAGTATATACTAAATTTTCTTTGTGGTTGCAGGTCGACCAAATGAATAAAATCGTTGAAGTACTGGGCATGCCACCGAAACATATACTGGACCAAGCCCATAAAGCGCGAAAATACTTTGATAAAGTTCCCACGGACGGCTCGTACGTATTGAAGAAATCCAAGGAAGGCAAAAAATATAAACTACCAGGTACTAGGCGGTTACACGACATTTTAGGTGTCGAAACGGGTGGGCCCGGTGGAAGGAGGCATGGTGAGCCTGGTCATTCGATTTCCGACTATCTAAAGTTCAAAGATTTAATATTGAGGATGTTGGACTTTGATCCCAAAACACGGGTTACGCCTTATTATGCTCTGCAGCATAACTTTTTCAAACGCACGGCCGATGAAGGGACCAACACAAACATTGCTGCTGCCAACAGTGCCAATACCAGTCCGGCGGTCGTATCGATAAGTCAGGACCATGGTGAGTCGTCTCTTTATATGAAATTTTTCTTTTAAAACTATTTTGAGACTATATTCTAATAAAAATCAACGGTAAAAAACATTAAATAATTTTTTTTTTTTAGAAAATGAAAGAAGAACAATTACAAAATGTTGGTTTTTTATCTGAAATTGTGATAATAAACCTTATACATTTAATAAATAATTAATATTAAAATATGTAATTCTTTAATATCTATTGTTTGAAAAGTTTTGGTTTAAATTATTTTTCATGTATTCTATTAGAATATCCAATAATAATAACAATATTACTTAAACTAAATTCAACTTCTATATAATCAAAATTAAAAATATATGTCAGTTCTGCTATACCTAAATAAGTTATAATTATTATTTAGCTTTTATTATTTTTATTTTTAGAGGAAAACATATTTATATGAAAAATGTTGTTTTTAATATTATTTTTCTTTGAGAATAACATATCTTCTAAATGGAACGTTAGAATTAAAATTCTGTAATCTGAAATTATCGAAATTATTTTTCTTTTAATTTGATACTATTTGATTAAATCGTATGTCAGCGAGACTAATCCAAAATTTCTATCAATTTCATTTTGAAAGCTAGAAAAGTCAAGCAAACGCAGTCTGTAGTTTTCTTTAAAAATGTCGTAACCGCCGAGACGACCGTTAGAAATAAAATTCTATAATTTGTGAAACTATTCAAGTCTTTTTATTTTAATCTAATGCTATTTGATTAAATCATGTTTCACCAAATGTATAGAGAGTCATCTATCAGTTTAATTTATAAAGGCACTATATTATTTCTTTAATATGATAATCTAATATATTGTCTAGTATTTATCAGTAATTTTACTTCTATTTTTTAGTTAAATTGTTCTTCTCACCAATATATGTGATATTTATCAGGATTTATTTAGAATTATGAATCTTTAAATATTATTTATACTTCAAGTAGTAAATCTACATAAAAATATTGTTTATAATAATAGTTTTGAGAGGTGAAAATGATTTCATATATTTTCATATATTTCATTTCATTTGATAAATAGTTAAATCTTTTCAATTGAATAATCAAATAATCTATTGTATTTCTGATCGATTTTTTACAAAGAATAACCATACATTTTCTTTAAATAGTAAAACTTGTATATTGGCATTCATTTTGTGATATGAGAAGATAGTTAAAGGAAGTCCTTATCACAATCTGCTAAAGAAATGGCTATTTGAGAATCAAAGTTTTGTTTTGTGCAGAAAGTAAGAGATTTCTATCTTTAGAACATTTCGTTTCAAAATTCAAATTGTATAAATCGTCTTTAAATTTTTATCACTGCTAATATATTTATTTCATGCAACATTTTATTTATTTAAAGGGCCTAATATTATATACATATTATTTATGCAATTCTATTATTTTATATTTTATTGATCTTACAGTTTTTATAAAGTAATGTAATTATAATTATATTATTATATCAAAACTGTAAGACAGATAAAAATATTTATTAATTTAGTTTACAACAATCGACATAAATACAAATTTAATTCTTTATAACTAAATATAAACCTAACATAAAATTTAACACGCGCACAGAAATAGAGAGAGAGAGAGAGAAAGAGAGAGAGAGAGAGAGAGAGAGAGAGAGAGAGAGAGAGAGAGAGAGAGAGAGAGAGAGAGAGAGAGAGAGAGAGAGAGAGAGAGAGAGAGAGAGAGAGAGAGAGAGAGAGAGATTGATTTATGAATTAACTATTTCTTGTTTTTATTTTACAATAAATTTTTATTGACAGTATAATGTTAGACCCTATATTCTATATTCTTTTTTTCTGCTTAAGAGGTTTTTTATTTTTATTATTTAATCATAGCACATCGCAATGTAGATTATTAGTTTTATTTATCAGTGAGCATAAGCATTACCTTATATCTCATTTTTTAAAATTTTTATTATTTATTTTCTGCACAAACTAAACGATACTTGTTGTTGCCCGTAGATATGATGGGGGGACAGTACGTGGCTCGATGACTGTCGTATCCACGGGGCGGCGACGACCTGTCCTAGGCCCCAACCCTAATCTTACTTACTAACATAAGTAAGTTCTGTCTAACAAACAAATCCTTAATTACTGAGAAACTAACCAAACATACCGAGATAAAACATTTATTGTGTTGCTCTGGCCTCGGATGTATTGTGCGAAGCCTTGCTTGTAAACTCGAAAAAAATTAAAACTCAATATGTCGTGCAATGGATCATTGTTTTTGCTTTGCCCAAAGCATGACTGAGTTTTTTTTTTATATTCTTTATATAATTGATAATATATGTCTTATGCCAACTAAAATATAAGTACTAAGGAACAGTATGATTCCTTTCTTAAAACCCCATGTTGCCTGTACTCATAGAATATGTTTAATTTTTGCTCATGTTTGTTATAATAATTTATAATTTAAGTTAATTATAATATTTTTACATATTTTTACAAATACTATTATTTAATTTTTTTTTAGTAAAACATATTCTATAAGTACTTGCTTACCATATATGTGTAGTTGTGATTTACACCACTATGTTATCTTTTATTCTTTCTTCGTGCATGTTTTTAGTAGCTTATATGGAACTTTAGTGTAATATATCTATTAGTTTCTTTTATGGCATGCTGATTTTTTTGGCAATAATATTATGATTTAATCTTCGAAAGTTCAATGAAGAATGTGATAACGTACATAATTATAAACTGATGTTACAAAAAATTGTTACCAAATCAAAATCAGTTTTAATTAATGTAATGTAAATAATAAAATGTATCACTTATTTTGACTGACTGAAGTACCTAAATTAAGTGTCATTGAAATGCATGTAAAAGCATTTTGACACGCTTGAAACCTTATACCAGATCATTGATGGACGTTTCAAAACAGTGCAAGTTATTTCTTTTTTTCTCTTAGATAAATGATAAAAGTAATACAAATCAAAAGAAACTCAAGCTCCATCTTATTTGTTAGTATCTGTTTTTCAATTTACCAAGCATGCTTCGAGAACGACTAATATAGAACACCATGTGTGTCCATTTTCTAACCAATACTTTTAATACTAAGTGTTACAGTTTTATGTAATCTTTTTTTATACGACTATAGTTTTCGTAATATATTAATTATTCATGAACAATAAATACAATATTAATTTTTTGTTAATATTCATAGTTTATAAAAAAATAAAATAATTAAATGAAGCATCAAAAAACAAAGCAACTAATTCATTATTTTTTATTATGTAAAAAATCAATATATCATTATAGAATTTAACTAGAAACAAAATTGATGTATTTAATAATAAATTTCTTGAAATTATTATTAATTAGATTTAATTAGATTTAATTAAATTTATCTTCAATAGAAATTTAAATGAAAAAACATTACATTTTTGGTTCCACTTTTTTTTATTTTATCTAAATGTTAAAGTTAAATAAAATTGAAATCCTGTAGTTGAACTGAACGTTTTTACCTTATACCCTGTAGCATTCCATAGAAAAGTATTCGTTATATATGAAATTTATATCGTTCTCGTTGACCTTGGCTCAGTTTGTTTTTATGGGTAAAACCATAAATTTCTATATTTCCTAGAATTAGTATTAGTAACCTTAGATCAAAGGCCCTCAGTTTCGTTATATTTTAGTATTTGATTTTTTACGTGTATGAAATTATTTTTCAGTGAGTATTTAAAAAATCAATGAATTAAGCCAGTTATATTATAATAAGAAGGTTTAGTAAATTAAATCTTGCTACCCATATTTAAGAAAGTATAGATTTTATTTACCTATTTGTCAACTATTTATATATGAATTATCTTTAGTTAACTTTATTTCTAACTTGTACAATTATTTTACATACTATACAATACTACAGCTGTATATTACTCTTGAAAATTAACTGAAATTTAGTAAGTTTTTCAGTTAAGACAGCTAAGTCTAAGTACAAATACCGGTTAAATTCATTCATTTTTGATACTCATCTAAAAAATAATAGTGTTTCATTCTCAGATTCTAAATGAGCAATTCTTTCTAACTATTTTTGTTTTTCCTGTTCCCCCAGGACTGGTTAGCATGTCTGGACAGGGCAGTAGCACTGGCGGAGGTGGCGGTAATGCCAGCGGCAGCGGAGTGAGCACTGGCAGTAGTAGCCTCTTACACGCACCTCAAAGCATCAGTTCGAGCACAAGCTACCAACCCATGGAATGCGAATCTTCGTTGCGACACTCACTTGGTCTCAGTGGCGGCAGCAGACGAGTAGCAGCAACCACCTCGAATACAAGCGGTAGCGGTTCTTTGTTGAGAAGCTCGGCGCCTGCTTCCGCAGACGGCGGCGGCGGCTCCCTCATTCAAAACTCTCTTGGCTCCTACAACAGTTTGATTCTTCCTAGTATTCCTCATTTGCCAGCAGCCGCAGCGATGATGGGCTCACCGATGGCCGGCATCCATCACCAGCAACCAAGCTTCTATAACTACTCAGGCTATGGAACCGGGTCTGAAGGACATAGGCAAGTGGTTGTGCCTTCGCAAGTAGTTGTAGCCGGTGGCAAACAGAGGGGGCCCGACACCGAGAGGGAAGACAGCCCAATGGTAGGAGTGTGTGTTCAGCAAAGCCCAGTAGCTATTCACTGATTTGGCTCTTCCTTATTGTCGATAATGAACCTTGAAGGAAAGAACAGAGCTTGCTGAACCAACAACAGGGCTAATGGCGCAGAACCTGGCTCGTGTTTTTCAGTCTTCTGCTCTTAGACCCTGATTCTTCAAATCCCGAGGCTACCACGTCTGTGTACCTAATTAAACACTTGCATCGACGCTTTTTTATGGACCTGTCTTTCGAAGTGCTCACTTTGTTAATTTCTGGAGCTTGGAATAAGTTTCTTACTTTATTTCAATGACTGCGCGATGACTTTGATATTTGCTATCTCGCTTTTTAAATAATGAAATTAGCGATATTTTAGTAAATTATGAGTAGCTTAAATATGAAGAAAATCGCACAATATAATCATTTCTATTGACAATGTAGAACTAATATAAAGAGTTCTATTTTGTATGCAATCAATATTGTGGTTTCTTTTTTGTTAAGTAAATTACGGAGAATCGGTAAAAGCTTAATGCAAAAGTAATAATGAATGAAAAAGTTCAATACTAAAATTAAAAGCTACATCAAAAACTTTAAATTCTATAAAAATGTAACAAGGTGGAAATAATGTTTCTAGAAGATATTTGACCACTTATGTCAGATTTTGAAAATACTATAATCTTTACTGGCACAAGTTACTATTCAATCAAGCGTACAAAAATTTTAGTGCCGGTAAGTAAGACAGATTACAGATAAGCTTTCAGGGCAGAGCTTTTTAATCTTCGCTTCCGTACTTTCTATCGAAAGCTTATCGTAGCGATCGATGAAAGTAAATATACCTGCGCGCATGTTTTAATCGTAAACAGCAGGTGTGCCTATATGCACGCGTAAATATTCGAAGAAGCGAAAAAGAGCTGACAATCACAACGGCGAACAATGGTGACCGAAAGAAAAAAGAAGACGAAGCCAAAGTGTGTTTACTCTCTCTTTTCCTTGTGTCTTTTGGCGACAGTTACGCGCGCATAAGTCTGCCTCCATGTTTGATAGATTGAAAAACCAATACAAGACCTCATCCATTAGTCACATACCATTTTAAAGAAGCTACACTGAACTAATAGAAGGTGTGCATGGTGGCTCATTCAATTATTAATTTAATACTAACTTGTATGTACATATATATATATATATATATATATATATATATATATATATATATATATATATATATTTGTGTGTATATGTATATCTACACAGCTATAGAAAGCAGAATGTTGATCAGTGCAGTATACGAAAAATGTGCGTTTAAATACAAGAACTTCGAGAAAGTAGAGAGCGCCGCGTTACCTTGGAGAACATAGATATACGGGGGATTTCGGCCTAGTGTGCGGATACAACTCAGCCTGGCCTCGTTCGGTCCTGCCCGACAGACACTTAATTGAAATTAAATGCAAATATTACAAGGACAAAGTAAAATTAGTTAATAACGTGATAAGGGTTAACTTTTACAATATAAACTGTGTGGCCTAGAGAGGAAAAAAGTGATAATTAACTATTACTATTACATTAAAAAAAAGGAAAAAATACAGATAAACAATGTAATCATGTACTCCGATAGAGTTTTATACATCATGTGACGAATGTAAAAGGTACATATTGCGTATTCGCAGTAAAAAAAAGAGAATGATTGTTCTTTGTATAATACTTTTAGATGCGTGCAGATAAGAGTGAAGCTTTAGGGTATTAACTTATAAGTTTAGAAAAATGAATGCAAGTGTGATTGTACGTGAACATAGCGATAATATGTGTGAATGTGAAAAGAGATAAAAGAAGAATGGAATGTGAATTTAACTCTTTTATTTACTTTGGATTCGACTAGGCGTTGGGTGTGTGTATAAGACACGCTGAAAGGCGCAAATTCCAGTTTGTTACTTGCAAGGACTTCAAACAAACTTCAGAGTCTTTGTGCGACTTAACAATACATATTTATACATAAAGTATTGATACGAAAGTTAAAGTGTAAACGCTAAGAATCATCACAAATGATATAATCATATGAAAAACTAGGTACTTTGTAACAATACAGTACATGCGTATCACAAGTACATACGATCCCAATGTCGTTATTGATTTTTGCCGTTTGTTGTTTTTCTTTTTAAAAAAACAATTGTATAACTGATTTTGCTCAATCTGACGAACTTAACTTAACAAGTTCAAGAGTAAGTGAAATCAAAATAAGCTCCACAAATTTTTAGATACTGCTTTTTTCAATAAATAAATAAAACACGTACTGAAAGATAGAAAACACTGATACTAATTAAGATATTCAATACGTAGACTGAACAAGTGTTTATTAAGATAATAGAAGCGCCTGTCATTTTGCAGTATTTTTATGAAACATTAGTGTTCTATAGATTTCTTGCATACGTTGATTACACAATAAGCTCTTTAAAAATGCAATTCCTTTTTTAATACTTCAATTATAAAGACTGTTAAAGTGATTACTGTTAAATTAGCGTTTGCCAAAAGTCCATGGACATGTAACATAAAATTACTGTTAATGAATCAGAAAAAATTTAATAAACATTATCCATTCAACTATTAAAAAGATTAATATTTTGAAGTATCTATAGTTTTCATCCTTTTTAACAGTATGATTTATCCAATTTATATCAAAAGTGAGAAATTTGAATTGGAAAGATTTAAGTATGAACAATAATATAAATTCTTCAAAAGGAAATGTTGGCAGTCTTTCCTTGCACTCTCGCTTTGTGTCGATCATATCGGTTTGGCTGGTGGTAAAATGAAAATGACTATATGCATAAAACAAATGCATTTTAAATAGCTTGTGAAAAGGTTTAAAAAAAAAAAACAAAAATTTAATCAATCATTTAACTTATAAACGACGAATTTCTTTAATGTACGTATAGATTTTTCAAGTTGTTTATATATTTTTATATCTAAGTGTCAACAATGTGTAAATGTATATTTCTATGCCCTCTTTCATATGACGTCAGATATATAACCGTTGAAAGCCTTTCTAATATCAGTGAATTTTATTAAATATTTGCGTCATATGCTAAAAGTACGATTTACGATTTTTCAAAGTGTTATACTAACTAATATTGTATCTATCACAGCCAAACGGATAGAAGATTAATATAGAAGGCGAGTTAACTTGTGCACATTATATATCTTTTAATAAAGAAAAATATCACAAAGTCTTTTAACAAGTGCAAGTATTGCTCAGAGTTTTCTGTGATAAATTCTGACATGCACAATAAGAAATAAAAAAGAGAATAAAAGTAAATTAAAAAATATTCTCTATGGAACGGCAAAAATCAGTACACTTTTTTCTAGAAAGCAAAAAAAAAACGATGAAACACGAATAGATAAAGTATGAATTAAATAAACCCTCTTCCAAGTCTTGGTTAGATTCTGTACACGAAAGTTTTTATAACCGATATAAGAAAATAGTTTGTTTTTTTTAATAAATTTGAAGATTGCAAAATTTGACTTATAAAATTGAATTTTTAAAACAAAATTAGCATTTATTAGTAATTGTATTAGTGACCTTTGAGTACAGTGGTACCTTTTTCAATGCATTGGGGTATTGTTCTTTATTTTAATTTTTTTTCACATGACGATCGTTAAAATTCGAAATTATTTGTTATCATTTATTAACATAGTTCTGTATAACATTTAAAACTATGAATTTTACAGAAATAAAAAAGAGGACCTAAAAAAAATAATTTATTCGTTCATTTATCTTTAATAAAATTGAATCAAAATATTTGTACCAAACTTAAACATTTATTAGGTTATTTAATTGATGGAAAAACTACTTTAACTAACGTCGAAATTACAAATAATTTTAGGCTGACTTTAAGCCTATTAATTTTAACAAAATTATGATTAGTTCAACTTGAAATCAACATTTTTAGATCTTTTCGGGTTCACTCTAGACGATTTTATCATTTATACTATCTAAAATAATTTGTTTCAAAACGAATGGATTGTAATTTTATTCAAATTATTCATTTCAAAGTTAGTACATTTTTTTGTAATTTGAACATAAGTTTAAAAAACCTGAAACATCACAAACTTATTTGGTTACATTAAAAGTCAATTTTTTGTGCTAGCTTTTTATTAAGGACCACTTTCAAAAAATTATTAGGAATAATTTCATTTGTGACAGATACATAATAATAACTATAAATGAATTTAAGCATATATATAATAGATTTTGGATGTTTCAAAAATTATTTAATAATCATTAGTTCTTAATTATTAAATTTATTTAAAAATTTGCGTTTTGCTATTTTCAACATGTACATTGTTCCTGGACGATCCTGAATTATTCCGGTGACTTTCGCCACTCAACAGCAGTTGACCTATAATACTGAGTATTTAAGCCAATTAGCAAATGACAGAATTGTACACATTACATAGTAATAAGAATCAGTGATATATGCCTCAAAAGATTTCAGGTTTATAATTTATACTTCTTTTACATTGATTTTTTAAGTTTTGTTTTATTATTATACATAATTTAACTATTATTTTACGCATGCCAATAATTTATAGACTCAAAAATGGCTTACATTACAATTGAGGTGTTGCATAATCTGTGATTTTTTTATTTTTCTTAATTTTATTACTTAATATTTATCATAAATTCGACAATATATATTTTATTTTACTATAAAGCAATGGGATCAATGTTCAAAAATCTTATGTTAATTATATTAAAAATCTTTGAAGCATATATCATCTGGAATAAAATAAGTTTCCTAAAGTCATGTGTAAAAACATTGTGTTCAGATGAAATATACTACAATACGACTGATAAATGCCTGCAAAGTGGCGAGCAAGTGTCCATCGAGGAGCATATTATATTCGGAAGAAAATACATCTCGATTGTCAATTGGACGCCACCTATAGGAGCAGATATAAAGAATGAATGAGAAGAAGAAAATAAAAAAAATGAAGCGCTAACATTTAAGAACTAAAACCAACTGACTTATATGAATACAATGAGAAAAATTATAAAGAAAAAAGATGCGATAAACCATGAACTTCATATGAGACAAAGAAATTGTATCTAACATGTATACATTGTCATATTATTATTAATATTATACATAATATTGTAATTGAAAATTTGAAACAATATTGCATAAGGTTAATAATAAACAAATGCATCTCTAGTTTTGCGTCCTTCCTTCCATAATATATATTTGCTCATTCTACAAGTTCAAATAGTTTAACACTATATGTATATAGTTAATTTTTACATAAGACATTTCCGTTGCATCAGTCGGAACGTCGGGAATACCGGGTATATTGTTTCAAACGGTAAATAATCAATTTCTATATTTTTATTGAAGTGTACTTTTAATTATTATATATTTTATAATATTTAGTAAATATTTATTTATTTGATAGTATTTTATTTCATTTTCATTTGGTCAAAATATGAGAGGCAAGGAAATTGTTATAGCGTGAACGTAAGAAAATAAAAATTGTTGACATACTTACTCTTTCAAAAAAATTAAAGTTTCAGAAATAATTTTTTTAAGTCATAATTTACTTACTCATTACTAAAGAAATTTCAATGAGATATTTTTTTATTAACAAAATAAAAATTAGTCCTACATTATATCAATTTTTAAGTATGTAAAATACGTTAAAGAATATATTTGGTTTGCGACCCGAGGCGACGCCGTGAGCTGTAACGAGGTTTATAAGGAAGCCTTTTCGTACTAGGTAATGATTATTATATTAGATAATATTTTTCCTCGTGAGAACCGGAATTAAGTGACGAAGGTACGATTTGTAGGTTAGAAGAGGGAAATATATGTTTAACTGGGAAAGGGTAATCGACTTTAATTGTTGTGAACGAGCAAAAATATCTCTAAACATGTATACCTTGTTGAAAACTTTATATATGCTACAATAAATAAATTGCAACGTGGACTTATTATATTAATTTACTCAGCGAAAATAAACAGTTTTTTCTAACTGAACTAGAGTAAATAATTGTTTATTAATTACTCGTTGCATTAATATAAGCATTGTGTACGTGAATATATGCGGTAAGGAATAAAATAAAGAATTATTTTTTATTCTATTATCAGCTGATATTAACACAGGCATATACGCAATTCTGTTATATAAAATCAGTCATTAAAAAACAATGATTTTCTAGTGTTCAATGACAGTAAAGGTTTATTTTGGTTGAAAAAATTAATCTTAAAGTTAAAGTTTTCACTAACAGACAAGCAAATTGTAGAACTAAATCATTTAAACAGGCTTTGAAATGCCTATCTATGAAGAGTATATAGAAGGGTGCAAACTCCGCTAGCTTTACTACATATGAGAAAGACTTTCCGAACGTTGGCTAGACTTGCATAGTTCTTTCCTATCCAGTATAGATAATGAGTAGATTTTACGGTCTTATTAGTCACAAAGTATCGATTCTAAGCGGTTCAAGTAGTGATCAGACACACCGGTAGCAGCCGGTAGCTATTTTGTCTCTAAAATGGAAGTGACATATACGGCGACAAGAAAGGCGCAAAAATTTAAATGACCCTTGTACAACATGTCTTCTGTGAAATATTGCAAAAATATTAAAAAGCCTTTATTAGAAATGTTTATATGTTGTTTTTTTGAAATTATAATTTTATAAAAATTACTCTATTAAAAATTGCTCTATTAATATTTTGAAGCAAAATTTGTCTTTTCTTTGATTCAATAGGAATTCCAAATATTTTAAGTCCTTTCATATTTGAATTAGTGCAACAGTCTACGTTGCAACGTACCATTTTTCTGAAAAAAAAAAGAAAAACAAAATTCAGAACATTACTGCTTTAAGTATAGTTTATGAATGTCCAAAATTGTAAGTAATTTTATTCGATAAATATTCAATGCCGCCTACGTAAGTTTTCTTTGCTACGTATGCACTACTATCACGTTCTTTATTTTCTTCATTTCCGGTTCGGAACAAACAAACAGTAGCCAATCAATGTCCGTCACATAGATCCACAGACATATACTGCGGAATACGCGCTTGAACGAACGCTTTGAAGTCAGATGAGGAACAGAGATAGTGGAGAAAGGTGGGAGCAAGAATCTTGCATGGTGACACCTACGGGGGGTAGTGAGAAGGAGTGGAAACTTCCCCAATGAGCTCGTAGATATCTATAAGGCTATTTGTAGTTCACTTCCAATAGACAAAGGGCATTTAAATGATATCTTTAAAGACGCCTTAGAGGTATACGACAGACGTCTTATTTGCACCTTAAATGTATATTACAGTATATCGTAAAGACGTCTTATAGACATCTGAAAGTTTACTTTACGATTAATCATTAAGTTGCAAAAATGACATCTTACAGATAATTAATCGATTCCGCTTCGTTTCATATAATTTGCCTTGACGTTACCTAAACGATGTCTTAAAAGATGACTTATGAATGTGCGATAGATATCTTAATGATCGCCATAAATATACATTTTAGATATTGTTAAGATACCGTATAGGTAACTGAACATTATATACATATGGTATCTGAGAGGTAATTAAATGATTTTATTATATTGGATGCAAAGAATTTACCTTTTCTATATAAGAAAAAGAATTACCTTAATCAAGTAGTTATATTAATTATAAAAATATTCATATGAAAACATCTTAATCAGGTAGTTGATCAAAAAACTGTTATATATATTTTATATATAATATATATTATATAAATATTAAAATAGACACTTGGTTAGTTTCACAAAATTATTTTATTTAATCGACAGCTGTTTCGGCGGTTAAGCCATTTTCAAGATCTTATATAGATGTGAAATTGTAATACAAAAGAAGTTTATATATAAAGAGAATAACGGTAATATTATTTGGTAAAGTGGGGGTAACTGTAATAGGGGGAAATTACATATTAGGATAACGGTAAATCAGATTATAAGGTAATTAAAGGTAATTAAAATTTTGAGGCAAGGTTTAGTAAAGGAGAAATAACAAAATTCGTCATATCATTAGTGACATTTTTGTTATTATTTAAAGCTTTTTTAATTTCCATAATTTCTAAACTATCTAATCTTTTACTTTTGTTAATATTGTGTAATAATTTGTAATTATTAATATCTAATTGATGACAATTATTAACACAATGTTCAGAAATATCTGTAGTATTTTGATTAAAAGTTATCGAATTTATGTGTTCTTTAATTCTAGTTTTTATTGAACGGCCTGTTTGACCGATGTAAATTGCATCACAGTCTAAACAAGAAATTTCATAGACACCACTTTTTTTGGAAGTTTCTGTTTTTTCTTTATTGTTAACTAATAACCTTTTAAGATTATTTTTATTTAAATTAATTATATGGATATCTAATTGTTTTAGGTAATTAAAAACTTTTAAACTTACAACTAGTACATGATTAATATAACAATATGTATCATTTTTTGTTTTTGGACATGCAGAAAAATGTTTTTGAAGTAATCTAAAACGTTTTTTGACTAATAAATTGTCTATAATATGTTCATAAAATCCATTATTTTTAGCTAAAGTTTTAATAATATTTAATTCATTAGTAAAATTAAGTTTATTTAAAGGTAAGGAAAGTAGTCTATGGATAAGAGAATGGAAAGCACTAAATTTAATATTGTTGGATTGATTAGAATCAAAAAGTGTCAAAACATCTGTAAAAGTTGGTTTTGTGAAGATGTTGAAAATGAGTTTATTGTTGACTCTATGTATTGATAAGTCGAGGAAATTAAGGCAATTTGAATTTTCCACTTCTAGAGTAAAATTAATAGTATTATGAAAAGAGTTTAAAAGTGTTAAAAATAAATCTAATTGTCTATCTGTGCCTGTCCATAAACAAAAAATGTTGTCGACATATCTAGACCAAAAATGAACATTAATAAATAACGGAGATTTATTTTGAAATAAAATTGTTTCTATTTATTATTAAGTTAAATTTATTTAAATATTTATAAAGAGAAATGTTATGTATATTATTTATATTTAAGAACACCATTGATATTGAATAAAAGAAAAAATCTATTGAATAAATATTTCAATAGTGCATGGAAAGTTAATAAATAAAAAAAATACATTAAATAAAAATAAACTAAACTGCATAGAAAATGGAAGAATATTTTTGTTTTCCTAAAACTGAAGAAATCCATGAAAGTACATTAATTTTCAATGATTGAAGAGATAAAAACTATATCTTTGAAAGAAATCAAGGCTATATAAAAAAAAAATTTAACAGAAGTACTTCGATGATTGGAAAAAGGGTTGACACAAGTGTATTATATCTGAGGGGATGTATTTGAAGGGGGCAACATAAGTATTGATAAATAAATAAATATTTTCTGAGAAAACCAAAAAGTCACCTTATTATTTGAACACACTTCGTATTCGACCGCACGCTTTAAAAACAGAGTTGAAACCTAAAGGAGAATGAAAAAATAATACAGAGAGTCATGCAGTCTTTCTCTTACAAGCGAGGAAGAGTGAAGCTCCTATCTTTGCATTTAGATCTCCTATTATTATGTTGTCCGCTTTTTCAAAATCTTCCTCTATCATCGGTTTAAGTTTAATGAAAAAATTTGATATCCCCACGTTGGTTTTAATATTTACTCCTTTCCTTTATATTTGTGTTCCGTATTCCCATTGGTGTATCTTCGATTTTTGTTTTAAACATTTGCTATTTCTTAACTACTGTGACGTCCAGCCGAAGCTGGTGTCACCCGGGAAATTCTAATCGCGATTTAATTCCGTTAGTTACCGGCGAATTGCCCCCTTATTTTCGGCCAATGCCTTCGCGTATTGAAGCCGAGGATACGCGGGGCGGATCGCGGATACCTTTATCACGAGGGCGCGGCGCGGTGCGTTTCGACGCTGGTTAAGGCCACGTCCAGGTGGCTCTTATCCCAACGTGTCGGATTCGGAGCGGCAACGGCTCCGATATCCCCTAAGGGTAGCAGCGGCACGCTTTCGGCCTCCCACTATTGTCTTAGGCCGTCGTGCTTATTTTTAGTGGATTCTACGAGTCCAGCGACAGCTTTCTGTCTTCTAGACCCGTGTCTCCTGCTCTAAAAACAAGCACGCGTATCGCGGAAAAAACTGCGCCTTGTTATCAAAAATTGCTTGTAGAACATCAAAAACGCCCTTTATTAGAATGTTATATACACGGACAACCACGCAGCTATGTCCTGCGGATTGCTAAAAGATTAAGAAAACCTACCTTTCTTTTACAGAAGGATGAAGACGACACTCTTGTTAATAATCGCCACGATACTTGTAACAAGTGACGAAATCGACACCGATAAAACATACTATGCTTACCAGCAAGGAACAGGAAGAATTATTGCAAATTATCATTATTTACACTTTCGGATAAATTTAACAACGTTAGCGCAAACCTATGAAGAAATTTTAACTAGTTATTCAATATTATCTTCTCGATCAGAACTTCAGGAGTCCAATTTGTTAAAACAAACCACTATATTATGTAAAGAAATACAACAGGATATACAACAAATAACACCACAAAGCGAAATAATGAAGAGAGGTCTCTTTGATGGGTTAGGTAAGCAGTTAAATATATATTTTCGGAAACTCAGACGCTACAGACCTGGAGAGAATAAATAACTATTTAAATTTACTTGATCATCAACAACAGGAAGATATCATTACATTAAATAAATCAATAAGCATAGTGAACAAGATAAGCAAAGAGATTAATAGCAACACTGATGTTATTAATAGAAATTTATTAAACATGATAAGGACGCTGAAAAATGAAAATACAAAAATTAATAATTATGAAATCACCGTTACCCTCATAATACAGGAACAACATTTTATTCGATTGTTAAGAAAAATTAAAAGATCATTTCGGAAAAATTATTCGATTTAGAAATATTACAATATAAACAAATATTATATATTCAGAAACATCTGTCTAAAGTTTACTCTCGAAAAGAGCTTATGTTAGATTACCAGAATTTATTAGACTATCGTTTTGCTGGGGGAACAATCGCATTTACCCATGACTCTATTCATTTACACACTCAAAATTCCAATCCTCAATCCTATCGAATTCTCCCTTATTCAAAGACTCGCAATCATCAATAATATTGATCAAACAGAAATAATTAAGGTGGCTTGGATTTTAGTTGGACAGCTTTTCAAGTTATTTTCTCAAACATGTCATGAAATGTATAAAAGGACATATGTATGTTACCAAGTTAATACAGAGAACGCCAAACCGATTGTAATTCCAATAATTTCGCCTTTAATATTTACATATGAACTATCAGATGGTATACTTGTCTCTAGCAATTTTCCAATAAAAATCAGAGTTGATGACACCGAAACCATGATCAAAGGAACACATAAGATACGAGGAAGAGATATCCAAATCCAAGATTATAAGCCCCATGAAATATGTGGAGAAATTCAACAGTCAAATTTAATTTTACCAGTAATAATTAAAGATCATGAATTAAGTTTTGAACCATTAAAGAAGTTAAATTTGCCGACATTAATTGCGCCTGTACATAAACCACTTGGAAGAGAGTTTCATATGTCGGTGTCGGCGATTACGCTTGTTTCACTCGCCTTATTGATGCTTTTGATATACTTGGCATATAAACACATAACAAATAAAAGAAAACAGCATTCTCCGCCTATCAACGACGAGGACGTCTTTGAACTTCGGCAGAGAGGAGTTATATGAATCACAAGAATGCACCAATGCATCGATCTGTCTGGCATCTTATCAGCTCCTATTGTTCTCTGTAGGTTAACTTTTATTTGGACCTGCAATAGACTAAACACCCCGTATGGATCATCAGTGAAGAAGGAAAGAAAAAGACACTGAAGTGTATAAATGAAGTAAGAATCAGCGATGCAACACTCTCTGTCGCGATCTGAAGCTGTAAAGACGTGTAAATAAAAAGTACTTCAATTAACTCCTCTTGTTCAATTGCTTTACTTTTCTTTATCAGTATTTTGTGTTTCTCGCGTATTCGTTCGTTAACTTCAGACTAAATACGGGTTCTCAAAATATAGTTATTTAACTCGCGCGTAATTCAAAATAGCATGAGATATATGAAGTATTATAACAAAAATTATTATTATAATAATTTTTTATTATTAATATTATAATATCAGGGTTATTGTATATTATATATAGGTGTTAGAAAGGTTTTTATAAATCAACATGGCTTTGAACTTTTTCTTATTTTAACTATGATAAACAACACATAAAAATACTTCAAACGTAATGAATGGGAATTGAATTTCAAATAAAAAATCATCTTAATTCTAAATATTACTTAGAAACTTCAAATTGAAAGAATATAAAAGTTATTTATTATTCAGAAACAAACTGTAACATCGAGCTAATAATCATAATAAAATATTATTAATTTTATTAAGCAAGTAAAAATATATTACAGATAAACATTGAAAGTATATATATTTGTATACACGCATATATATAAATGTAAGCTAGAGTTTTTAAATATAATATATAATAATAGATATAAATATATGTACATAAAAATAAATATAACGTATTATAATACGTATAAATATATATAAATAATAATAATAATAATATATATGAACATATATATATATATATATGTGTGTGTATATATATAATAATAATATATACAAAAAAATAAAGTTTTGTATAATAAAAATCGAAACTAAAATGACCAAATTTCGTCTAGCATGTCATCATCTTATTTGGGCGAGGAAAACAATTTCGTAATACCGTCGAAATAAGACGTTGGCTTGCGCAAGATCATACGTCAGAAGCGTATGTTTTTCCGACGAAGGTCTCATAGGTAACGCAATATGTAGATTAGCGATGCGCTAGTGTACAATTTTTGATGTTTAATTTATAGTAAAATTAATACTTTAAACAATTAAACCACATTTTTAATAAAACAAATACTTAACACAAAAATTATAATGAATGTTTATAGTAAAATTTAATTGTTTATACTAATATTAAGGCTAAACATAAGAAAAGTAAATAAAGCAATAAAATAAGCTGTAAAAACGAGGAGCAGAGAGAGGGATTGCGGATGATCATGGAAAAATCAGGTATATAAAGCCCCGATTTTTTCACAAAAAGTCAGTCGCAGTCTCAGTCCAGTAACCAGTAGCAGTCAGTGTCAGTCTAGAACATCATTAGCCATCTCTCTCTCTCTCCAAGTAAGTATAATAAAAATCATTTTCAAATTAATTATTCCAATTGTTTTTTCTTCTCTCCTCTGTCTCACATCTCCCATCATCCGGGGTGGTGATTGGTCCTCCTACATGGTAGGACTATACGAGCCCCTTTTTCTTTTTTCTCATACACACATAGATTCTCTCTCTTTAATAGGGAACTAGGCTGGTAGGCCGAGGCAGATACCTCTTTCCTTCAAAACGAAGGGAATTCGTATCTAAACAGAGCCTTGGACTTCAGTCTATATAAATTAACGTAGCCAACTCTTAAATAAATCTTCATTTTATTCATTCATTTTATTATACCTTAAATAAATCTTCATTTCCCTTCAATTGTTTAATAATCCCGAGCTAGTGGAGGAAACTGCAGGCTCGAAACTAGTCAAGGTACATTCGAAAGCACACAGGCGTATATATGAGAAGATATACGTGTGCACTTCGAATTAAGTTAATGTGCTAAAAAGGGTGAATATGCCCAGACGTCACAAAACTAAAGATTATTCACGATACTTTATTGGATTATTATTCTTATGGGTTTCATCAACCCTGTACTTTGTCATTTTTCAATTTCAACGAAGAAGATTCATATATAGTTTGATAAATAAATTAAATTTAGAAGATAAAGAGTTACGACATTAGGCTACTGTTATATCAATTTGCAGTTAGCTTTGGCTGCTCAGACAGCACACGCACGCACACTAGAACGTATGAGGAAATAACTAATATCAATATCAAAAGTACGTATTTATTTAAAATAATTTTCACTGCTTAAATTATGACAACATTGCTGATGAAAGACCTTTAAAAATATTATGTTTTGTGATCTTATATCTGTTTCACTTATTAATAATTAATTAAAGATATTATTTTATTTATTTATAAAATAAATAATTTAATTTTTTTTAATGTGGTAGTATAATGTAAATAATATTTTTCAGTAAATTGCATGCTATTATAATGTAAAAAGTAATTAAATAAAACTTATTATATAAAAACATAATAAATGTTATTAGATAATTATTTTACAGAAAGTGAGATTGTTTATATCGTATTGCAATCTTATTATTAAGATTTAAACAGAAAGTAAAATAAATTATAAGGTATTACCAACTACATGCATCTATTCACATAATAAGATATAACGATGAATTAACCTGTAGACTGCCGGACTGGCTCATATATGAGCCACCTGTGACCTTGACAGCTGCTCTAGAGATATGAGGTGTTTTTATGTATAAATTTTGCACATCAAAAATATCAATTTATAAGGCAAAAATGCCGGCAGTTTAATGGTTAAATACAAATTTTTTCTTAATAATTTTTTAAGCAATTAATGTTGATAAATTATAACTTCGTATTCTATTACAACTAACAAAAAATGTTGAAAATTATAATATTCTGTAAGCGGCAAATTAATTGTTCTAAATAGTTTGTACGAATGCCAGCTATAGTTTTATTGAATGTGATCCTAATAAATCATCTTTAATTGTATATTAGATTATAAAGATAATAAAACCTTAAAACTATCTAACAATTAAAGTTTGGTTCGTAAGCTATAATGTGAAAATACAATTTACAATTACAAGTTTTTTTTCTTCCAATTATAATTATTGTTAATAAATGCACTTAGACAAAATTGCGCTTAAAAGGTAAAAATTGGTTTTAAAAAATTATAATAATAATAAATTATAGATTATTTTAAAAACTTATTCAAAATAATTTTCTACTAAATTTTTCTCAGGCATACCTTTCAAATTCAAAATTTTATTCAAATAATGTTAATGCGACCTATTTTAATAATACTTCTGTATTGTATTTTTAGGGTAAATTATACTTTTTCAATTAGGTGTCGATCTCGAGAAAAGTTTCGTAAAATAATGTTTTAAAATGGATTTTCATTAATTTTGAATGATTTTTTACAATATTCATAATTTTTTTTTATAATATTCATCTACTGTTTACTGCCCGAAGCTTTTTAGTTTGAGATTTTCACAAAAATTTAATTTCATCTTTGGCAGTGGATTTGTTTCGTTAAACATTATTTTATTACTGACAAATAAATTTATTTCTTTTTTGAATTGCCATAAATGATATTGTAATTGTATTTTATATTAGTCGTCTTAGTCCAGTATGTTTAGTAATTGTTTATTTATGTTTTATGGAGTGCATACCACAAATATAATGATAAAAATTGGAGGAGATTCCATTTTTATCGTGAAAAACAAAAACGCCGTAAAAATCCCGTTTTTCTCAATTATCTTTTAAGATACGAATATTTTCAAAAAGTATTGATAAAAAAATTATAGATTTCATCAAAATGCATATATCTTATTCTATGCATTTTTCTGTACCAACAGTATTTTTCGACAAAAGTATATTCAAACCAACAGATGTCTTACAGTCTTCATAATTTTATTATTATTATAATTAATTTAATTCAGAACAGTCGACATAAGTACAATTTTTAATTGAAATCAACAGATGGTATACGTATAATAGACAATATGGAATATTACGGTTAAGCCCATTTTTGAGAAGTAAGAACGTTAATAAAAAAAGTATTTAGAGTAAAAAATATATATTTTGATGAGATGTTGAACTTTTATTTGAAATATATGTTGAAATTTTTTGTATTTTGCGGAATAAGTTAAAAAAGAGATATTTTTGTTGGATTTTCATATGATTTATTATAAAAACAGAATGGGAAACATATCTGTAATCAGAATACTAAAAAATATATGTACAACTTTTAATGGAAATCGGGTTTGCTGACTTTTGATGCTTACCAGTTTTCATTAAACTGTGCAGGGTTGGAAACGTTGAAGTGCTTGCTAGCTGCATCTAGGATATATGAGGTCAGACAATTAAGTAATGCGACCGATTTTATTTCTAGGCCTGTGGTAACAAGAACCTGTAACCGCCACCGTAATAGTAGATCCATACTCTATTGATTGAGACCATGACGACCCTTGTACGATCATTTTTCTCCAGCGTAAATGCGCGAGTAGTGCATGTCACGTAAATGAAACAGAGAAATTTAGGGCAACGGTGCGCGATAAAATTTTGTGCGAAACTCGGCGAAACCAAGACAGAAACTTATGGAAAAGTGCTTAAAGTGTATGGTACTAATGCCGTGAGTCGCAGTCGGATGCTTCGGTGTCATGTCGATTTTAAAAAAGGCCGTGAGAGCGACAAAGACGAGGCGCGGAGCGGAAGGCTAATTCAAGTGCGAACCGACGCGAACGCACAGCACGTCCGCGTCCTTGTTCGTCAAGACCGGCGACAAACCATTCAAATGTTGGCTGACAAGTTGAATATCAACCGGGAAACAGTTACAAAGATTTTAACCGAAGATTTCGCCATGAAAGAGCTGTGCGCGAAGATGGTACCGAAAAACCTTTCAGAGTTGACAAAAACAACCTTTGAGCACAAAGTCCACCAAATGAACATCGCTCAAATTGTCTCGAATAGGTTGAACGTGATCCTACTCTTCTCGATCGAGTTATTATTGGTGATGAAAGTCGGTTCTTTCAATATGACCTTGAAACTAAACGATAAAACCACAGTGGCTGTCCCCTGGAGTGATAAGGTCAAAGAAGGCGAGAATGAGCAAGTGCAAAATAAAAAACATGTTCATTTGCTTCTTCAACAGCAAAGGGGTTGTTCACAAAGACTTTGTACCAACACTTTGTAAACCGTAAATCAAATATTCTACCACAATGTGCTCAAAAAATTACGAAAAAGGGTCTTCAGAGTGTGTCTAGAGATCGCGAAGACTTGGGTTCTGCCTCACGAGAATGCTAGATGTCACAGTGCGTTCAGTGTCTCTCAGTTTTTAGCGTTTAAAGGCATCGTAACTTTACCACAACCACCCTATTCATCGGACAAGTCACCCCGCGACCTTTTCCTATTCCCGCATTTGAAAAATTCATCAAAGGTCGATATTTTAACTATTTTTAAGACATTCAAGCATCTACAACAAGGGTACTTGGAAAGGTCCCATAAGAAGTGTTTCAGAATTGTTATGAAAACTGGAAAACTCGCTAGACTAAGTGTCTAGATGCGGGAGGGGACTACTTTGAAGGAGATCAGAGCGATGTACCTTAATTTTTAAATATACTCGATTTTTTAATTTTGTCGCATTACTTAATTATGTAACCTCGTATATATGATCAATAGGTGACCTAATTGAAAAAAATAATTAGCACATTTAGAAGCTCGAACGACAGAATCTATATTTGCATAGCTTCTAAAGAAATGGTAACAGAAATCACAGAAAAATACAAATATATTGCTATTAAAGAATTTAAATTAAACACACGACAATAAAAAGCTCGCTTTAAAAAATTTGGTTGATTAATTTGCCTATTGAAGTACCTAATTATATCTGACCTCGTATACATGTAAAAAAATTTCTTTTAGTCTGCCAGTTTAGGTAGTTGCTATTTTATTGCACTTCACTGAAAGTTTATTGTATTGCCGTCTCCTCTGTACTGGGCGTAAACAGTCACTGACCCCCTCAATCGCAACGAGCTTATAGAGCAACATCTGAAAAATCGCACGAAACGGTCAGTACCTCACTTTGGTCACCAGAAGCTGTTGTTTTTAGTTGAAAATTTTTACTGCAGTTTCGCCTATAAACGTCGGCAATCTTCCCCTATTATCTCTGTAAATACTATGAAGTCTACCCAACGAAAATAGGCACAGATAGAAGCCTAAAACCCATATAAAAAGTGTCACTATCCTGAGGTATGTTACTACCCCGTCATAGAGATCGCACAACCGGTTCGAATAGCGATCGTAATAGTTTCTTGCACAATACCATGTCTGTTTTATCCGTAGATTTAGATATTAGTTCACACGCTCTGGGAACAGAGTTGAAGCGAGAAGAGAGAGGAATATGGAGATTCATGCTGTTTCTCTCTTACAAGCAAGGAAGTAGGGAGAAAAGAATAGTAGAGAATAGTATCAGTAGAAATATATGCATCAGAAATATACGTGCTTCTATACTCTGTACCATTGTTATTCTTGGTATAAATTATATGCTCTATGTAATTTGTGACTATGGAGGGTAGAGACAAGGAGTAGAAACTCCGCTCGCTTTACATGAGCAAAGCTTATCAAAAATTAGCCGGAGATGTAGTTCAGATTTATCCGGTAGACGTCGCTGTCTTGGAAATCCCTCCAATGGTTCTGCGTGCTAATGAGAAAGAAAGCTAAAACCAAAGCGAGTAAGCGGAAGAAGAAGCAAAAGTAGGGGTGCAGAGATTTAACTTTCTCCTCTTTCCACGCTCAGTGCATACACCCACTCTCTTTTCTTTAAATACATGCATTTGAACAGGCAACCTCATAGAGTATCGCTGCGTTGCGGCCAATTCGGTCCCCAAATTCTGCCGTGTAATTTGACACGATTTTAGCGAAGTTTCCACTCCTTCTCTCTACTTTCCATAAGAGAAAGCACGATTCCAGGCTCATTTCTGTCCTTCAATATAGGCTCCAAGCGTTTGCTGAAGCGTGCAACCTAATATATAAGTCTATGGTTTTACCACTCGTGTACCGATGGGAATTACAGTTTTTTATATACCCCAGATAACATTAAGTAGGGGTATTGGTTGCTAAGTACCGTACAATTTTCCAGTAAATTTCAAACAAACTCCGCTGAGCAAATCAAGTAAATACATTGTCACCAAATTGCTGCAATATATTTTATGTTTTTTAAGTTCATTGGCGCTGCGTTGCCAAATTATTGCTATCCGTTTGAACGCAATATTCAACAATGTCTATATAGCTTCTGTTATATTCTTTTTAATATTTTAGAAATATTATGTAATAATTATTTTGAACAAATGCTTAAAAAAATAATAACCATTTTATTAGGCTAGGTTATAAACATACAATAATATACAATAAAATAACTTCTATATATATATATATATATATATATATATACATATATATTTACAATATACATCTTGAGAAGAATATTGTTATTGAAAATAAAATATTAAAATCTAAAAATATTTTAAAACAGCTCCTCTGAATTATTTATAGCTATTCTATCATCTTCAGCGATTTCATCAAGTGTATAAATCATACCACTGTGTACAAATATGAGTACGACTTTTCAATTCAAACTTCCCGGGTTTATCGATTCAGACAAATGTTTTTATTTTTTAATTGGTAGTACTGTCAGTATTATTTGTGCCAAATTTCAAGCAATTATCTTCATTTGTCATATAATTACGCATGTGTTTTATGAGCAATGAAAAGTTTTCTCTTCGATTTGAATAATGTCTGAAATTATTTAACAAAGAAGTAGCATTAAATTTTGTGTATGAAATAAACTATCGGCTGCCGAAATGTTCAGAATTTTGCAGAAGGCCTTTGGTGAGAAGCCAAGTCAAGAGCAAGTGTTTGTGATTGGCACAAATTGTTCAAAGAAGTTCGAGAATGCGTTGAGGACGAACCACATCAAAGATGACCAAGAACATTTACTGACGGACTAAATTCTTCGATTGACTACTAGAGCGCTTGCTGATATTGTTAAACTTCATCTTGGGTCAGTCAACACCATTTTGAAAGACATTTTGTGCGTGAAAAGAACGAAATCTCAATTGGTATCTGTTCGTAACAGTTACAAAAAAAGAAGAGAAGTGAGTTGGTACTTACGTCGGGGGAATGTGTGTTCGGGAATGATTAATGAAAGTCTAAAAATTACTTTTAATGTTACTTAATATATTTATTTAACACTAATGGCATAAAAAACCTCCACTTGGTGAGTGGAGGAAAAAGCCCAAATAAGTAATAACAAAGATTAAATTAGAAGCTTACAGTCTATTAACAACACCAAACAATAAACACGTGTATACTGGAGTACTGCTAAATATTAAATGCTCTTATCACATAATCTCATACAATATACGGAGTACTTCTGCGCAACGGTGGAGCGGCCGTTAGCACTAGCGCTCACGTTGTTCGCAGAGGAGCCTTCGGGGAAGAGGTGCTCCGCGTTTACCTTACAACGTCTCGGGCACGGTTTTCTCCTGACCGCAACGGCAGCAAACGGGCATAAATGCCGCCGGGATCACTTTCGGATATTCGTGTCGAACGAATATCCACAAGGGCAATGTCCCTCGTCCCGCTGATGCGCCAATTAACACAATAAGACTGCTACACATAATCTACACGCAATCCACATATATAAAACGCAAAGTCACACACAACACATTCCAAAACACTCTATACGCGAATATAAACAAAGAGAATTATAAACTAAAACATACACTTAAAAAATGACAACTACTGCGAAGGCGGAGCGTAATCTAATAGAAGCGATTCGGCTGAAGGTCGAAAGCGAACTGACCGTTTCGTTTATATTTTACACTTCGGAAAAATGACTCGACGTGAGAGGGGGAGAAGTCCACCCGGGCTTGAGACAGGGTTCAACCTCAGGAAACCTCTCTCCCACGCTAAAAACCAATTTTAAAACGAAGCGTTCCTTTGCGGAAAAGTCGGCAATCGCACATGCCCTACATCGAGGCACCCGCTCGCAGTAGAAAAGGTTTATATCGGCCATATTCATAAAATTGTGCGATCTACCGGCCGAAACTAATAATGGGCAGATAGTTTCATTGAAACAAGAGAGAGAGAAAGAGAGAGAGCGAGCGAGCGAGAAAGAAAGACAACGAAAGCGCGAGACAGATAGAGGGAGAGAGAGAGAGCGAGAAAGAGAGATAGCGAAAGGGCACGACAGGTAAAGAGACAGAGGGGGCGTGGAAAGGGGAGGGGCAACGAGCCTACATCCGAACTCACTAATCCATCCGAACCAGGATGAATTTCTGTAACAAGTCCTAAGGGCCATTTAAATGGAGGATATCTATCGTCTCGTAACAGCACAAACTGGCCAAATGCCAAGTTCTCTGTAGCCCCCTCCACTTATTTCTTTCTTGAAGGTATTGTAAGTATTCTGCGGACCACCTTTTCCAACAATTATTTCGAATTGCCTGGAGTAAGTGGAAGCGTCCTCAATGATTTTCAGGCACATCAAGCGCCGTCACATCGAGAATCAATTCGGACACTTCTCCAATTAGAAAATGAGCAGGAGTCAAAGCCTTCAGATCTTCTATATCTCAACTATCTGTATTTAGGCATGCCTCTATTTCTATTTAAACTGTTGAAAGATCTTCAAACGTAAAAGTTTTGTCATCCTGCGTAATGTAACGAATTAAGGGGAATGCATGTCTACTTTGTCCCCTCATTCGAGAGTGTACTGGCGATTTCCTGATAAAATATAGAAGAATTTCGAAACATCATTTGCAATTCTTTATCAGTGCCTTGAAAGTTTGTCGTGTTATCGATATATAGAGGCTTGCAAATACTGCGTCACCCGAAAAAACATCTATACGTTGCCATAAATGTTTAATTAACCATTAAAACTGTATGAAGATATAGTTGTCCGAACACATTTATATATTAAGAATTATTACCTTTTTCAATAGTTACCTTTACTTTAATATATATATATATATATATATATATATATATATATATATATATATATATGAACATTTGTTAAAATTATAAAAAATTTATTAATTATTAAATTAAAATATATAAATATTATATACGTAAATATTAAATAATATAAATTATTAAATTAAAATATATTTTTGTATTGTTAAATTTTTGTTGAATATTTGATATATTATAATTTTATGGCATACATATTTCGGATTATACAGATTCATTATTCAAAATGAAAAAAATATATTGACATTATCGCTAATAATATTATAATATATAATATAACATTATGTTTTGTAAAATGTTATATATAAAAAAATATTGTATTTAAACAATTATAATATAAGGCATAATATGCCATTCTATTTAGGAGCTGTACGTGCTCCTTATGTATAATTTAATTCTATTAAATACACAACCATATTGTTCAGCTTGCTTTCCCAGATTAAGGTGATTTTATACTATTTATTTAAAGTAAAAATTATATATATTTTTCATGCTAATTTTTTACTATTGTGCATATTAGAAACATTCGAACTAAAAAAATAACTACCTTGATGACACCAACGTCATATTATATATATATATATATATATATATATATATATATATATAATAGAATATCATCATTTGAGAACAATCTGGCTGACCAAAACTCTAATTAATCATTATTTTTATTATTTATTTATACTTTAATTCATCCTTAAAAATTAAAAATAGAGAAAGTCATACTTATTTTACGATCTATTTAATTATAAATGTTTAATAAAATAATTTTTGTTGCATTTGCTTAATTTTTATTTACTTATAATAATTCTTATTATATATTATTATATAGATTTTTATTATATAGATACAATTAGTTTGTAATTTCTTGTGTTGATTGTGTCCCATCCTTTGGACCCTCTTATGCCATGCCTGGGAAGGGGAGATGGGGTAATGGTCTTTTTGCAGATTTGACAATTTATTTAATGAATTTAGTTCATTCTTTTTCTGTAAAAAATGGCAGCTTAAATTATAGGCTTCTGTCTTTCATTTTCGCTTTTTAATATTGATTTATATTCAAAATTGAAATAACTGGATTTAGTTTAATTTTAAATGTCCGTCATGCCTCCTGTTCCTCTACTACCCAGGTTACAGAAATATACAGGTTTTGATACTGCCACGACCTTGACAGAAATACTTTTGTACCTTTTGTTTTTTGATAAAGTATCTTCTCATAAAATACACTCCACAAGCAAAATTATACTTCATGCAATATTCAGTAAATCAAGAAATATACGCATACCAATATGTATTGCAGGTGAAATAGATTATTTAAATTTTATAGTAAAAACTTAAAAAATGCCATTAATTTAAATTAAATCATATATATATATATATATATATATATATATATATATATATATTGTTTGTTATCATAAAAATTATAGAAAAAAAAATGCAGCTTACCTTTGACAGGTCAATACAATTATTCTGATTTAATTGAATTGGTAAATGGGCGTGTAATGAATAAATAAATATGTTGGATTTTTAGTCTAAAAAAATTTATTAAACTTAAGAAAAAAAAGAGAAAAAACATTAATTTTTTTTCTTTATGTTATTTAACGTCGCTCTAATTATGCTTCCAAATACCAGTGCTAATCAGCAACGGAGGTCTACGATGTGTTTGTAAAAAAGCACATTGATATTATTACAGCGGTGCCTGTGTCAATCGGCCGAGACCGAGCGTTGAACTCGGATCACCAAGTTACTAGTTCTTCGGGCTAGCGATCGAGCAATCGTAGTCCTAGGAAAATTAATTTAATGATATTTAGCCGAATAAATTAGTGCACTAACGCGGTCTATTATCTAACATACATAATCTAGAACGTACTGATGTATGGCCATACGCTATTCGGTCACTCTCGCTTTCAAACAGACGCTCGCAGAATACGCATAAACGTGCAGAAAGGTATTGCCTTTTATTCCTAAGCATTTCGCAGCTCCGACGTCTCGGAAACAAAACCGTGAATTCGCCAACGTTGCCGATCTGAAGGCAGAGGGAGAGGCAACACTTCAGAGAACCACGTCGTCCTCTAGCAGCAACCCAGAAACACAATCATTACTCCAACGCTCAAATCCGAAACAGTGAAGAAATGTGAAATCACACAAACACGCAAATACAATCGTTACTATAACGCTCAAGTCTAAAGCAGTTGAGAATTTCGAGAGTGACTCGACACAACGGTGTCGGAATGACGAATGAATTGTCTCTCCAAGTCTCAGCGAGAACCGTATGAACAATACACTGTTTCTTACAATTTTAAGCTGAGGTTCAATCGGGATTTTACAGGGGATCTGGTTACCAGATGAAGTCCGCGCGGACATTCTCACGCGGTCACGCAGGTACCTGAGGGCGGTCGACAGTCACTCCGTCTACGCCGGGCGGCGCATCTGCTTCTCTAACTCCATACGTGCCGAATATAAACTTGAAGGGTTTATTGGCATAAAAGTTTTGAAGCCGTCGTCGCTTCATTATAGTACTTACTTTTTTCTAGTTCGATCTTTTTAAATATTTCTCTTTTCGTTTTTATTATAATTACGGAAATGTTCATCGCCATATAACTTCATAAATAATACGTGCGGAGCAAAACCGTCGCGAATATTTATATACTAGCATATCCCGTCTTGCCTTTGCCCGAGATAATAATTTAACCGATTTTTTAAACAGTTCAATAATATAAAAGTTAAAAGTACTCTATATCTAAAATTTTATATTTCTATAAATAATTTATCGTAATATACATATCGTCGCTTCTGTATAAAAAGCTACTTCAAAGGAAGGTCCACTTCAAAAATCTTATATTTCGGCAATCGTTTTATACAATATACATGTATAAATATATATGTATATATATATATATATATATATATATATATATATATATATTGTAACGGTGCGCGTGTTTGCCTCGAGCACGAGGACGGCGGGCACGGCCGTTGCAAAAGGTGTGCCCGGCTGGGCTTAGCCGCGAATGATCTCGGCGTGGGCGAGGGGCAGTTCGCGAGGCGCGAAGAATCGCATGCAGGATTGAGGGCTAACGAAATAAGAAAGCGAAAGAATTAAAATCGACGTGGATTTAATATCGGGTGGATTTACAACACATATGCGCGAAGGCGCGCAGGCCGAGGGTCACCGAGGCGACGGTGCGCGAGGAGTTAGGGAAGAGAGAGAGAGACAGAGAGACAGAGAGAAGAACGGGCTGCCACTTACAGTAGTAGTCGGGCGGCAGGCTCGTCCGCTCAAGTTCGGCAGCGGTGTACGGCGGTATGGTACACGCACGGCAGCGACAACAACACGTGCGTTCTGCAGCATACCCTCCGCGAGGACGACGTACGTGTTGAGAGCACGTAGGGGATACTTGGAGCACGAGGCGTGTTCTTGAAAAGCCACAACACAAGCTAATCAAGCCCGAAGAAAGCAAAGCAAAACAAATAGCACGCGCTTCTCTCTAAGGCTGTCTTCTCACTGTCAAATTCGCGCACGCGGCCGTCTCTCCCAACTCTCCGTTCTCTCTCTCTCTCTCTCTCTCACTTACCTCTCCGCCGGTGTAGTCGTGCGTCGGCCTGGAACACATTGAAGCTTTACATTTACACATATATATATACATTTATTTTTACAGAACGTATGTACATATTTATAGGGCTACGAATGGAGAGAGAGCATAGGGACGTGGGAAAGCAAGCGTACGCGGCGCTTGCGTTACCCGTCACAATGTGTGTGTGTGTGTGTGTGTTTTTTTTTTTTTTTTTTTTTTTATTAGGCGTAGGCAGAGCAAGCTGTGCACTAGTGGCCTCTCAAAACCAGCATCCCGCCGGAACTATCCGGGAATATTACTTCGGCGGGGCTGTTTATTAGCCTATACGACTCCTCTTCTTATGACACTATCCTACGTCCCCCATCCACACAGGTGATCAGGGGTTCGGTGTTCGTCCTCTGTATCTTAAAATAGGATCAGTTGGCCTGGTTCATCCTGGGCCATTCGCCTAGTTCTATCGGCATATCTAAGTTTGGTCATCACCTCTTTTGCGAAACTGGCTACTGCCTTCCAGTTTTCAGAAGATTCCAGCATTATTGATAGGATGCTCTCTGGTCTTATTGGCTTATTGATGATGTTCATCAAGTGCTCACGTTGTGTTCTAAAACGAGGACAGCTCACCAATATATGCTCAGCATCCTCGACCAAAGTCGGACAGATGGGGCAGAGATCATTATTATCCAGGTGAAAGCGGTGGAAATAGGACCTAAAACAACCATGTCCAGTCAACAACTGAGTTAGGTGGAAATCTAATTCCCCGTGTTTCCTGTTGATCCATCTGTGTATGTCTGGGAGGATACGATAAGTCCATCGGCCTTTGCTAGAATCGGTCCATCGTTTTTGCCATATTTCTATAGAACGATGACGTTCCACATTTTTAGCACCTTGTAGGGAATCCACTGCGGCCTTACATATGTTATGCAGCCTAGCCAGTTCATCTGCAGCTAAATCGAAAGGAAGAATTCCGGCAAGTACCTCAGCTGCGTCGGTGGATACCGTCCTGTAACCACTAATAATACGTATACAGGAGCGACGACGGGTCGCAATGGCCAACTCACAATACGATTTAATTCCGCATGCATGATGCCAGATTGGTGCTGCATACATGCTGACAGAATTAACAACATAAGCTAATAGTTTCCTCTGGGGTGGACGTGGGCCACCAATGTTAGGCATGAGCCGACACAAGGCAGCTGAAACTCGTTGCGCTTTTTCGCCAGATATCTTTAGATGTTCTTTGAAATTTAACCTGGCATCAAGCTGGACACCCAAGTATCGTAAAGATGGCGCAGAACTAATGCGGGAGCTACCAACTTTAAGAGTAATACTATATACCTTCTTACGACTGCTGACAAGAACTACTTCTGTCTTGTACTCCGCTAATTGTAGACCAACCGTCTTAATCCATCTACTGATGTTGCTGATTGCCTCATTGGCATTTTCGGTAAGTTCATCAAGGGTCTTAGCCGTCACTACTAGAGCGATATCGTCGGCGTACCCTACTGTTATTGAACCAGGCGGTTGTGGAATCCTCAACACGCCATCATACATAATATTCCACAATATAGGTCCCATAACTGAGCCCTGGGGGACTCCCGCAGTAACCTTATGCGATACAGTGCCTTCATCCGTTCGGTATAATATTATCCTATTATCAAAGTAGCTGGCCACGACATTCTGTAAATAACCAGGTACTCCGAACTCTTTAAGAGAACTCATAATAGAAGACCAGCGCGCTGAATTAAAGGCATTCTTGACATCTAGAGCGACAATGGCACAATACTGTTTGGTGCCACCTTTCCATCTCTTACCACTGATTGCATTTCTTGCGGTACACACTACCAGTTTAATGGCATCGACTGTTGATTTTGATTTCCGAAATCCAAATTGGCGTGAGGATAAGCCGTGCAATCCTTCAGTGAATGCTTCCAGTCGGCTACATATTATTTTTTCAAATATTTTACCTACCGTGTCGAGCATACACAATGGCCTGTATGATGAAGGATCATCAAGTGGCTTATTGCCCTTAGGTAACAGGACTAACCTTTGAGTTTTCCAGCAATCAGGAAAAATACCCTCAAGAAGACAAGCATTATATACTTTTAGAAATATAGCTGGATTCTTCTGTATCGCCAACTTAACTGCCGCATTAGGGATACCATCAGGGCCAGGTGCAGCATTGTCTCTAGTCTTAGCGTAAGCGTTATGTAGTTCCATTTCTGCTATAGGAGGTATATCGTCCGAGTGTTGCGTGCGCAGTACAGTCCCATGAATGTCATTGGGAAAGAGAGCGGAAACAATCTTATCAATCAATACCGTGCTAGTGGGTTGTATTGGTGCCCTACTCAATCGTGCCATGACTGTTTTGTATGGTCGTCCCCATAAGTCATTGTTGGCCTCTGCACACAGTTCAAGCCATCATCGACGCTTGCTTGCCAATGTGTGTGTGTGTGTGTGTGTGTATGCACGCACGCGCGCGTGCATACAGATATATATATATATATATATATATATATATATATATACCTATACATTATATGTATATTACATACGTTTTCTATGGAAAAAATTATACTTTCGAGTTCGAACAGTAGAAACAAAGACTCTCGAGACGACGTTTACGGAGAGTATCATGTTTGGACGATAAAATATGTCTCGAAACGACTGCTATAGAGAATGTTGTGTTGGAGAGTTAGAATACTGAGAGATTGTATGTTCGAATTATAGAATACGAATATTTTCATAAAAGTCGTCCCTTCGTACCTGGTCATCGTCTTCTACGGTTCGAATACACAACTCCCCGTAGAAATTATCTCGAGGCACCTGGATATCGTATTCTACGATTCAAACACGAAAACCCCTGTAGAAGAAGTCTCGAAGAAGTTAGACATCGTTTCCTAACAACTAAACACAATGCTCCGAGTAGAAGTCGTTCCGAAATATCTGAACATCCTAACGTCCTAAGACGAATATCTCTATAGAATTCGCCCCGTCATACTTCGATATTATCTTCTATCGTCCGAACATGAAACTCCTCGTCGAAGTCGTGTCAAATACCTGGACGTCGTATTCTATCGTCCCAATAAGAATTTCCCCATAGAAGTCGTTCCTACATACCTGAACGTTGTTTTCTAACAATTAAATATAATATTCGCAGTGTACAAATCATCCCAAGACACCTAGACATCGTATTTTACCGTTTGGTCATGAAAGTATAGGTAGAAGTTATTCCGAGGAAGCTAGACATCGTTTCTTACAGTAGCAATGCAATACTCCTCATAGAAATCATTCAAAAACACCGGGACATCGCATTCTATCATCCGAACACAAAACTCCCAGTAGAAATCGTCCTGACGCACCGGGATTCGTATTCAACCGCCCGTACACGCCAATACAATATTTCTCTGTAAAAACCGTAATTAAAATGTGTATACATATATTCACAGTATCCCAGATATAACTGCTCATATTGGTGGCATGGTATCGGCAAGGAAAAGTAATATGTAAATATTAATATTCTGTAGATCCATTTTTTATAGTTTTTGCAATACGGGCCCATGTCTGTGAGCCAATCAGAGCTCAGAGAACTGGGTCATCGCCTTCGAGCAAGAAAAAGGAGATCAAACGAAGGGAAACGAGGCGAAGTCAAGCGAGCACAGCAAAGACCAGTAGCGCTTATTTTTCCTGTCAATTGTCAACGCTCGGGTAACTATATTATTATATATATGTGTGTATATTATTATTTATTATGCCATCAAGAAGCTTACATCTCAATGTGTCAAAATTAAAAAAAAGTTTTCGGCAATCAACTTTGACAAAAGTGACAGTAAAAATATTGGAAATAAAAATTTCAGATAACGTTGGAATTTGGAGTCCAGATACTGATGACATATCGTTATGAAATAAACGAAACAAAGTAGTTTAAACCACAACATTGATCCAGTAAAGCTTAAGCTGCTAAAAATGTTATAGTTATGAGACCTCGTAGAAGGCCAGTACAACTATCAACCAGCTCTCCAGTTAGTGTTTAACGAAGATGACGCAGATAAACAAAGATGATTGTATAGGTTGTTAATATCTAAATAATAGCAAATTAATTAGGTTCAATAATAACTACTAGTATGTATGATTATAAGTAGATAGTAGTATGTAAGATTGTATGTAGAATATTCTAGTATATAAGATTATAAGCTGCTTTAGGAAATACGGTACAAAAAAAAGAAAAAAATTTTAATGAATTTGAGATTTTGCCTTATATTTATATAACTCATTATTAGATTATGTAAAACTTAGGATATTTGACAGTACCTATCATGGTCATCGCGAAGCGTAGGAAAACTATCATTTAGTTGATTAATGTTGTAAAGCGTACTTTTGGTTGTAATTCTAATTTTTATATCATTTCGTGATAGCCACGATTCTGCAAAGGCTAAGGAAAAAAAGAAACTTTTTTTCTTACATTAATAAAACAAAATGTTCTATTAGATCACAGTACAATTAAATAGACTAAATTTAATACATAAAAATCAAGTATGTTTATATCAAAACTATCTATACAAATGCAGTCGACATAAGCACAATTAAATTAATTTTGTTTATCTTCTTGAATTTATGTTAATCGGATTGGCTGCTCATGTTACAAATAATTATAAATTGTAACAAGATTAAATGCGACATAGCGATATCATTTATTTGTTTATTCAGAATTACGTAAATAGTGTTAAGCTTATATTGTTGCCAAAAATTACAATTTGCAGCTTCTACGGTATTGCACATAGATTGTACTATAATTTTTTCTTCTTATGTCTTGTTTATAAAGTAAACAGCTCCCGGATTGAAATCTAACCAGTTCTCCGTCATAAAGTACTACCAAGATTTTATATGGCTATGAGACAATTATATTATGATAGGGTTGTTCGAATAGATTGTTACATAAATTAGATATTGTGCTTATCAAAATAGAAAGGAAAATTTGTTTGTTTAAAGTTATCCATATCACGATCAATTATACGAATTTTTTTTGTTTTAACATTTATAATTCATAGTTTAAACTAAAAATGAAATTGTCCGCGGTTTTTCTTTAAGTCACATAATCACGTACGATCGTGTATATGTTATGTATTGTATAAAGAAGAGTGTGCGAATAAACGCTTTCGGTACACTTACTGTTATCTTATTGCATTTGGATAATATTTTTTTTGCTTTCTTTCTCGACGTTGGAATGTTGTTATATTTCTTATTATCATTACTATTATGCATTATTAGCATTATTATTATTACTAATGAGGGATTAGGAATTATTACGAATAATTATTAAGTAGCGGTCATCACAAAATTTTAGAGATATATTTATACCATTAATAAAATTATTATTAAAGGAAAAAACGATATTTGCGTTGCGAGTGCCACGTCCGGTGCTTTCCGACCGATGTCGGCCGCCGTTTTACCTCTCCTCCCCTTGTCCCGTCCTTTTCACGGCGAATTCAGAGACGCGCCACGGACACACTCCGCTATCGACTGCCGAGGTGAGACTTCGAAAGGAGCAGACTCTGAGAAAAAAAGAAAGGAGAGCTTCAAGAAAGTGAAAGCGAAAAAAAGAGAAAGTAGTTAAAAAGAGAGAGAGGTGGTGAAAAGATTTGAAGCAATGGGAGGTGAGCGAAGAGTTGTAGGAGAAGTGAGAGCGGACGAGCCACGGGGATGGACCAAGAAGAGGAGTGGCGAAAACAACGCGGGCGTTGGTCGCTTAACGTACGCACCTCCTTCCACACAAGGCCCGTCATCGGCACCCGATCTCCAAGTATCAACGTCGTGGTGAGTGTGCGTCACGCGGGGACGGGATCTACCGAATCGGTTCGGTGCCCTACCGCACGTGTGCGCGATTATCCTGTACTACTTTTCTCTTCCGTCCTCTTCCTGTCCGAACATGAAATTCCCCGTAGAAGTCGTTCCAAAACACCTGGAAATCGCATTCTAACATCCGAACATGAAACTCCCCCTAGAAGTTGTCCCGACATACCTAAACATCGTTTCCTACCAACTAAATACGATAGTCTCAGTACAAGTCGTCCCGAGAAAGCTAGTATCGCTTCCTAACGACTAAACACAATACTCCCCGTAGAAGTCGTTCGGAAAGATCTAGATATCGTATTTTACCGCCTCAACACGAATCTTCTTATTGAAGTTGATTTCCTCATACCTGGACGTCGTGTTCTATCAACTAAATACAATATTCCCCATAGAAATCGCTCAGAGACACCTGGACATCGCTTTCTATCATCGGAACACACAACTGCCTATAGAAATTGTCTTGAAGCAACGGAATATCGTAATCAACCTCCCGTACACACCAATACAGTATTTCTCAGTAGAAACGGTATTTAAAATGTGTATATATAATATGTACAATATAATATACATAAAAAAAATATATATATATATGTGTATATGTATATATATCGTATATTTCCGTTTTTTTAATGAACTACCGTGAATATTTTCGTAGTGATGCCAATTGAATTTCAAGCAAAATGTTGGTATGTGAATAGCATATTTTTTAAGGAGACGATGGATATTGCCTTTTTATGCAAAAGTGACTGTTTATTATGTATGTATATATATATATATATATATATATATATATATATATATATATATACATAATTTCGAGGTTATTGGTAAGGAACCCTATATTTTGCCCACATTTCTTTTGTTCCAATTAAAAGAACATAGACTCTTGATACAATTCTGAAGTTAATATAACGTATAAAAACAAAAATATAATTTGTCACAAACTATATTCAGTATGATTTGGCATAGAGAACCATTTTATAAGAGAAGAAGAAAGACAGAGAGAGAGAGAGAGAGAGAGAGAGAGAGAGAGAGAGAGAGAGATTTCCCACTTAAGAGAAAATAAAATTTACAAAAATCAAATATATCCATAAGGTGTGAGAGTAATATCAGATTAATCTGCAGAAGAAAACAGGTAAAACCGACTAACATCATACCTCCATTAGGATACGGATCCCAAAGTTGGATGTGAACATTCGATTGAGCTGGCCTGGTATTAATACTTTAAGCGGACTACTTGGAATTGATGTTCATGATTCAAGACGCCACCTAGTGGCCGCTAGTGAAACTGATTGTTAAAACCATTAACTTAATTTAATGAGGAAAGTTAAATGATTTTCAATAAAAAACATAGCCTATGTTCTTCCCAAGACAATATAGAATCTATATGCCAAATTTCAGAATAATCGGTTCAGTAGTTTTTTCGGTTATCATGTACAAACAAAAACACTCTTTGTCTTTATAAATTAGTGTATATATATATATGACGTTATTTTATTGTATATTATAGTATGTTTATAAGTTTGAATAATAAAATAGTTGTTATTTTTTAAGCGTTTCTTCAAAATAATTATTATATCATATTTCTGAAATATTAAAAAGAATAGAACTGAAGTTATATAAACATTTTTGAATATTGTGATCAAACGGATAGCAATAATTTTGCAACGCAGCACCAATCAACTTGAAAAACATAAAATATATTGCAGCACTTTCGTGACAATGTATTCACTTGATTTGCTCGGTTGAGTTTGTTTGAAATTTATTGGAAAATTATACGGTACCTGGCAACAAATACGTTTACTCAATGTTATCTGTGGTATATAAAAAACTATAATTTCGATCGCTACATGAGTGGTAAAACCAGAGATAATAAGGGGAGATCGCCGATGCCCATGTTAAACATTGCAGTAAAATTTTGACACTCAGCCCTACGGCGGTGAACGTTGGTACTCCGTTCGTGTGATATTCTAGATGTGGACTTTGAGCTCGTGCGATCGAGGGGACGACGGCGTTCAGCAGAAGGGACGCCGAAACAATAGATGCAATAAGGGGATTAACTGGTGTCGAAATTTTTTAAGTCTCCAGATTTTCTTGTCTGTGTGCGTACGTGTGTATGTGCGTGTGTATGTATATATTTATATATATACATATTTTCTTAAAATTTTAAATTCACTGCGTGGCGATGATCGAGGCTACAAAAATTTTTTAACACAGCCAAATTTTTAAGAAAATAGGTGTATATATATATATATATATATATATATATATATAGATATATATTTATATATGTGTATTTTCTTAAAATTTGAGTTTAAAAGTTGATAATAAGACTTCACTGACGTTAATAATAAGACTAATTTGATATAAAAAATTATACTTTCTGTAAAGTATTTATATAATAACATTCATTACATTTTTATATAATAAATTTTATTTCATTGCTATTTACATTATATCATGCAATTTACTAAAGAATATAATTTACGTTATTTAACTATCTCGCTGAGAAATAAATTTATATAAATTCAAATAAATCCATTTCATAAAAGAGATATTATTTGAATCAAACAAATGTTTATTTAAAGTAAATTAAATTCAATAAATTAATTCAATAGTTATTAGAACACAACATAATTTATTTAAATTTATGTTTAAAACAAAAACATACTTTGGTATATACGTATACGTAAACTTACGGATACGTATAATATATACATGAATAGAAGATATTAATTGAAATTATAGAAGAAATTCCTTATTGAAGAACTTATTCGCTTCAATTCAAAATTACAGGAGAACCCAGTTCTGAATCTTATCCATTTTTGTACTATAGTGTACAAGTCATGATTATTATATTGTTAAATTTTGAAACCAATGTTTGGATATAAAGAATTGAGTTCTTGAGAGAAGTTCATTAATGAGAAATAAATTTCTTGCAGTCTAAAAATATTAGATATAACTAGTAAATATTGATTACATGATAAATAATAAAATTCTCTGCATCCGAATATTAATTAAATATCATATCATATCATATCATATCATATCATAATAACCGAAAAAACTGCTGAACCGATTGTTCTGAATTTTGACATAGATTTTATATTATCTTGGGAAGGACAGGCTATGTTTTTTATTGAAAATCATTTTACTTTCATCAATAAATTAATTTAATGGTTTTAACAATCAGTTCCACGAGCGGTCACTAGGTGGTGTCTTGAATCAACTCAATGTAGTCGGCTTAAAGTATTAATATCAGGCCAGCTCAAATGAATGTTCATATCCAACTTAGGGATTCGTATCCTAAAAAAGGTGTTACGTTAGTCGGTATTACATTTTTTATTCTTCAGGTTATTCTGACACTACGGGGAGTATTGTGTTTAGTCCTTCGGAAGCGATACTAGCTTTCTCGGGCCGACTTCTACTGGGACTATCGTGTTTACTTGGTAGGAAACGATGTTTAGGTATGTCGGGACAACTTCTAGGGGGAGTTTCATGTTCGGATGATAGAATGCGATTTCCAGGTGTTTTGGAACGACTTCTACGGGGAATTTCATGTTCGGACGGTAGAAGACGATGTCCAGATAGTTTGAAACGATCTGGACATATAACTATAGTTCGAACATGACGTCTCGAGACACTTGCACATCTTTTTCTACCGCTCAGACTCAAAAGTACAATTTTCTCCATCGAGGCCGTATTTAATATGCATATATATATATATATATATATATATATATATATATATATATATATTGTATAAAATGGTCGGCAAAATATCGTCTTTTTATACAGATGCTACAATAGGTAAATTACGGTCAATTATTTCTAGAAACATAGATTTTTATATATAGAGTACTTTTTACTTAGATATTATTGAATTATTTATGAAATCGGTTAAATTATTATCTCGGGCAAAGCCGAGACGGGGGATGCTAGTATTCTTAAATTTAGTAATAAGTGATATTTTATATTTATATTTGATCTTTTATATTATATTGAATATTTTCCATTATAAACTAAAGAGTAGTAAATTTGTTATTTACAGTAATAAAAACAAGGTTGTTATTTTCTTAATTTATGAAACCAATATCTCACTGTAAGCAATTAAGATCTTGAAAGTAGTTATTTATCCAATTAATCGTGGAACTAAAAAATACTAGATAAATATTATTAAATATTGATTAAAATATAATAAATAAATTTTTATATGACTGTATATTAAGTAAATATTTTTTAGATTGTGAAATAAGTTGCAGCAAATAAGAAAACCAGCATTAAAAGATTCCTTCACCAAAAACTTGTTTGCTTGAATTAAAATGATATAAGATCGATATTTTACTGTATATGAGCTAAAAAATAGAAAATTTACTTTTTAGGGTGACAAATAATCTCTAGATTTAACAAAATAATTTTTGCACGAAATTCAGCAATAAGAAAAAATATGAGGTAGTCTAGGTAAGTAATTTCTTACTTTTTCGCTAATTTCATGAAATCTATAACTCATTCGGTTTAGTTGAACGGATGTTGTAAAATGTTGCAAAATATCTAGCTCATATCATTTTAATTCAAGCGAATAAGTTCTTAATAAACGAATTTTTTAGAGGAATTTTTTAATTTTTTTTAATTTTTAATTTTCTGGTTTTCCTATTTTAAGTAACTTATTTCGCAATCTAAGAAAATATTTGTTTTAATTTTAATTTAAGAAATAATTCTTTATCCATACAAGGTCCTTACATATTTACTTGATATGAGCAAATATTTTTTCAGTGACATAGAATAATACAAAAAATAATTATTTTTTAGCTTTGTATACCGAAGAAAAATACATTTAAGAAAATATTATCTAGATGTGGGAAATCTCGTATTAAAACAAAAACGATATATAAATTGTTATAATATAAGTATATATTATATATACATTCATATACTATTCATGGTAATCCATAAATTAATTTCATAATGTATAACTATAAGAGATTTTATATTGATATATAAGATTTTTATAATTGTCCACAGCGTACTGCGATAGCGCAATTAATAAGGTGTTAGCTTGCGAATCCATAGGTCTGCGGATAGAATGATGTTAATTTAAAATTAAAGGTGATGAAATAAATGCAATTAAAGTAAATTAACGTATAAATTGTAAAATTGTAAAATTGTAGAATTCAAGAAATTATTCGCTTAGTTTAAACTTTTAATTTTTAAAGTCAAGAAAATAATGATTGGATCAAGAAATTATGCACTACTTTTAAAAATTGAACATAATTGAATCTTCATGTTTCTAGAAAATAAAAACGTATTTTAAGTAAATATTGTTTTAAACATAGGAATGGAATTCTTCATTTTAAATTAAATTTCTTGAGTGAAGTATTAAAGTTCTTAATCTAAGTATATATTCACTTAATTTTGTCGGCTTAAATCATATAACTAAATTTTTTTATTCAAAATCTTCAGTTATTGGTTTGTAACGTTCCTATCCCCCTCGGGATAGCTTACGCATAAATCATAGTCTCAACACACTCAGGGCGGGACGCGATCACCTAGAATAGAAAATAAATAAAAATTGTAATTAGGCTCACGCGGAGCGTTAATTTTAAGCTAAAAATAATTGTTAAATTTCTGCTTCATAAAATAAATATATTTTATGATTTTATCTGTTACAGCAGATAATGGCGCGACTAAACAAGTCGATAGCAGCGGTTAAGTTGGCAAATGCCGAAACAAACAGTTTAATAGTTTTTATATTTTTTGTTAATTATTTTTATATTGTTGTTAATAAATTTTCTTATTTTTAAATAAATAGAAATTTATGTAAATTCTAACATCCAGCAACGAAAAGAAGAAAAAATACAAATAAATAGAATAAAATCCAATTCGAACTCTGGCGGGTTGAGCGAGAGTGAGAATTGGATTTCGCGGTTTGGTGTGTATTAGAACAAACTTGGTGGCGGGTTGAGTGACCAAGGGCCTAGGCGTGTTGAGCGTAGACCAAAGTATAGTACGCACCGTAAAAAATTATAAATAAATTATATTGCACAAGCGAACCTAGTGACACGTTGAGCGACTATGGGCCGAGGTGGGTTGAGCCGGAGCTACTCATTTATGCAAGTTAAAACGAATAGAACATAGCCTTTGGTGGGGTGAAAAGAACCCGATGGCGTGCTGAGCGATCGGGGCCGAGGCGCGTTGAGCCGGAGCACGAATTAGCTCTCACCAAAGTGCTTATGTTACAAAGTAAAAAGAAGTAAAATTTAAAATAAATAATATAATACATGTTGTACAGATAATTAATTTTATCTGTACAACATGTACAACATCTAAGAAAATTTTTTTCGCTTTTTAAATAAACTTAACCGTTTATTTCAAATACACGATTGTTTCAAAATTAAAAAATATTCGTTTGTTTTAAAAATGTATGTTTGTGTTTCAAATAAATAGAATTTGAATAAATATTTGTTGAATTGAAATCAATGCACTTTTACTATTACGAAATTGACTCATTTGCATTTAAGCCTTTTTTCAGTGTTTAGTACAATGTAAATTATGTTATGAGATAAAATCATGTTTATGTAAAAATTCGTCGTATTATTCAGTTTTTCACAGAAAGTAGAGAAAATTATAAGATATGACTGTCATATACATGAATCTGCTTACACAGAAATACAGAACAATGAATTAAATACAGATTTATTTTTAATTTTCTGAAGAAATTCATTTTGCAAAATTTCAACTTCGTATTCTATTACACTAACAAAAAATTCGGATGTTGTAAATTATAATTTCCGATAAATTACAAAGGATTTTTTCTAAATAGTTTGTACTAGAGCCACCTATTATTTTAATTAAAGTGATCCTAATAAATAATCTTTACTTGTGTATTAGTTTTATAAATATGGTAAAACCTTAAAAATATGTAATTAAATTTTGGTTCATAAGTTATAATGTAAAATTACAATTTACAATTACAAGTTTTCTTCGAATTATAATTAGTGTTAAAAAATCCACTTTGAAAAAATTGCCCTTGAAAAGTAAATTTTTTTTAAAAATGAAATCACATAATAATTATAAAATATTTTAAAAAAATTATTAAAATAATTTTCTACTAAACTTTTCTCAGGTTAAATAATATTCAAATTCAAAATATTATTCAAATAATGTCAATGTGACCCGTTTTAATAATAGTTTTATTTTAGCTATATTTTTTCAATTCGGTGACGATTTAGTATCCTAATCGACTTATTAAATAATTAATTAACCTATGTGTAAAAAATACTCTATGTATAAAAATATATTACCTATAGATAATTTTACCTATGAGATTTCTGCAAAAAAAATCAAGAATCCTACCTCAGGGCCCCCTTAAACATTGTCAGTGGTGTGGCTGTCTTCAGCTAGTCTCGAGATAGTCCTCCCACCCTATTTATCTCAATATTCGTGATTTTTAGGGAACTCATTACGAATATCATAAAAGCTTTAGACGGAAAGTGAATATTTATTTCTAAATGCACGAAAATTTTATAAAAGTCATAGTTTTCTTAATTTCTCTTAGAAAACAAAAAAGTTGCAACAAATTTAAAACCAAAATCCTAGAGCTCATTAAAATATATATATTGTTTGTTCTACTTACTTAAAATAGTTAATGTATTATATTCAATATGTAATGTGTCTTTATTCAACAAAAAATTCATATTACAACAAAATCGCTTTAATAAAATTACCTAAACATTGAAGTAATCATGATGACCATTGCCAGCAATTTATAGGCGTCAAAACTACTAAAAATAAACCCATCTCCTTTAAATTTTGAATACGCATTCTATACGGTCAGGGTTAGGTGATAGGACATTTTTTTTTAAAAAAAAATTATATTTTTAAAAATTTTTATTACTAATTTTATTTTTTAAAATTTCATTTTTAAAAAATTGATGGCAACACAGCTAGTAGCATGTATATCGGTAGACTGCCTGCTACGACTCGTACAACATGCTTGCAAATAGACAGGTAATCAACAGTGAGAGCAGGTGAGAGAAAGAGACGAAAGAGTATAGAGGAAACTCGTCGGTGCATGGTGTGGTAACACCCACCAACATCGAGACAATTGCTGACAATGGCCATGAATATTGTCTCAATGCTAAACTAAGTTAAGAAGCCGAGACAATTGCTAATCTCTGAACGATGCTGGGCGTACTCTTCAGCACTAAAATCTTAATTTTAAAAATTACTTATACAACTAAAACATACTTTAAATTTACTTTATACAAAAGTATAAAATAAGACAAGTATGGTGTATTTGAAATTCTAATCATTTAAAAGTATTTGTAACGTAACAAATATTTTTTTCTCTTCAGATAAACCTAACTGTTGATTTCAAACAGACGATTCTTTCCAAATTACACATTATTCGTTTGTTTTAAATATGTATGTTTTTGTATCAAATAATAGAATTTAAATGAATATTTGTTGGACTGAAATAAATACACTTCTACAAAATAGCCAATTTTCCTTAAAGTTGCCGCAGGTTTGAAAACGTTGAGCTGCTTGCTAGCTGCTGCTGCTGCTGCTGTGTGTGTGCGTGTGCGCGCGCGCACGCGTGTGTGGGGGGGGGGGCAATAAAATTTATTTTTGGTCGCTGCCAGTATAAGCTGCTCATCTTTTACTGCATCCCACTGCCAGCCTATTATCTTACGAAGTTTTCCTCCCGCACGCGCCGAAGACACTCGTTACCCCCCTCGATCGCACCATCGCACGAGCACGAAAAACATCTGGAATATCGCACGATACCGTTAGTACCTCGCGTTCGCTAGTAGAGGCCCTCGTTTACAGTCAAAAATTTTTACTGCAGTCTCTCCCATAAGCGTCAGCGATCTCCCCTTATTATGTCTGGTAAAATCATAAACTTATTTGGCACGCGCTGTTATCTGGGTAACGTAGTTTGAATTGCTGGTGCCGTCTGTATGTCACGGTAGTAAGTTATCTCGGGGTTGTGACATTTTTTATATGTGTTTTACGCTTCCATCTATGTCGATCTTCGTTCGGATAAGTGCTAAGTGGAATAACAAAAATATAACCTTAAATTTTGAGTCGTAAAGATATAAAATGGTAAGTATATTTTTCTAATATGCATTTATATTTATGTAAATTTTTTAAAATTAATTAATACCTAAATATTAAGAATAAGTTAATTTTTTTTCTGACATGTAATGATAATTTCATGTTGTAGGCTCGAAATGCAGAAAAAGCTATGTAAGTGGTTATTATTAATAAAAGTAGATGTTTTTATTTATTTAATATAAAAATTTTAATTTGCTTATGGCATGTTAAAGGACAACATTGGCTCGATGGCGAGCTGCGCATTGTAATGATGGCATGAAGAAAGAGCAAGAAAGACGACCATATTTAGCATCAGAATGCAAGGATCTGAGGAAAGCTGAAAAGTGGAGAATGCAGATTATTAGAGAAATTGCCAAAAAAGTAGCTCAAATACAGAATGCGGGATTAGGTGAATTTCGCATTAGAGATCTAAATGATGAAATTAATAAGTTACTGAGAGAAAAACGGCATTGGGAAGTACAAATAAAAGAACTAGGTGGTCCTGATTACTCTCGTACTGGACCTCGTATGCTAGATCACGAAGGAAGAGAGGTAAATTGATAATAATGATATATGTATTTTAAAATATGTCGGTCACAATTTTAATTCAAAATTTTATTTATTATGCAAATTAAGACACATCCACCCACCCACCCACACACACACACACAAATATAGAAATATATGTAACAAATATATAAATATACAAACATATATATATATATATATATATATATATATATATATATATATATATATATGTAGTATCAATTTTGTATTATTAGGTACCAGGTAACAGAGGATATAAATATTTTGGAGCAGCAAAAGATTTACCTGGTGTTCGAGAACTTTTTGAACAAGAGCCTCCCCCACCTCCAAGGAAAACGCGTGCAGAATTAATGAAGGATATTGATGCAGACTACTACGGCTACAGAGATGATGATGATGGGATATTATTACCTCTTGAACAAAAAAATGAATTAGACTATAGAGAATTATTAATTAAAGAGTGGAAAAGTAAGAAAAATAATCAAGAAACTGAGGCTTCCATAATAGATAATGAACTGCAGACTTCACAAATGCACATTCCCAGTCAGAAAGAAATTCAAGAGGCATTGTTATTAAGAAAAAAACAGGAGCTTTTAGAAAAGTATGTAATGTAATGTTTTAGAGATAGAGTAACTAATATAACTTTTTATACAATTGTATATATTTGTATGAAATGTGAGCTTAAATTTTTAAATGTATGCATAGAATGAAATATTTTGAATATATTTAAATGGCCATAAAAATGAAGTAAATTAATTAATTCTTTCATCAATATGTATTTATTTGCTCCATTCGCAACAACTATTCGTAAATTTATTTATAAACTAAGATCAGAATACAACTTTTACAAAACACCACCAATGTACATATTATTTGAGCTTCTTTTGTTATATGATGAAATAACATTGATTAAAGGTAACTATTTTGTGCAGTAGACCATCAAATTTAATGAATGTTTGTTAATAGGTGTATATGTTTAATTGGATAAAACCAACTGTGTCACCATTATAAATGGTAATTTATTAAAATATTTCTAGTATGATTTGTTAATCAGCTTTTATTTTATCCAGTTATAAATTGTTAAAATTTTTCAACTAGTTTTAATTAAAAATTATAATCATGATTTTTTAGATGTAACATGTATAAAATGTATTAAGAAACAAAGTACAATAAAAATCAATTACATTTTTGAATTAAAATATAACTTGACTTGCAATAAATCCTTCTCATGTAATTTGTTAATATATCGTTAAATGATTGTAAATATTAAGCATATATATTAATATTAACCATATATTTGTGAAAGAAAATAACAAAATCAAAAATAGTTATTTTCATTTTTATTAAATACTTTTGAAGATCAATTATTTCAATGATGTTCCATGAAAATTCCATTGAGTGATATGCACAATAATTTGGACAAATGTATACATGTACAATATAGGTCTCTTCAAAGCATCAAAGAACTTCGAATATCAAACTTTAAATATCAATCAAACAGAACAGTTCAATTATTAGCTTACTTAGTCAACGTATTATAAATCTTGCTAGTTTTAGTTACAATATTTATAAATTTTACCAAAGGATAAATGTTTTTGTAGTATATTTTTAAATTTATTAATCATCAGTCACTGTACTCATGATAATCTCTAATCATAAAATCTATAATAATTTTTGTCGTATCAGTTTATTTTTATTTATACTTTAGCTACAACTATAGTTCCTCATTTAAATTCACGTGTGTTCTAATTTATTCTTTGCTTTATTAGTAATTTTTCTTTTTACTTTAAGCTTTCGTATTTCCTTAAATTTATAATTACCACTTATATCAATTTCTAAAATCACAACTGCATTTACAAGGTGCGTATGCAAGTTCATTGTGCGTCATTGAATGTATAATCTATGTTTTCTCGTATCATATTAGTTTCATGTTTCATGGTTTTTGCATACTTCAACGCCATAGTTCCGGTCATTCTTATTATTTTAATAAGAAAGTAATATACTGGCTCAATGCTTATTGAACCATGTGCGCCAAACCGTCCAATATCAATCTAAAATTATAAGAATGTCAGATTGCAAAAAGTGATATTTGACGTGAGGTGGACAATATAAAACGCGCAGTGTGCATTTGTCCAAGGGACGAAAGGCACAATAAAAGTAAAATTAAAGGAGAAAATTTAGGTACACGTGTATTAAATCTATATAACACAGCTCCACCGACACCCGATCCGATGTAGTTTTCAATTAGTTTATGCTGTACACGCATAAAACTGCAAATATTTTACCACTTCAAAGTTACTCAAATAGGTATGTACGTATTTGTGTGTATATATATATATATATATATATATATATATATATATATATATATATATATATATATATATAAGCACAAAAGTATATGCTTATTTGATTATTGAATCCTGCGCGAATGCTCGCACAAAATAGACAAATCGTCGTAACGAATCTACCGCCAAACAAATTCAACAGAGCTTTCATGCATCATGCTGAGACCCTCCGACAATATTTAAATACATTTATCTCAGTTAATACAATATATGGATTCTTGCAACATTCTCGCATATGCACTCAAAAACATTTAAAAATTCGTGTTCATGCAATCTGTGCAGAATTATCTTGAGAATTGCAGATCTGTGTGCATACTCTCATCGGCTATTGGTACATTGCGTTTCATTTAACACCCTCGGGGGTCATCCGTAAATTACGTAGCGATTTTTGGGACATTTTTTATTCTTTCTCTCTCCCCTATAACGGTGTATAACCTTGTTAATCCACTCCCCTTAAAATTACGTAACAATCATGATATTACCCCTTTTATCAAATATATATTACCTTTTAAATACTTTAATAAATGAATAATTTCATTAACCTTTAGTATTTGAATTTAATAAATCTATTTCTTATATGTTTAATTATCATCCAAGCAAGAATTATTAATCAAACTTGTTCATAAGAAGTCATCAATATTGGACTACTTTCAGCAGAAATTTCTTTCATTTCTGTATATCTTTTATTTCATGTATGTTTAAACATGTGTCTGTATCTTCGTTATCAAATTGATGTCATATAATACACATTGCATCATTGCTGCGGTATAAAGACATGTGTACTGGCCGAATACGAGTAAGACTTTGACAATTCTAGTTTTCAGACATATTTCAGACTTTACCTTGTCTTAATCGATTTCTTAGAAAATTATTTTTCTCTTGTTGCCCTGCACTTAAAAAAAATTTTAATATTGCCCCTTTAAAGCAACATAAAGATGTTTATTTGGATCATTAAACATTTTGTAAACAAAAAAAAATTCAAACTGTCTACAGAGTATCTTATTAAACTTTCGATCTGTTCTGCCACCAGTAGTATATGCTCTGAGGTATAAACTAATAAAAAATATAGATATAGATCATTCTAAATTATAAATAATAAAATCATTCGCAAATTGGTTGATGCTTTTATTATATAATATATGAGGTACGTTCAAAAAGTAACGAGAATTTTTAAATTTCGCGGGTTTGGAAAGTCCGCCTGTATAAAAATTTTTTTTATTGTGTTGGAACACATGTCCCTGAAGTACGATAAAATTTTCAGCAATATTCATTGCTTACTTTTGAAATGGCAGCCGATAACGTTAGAAGTGTTTTGTCCAGCTCGGCGATTTTCATTTGTGAAAAAAATGAAGCAAAGAATTTGTATTCAATTTTGCGTACAAAATGAAATGTGTAATGAAGTTTTGAAATGTTAACAAAGCATATGGCCAGTCTGCTATGGGTAAAGCAAGGATTTACGAGTGGTATAAGCATTTCCAAGATGGCCGCGAATACGTTGAAGATGACGAATGACCCGAACGCTCAAGCACATCAACAACCGATGAAAACGTGAAAAAAGTGAAAGAATGGTTATGAACGATCGCCGAATCACAATCATGGAAGTCGCTGATGATGTTGATATATCAGTTGGCTCATGTCATGGATTTTTTTTCGAATGTTTTGGATATGAAACGTGTGGCAGCAAAATTTGTTCCAAAATTGTTGAATTTCGAACAAAAACAGCGGCGAATGGAAGAGTCGCTAAATAAAGTTAATAACGATACAGAACTACTAAAAAACTACTAAAAGGTGACGAAACATGGGTTTACGGATATGTTGTCGAAACTAAGACTCAATCAGGATCGCCAAGACCGAAAAAGGCTCGACCAACAAAAATCTTTGCGCTCAAACAACACGTCTAATGTTAGTGGCTGCCACTTAAAAAGTAAGCAATGAATATTGCTGAAAATTTTATCGTACTTCAGGGGCATGCGTACCAACATAATAGAAAAAAATTTCTATACAAGTGGACTCTCCAAACCCGCGAAATTTAAAAATTCTCGTTACTTTTTGAACACATCTCGTATATACTAATAGATAGCAGTTTTATTAATTATCTTAATTCATAATTCCAAATAACGTAAAATAATCTTTTTTAATAATTTGATGAACTAGATTTTTATGGAAACGTAGTGTTTGTTATAATTCTCCCGACGCCCCTATAATGGAAGAGATGATCACCCATTATTACTATTACATGATTTATGGACAGGTCCATGATGTGTGTCATGAAGGTAGAAATTTTGCAATTTTTCTATATAACATAGGTCTGTGACCTACATGTTTCAAGCAAATCGTTTCTGTTGTTATCGCTTAACGATGGGGCCAAACAGGTTAGAAAACACGCGTAAGGTTAAAAAACATTTTGTTTCTTCAAAAAAAGAGTTACGCATTCTTTAATCATATTTTGGACAACTTGAAAAAAGGTTCTAATAAGAAATAGTTCGCGTTTGCAATTCGTTAAAAATTTAGAGCAGGCGCTTTTGTTGCAATCCCTCCTTCCCCACGCGATCAGCCAGATACTACTCATTCTTATATTTCAATAAAGTATTATGCGGTGTAGTTTCGAACAAAAATTAAAAAATATATCAAGTGGCGTGGTAGCGCCACGAAGGCGAGTTTGAGAATAGTTTATTTACATTTTATTTTACACTTTACTTTTTAGAAATCTTCCTACATTTGTGTTTAAAAAATAATAATTTTTTTACAAATCACCATTTACAAGGTCATATTTTGTGGTTCAATTTTCATTTTTCTTTTTTGTATTACAATAAAATTCTGTGGATTTATAGGTGAAAATGCCTCATACGCGCCTTTTGACCTAATTGGTCCCATCGTACGTCGGTATGTAGGAGTCGCAGTTACTATGCTCCAAATTAATTGGTTATCTATATATTATAAAGGAGTTTGGGAGCTCCCACTATCTCAGTATTCCAGCATGCTTGTAACGGCCTGTTTTTAGTAATGTTTATTTCCATACATTTCTCTAACCTCCTTATTGTGTGCGTGTGTATAACTAGGTATAACGTATGCATAAGAACTATAGACCGAGCATGTTGGACTAAATACACGAAATTTTAGAAAAAGAAAGGCTTTTCGGGAAGAAGATTGTCTTTCTCTCTGTAAGTAGGAAATTATGAAAATAAGTGAACATCAGCGATTAGGTTCGCGGACGATGAGGCGCATAAACAGTCACATTATCTATGCCTATACATGGTATATGACATACTACTAGTTACCGCTACGTCATGTATTTAGAGTGTTAGAGAGAGAGAGAGAGAGAGAGAGAGAGAGAGAGAGAGAGAGAGAGAGAGGGAGAGAGAGAGAGAATTAGAATTGTATTTATTAGAGAGAGAGAGAGAGAGTGAGAGCGAACTTCCCATAGACATATAATAGACCGCGCATGTAAACGGATGCTTTGAAGCCCATATTGAAGGACAAAGATAGGCCCTGAGTCATACTTTCGCTCTTGCTTCGGAAAAAGAGTAGCATGGCAACCTAACAATAACAATGGTATATCATATAGGGGAAACGTATATTTCTACTGCTACTATTCCCCTATTTTCCTTTTCTCCCCACTTTCTCGCTTGTAAGAGAAAGACAACACGACTCATTGTATTACTCTCACTCTGGTTTAGGCTTCAACTCTGTTTCCAGAGCGCGCGGTCTAATATATAAGTCTATGAAACTTCCTCCTAAAGCGTGTCCCAAAGTCAATTTTCTCTTTCTAAAATTAGACACGTTCATATGCTGTTAGATGCCGACAAACTCCGTCTATATTTTCTATAAACTACAAATCTCTCTATATCTTATATCTGTTTATATATAATACGCGGGTTTACATGTCACAAATAGGGAGAGTCGAGAGGAGTGGAAACTCCGTTAAAATTGTGTCAAATTATAGGGTAGGACTTTAGAACAGAATTGGCCGCTAGGCGGCGACACCCTGTGAGGTTGCTCATTCCAATGCATGTATTTGAAGAAAAGAGAGTGGAGATATGCAGTAAGCATAGAGAGACGAGAAAGTTAAATCTCTGCTCCCCTATTTTTGCTTCTTTTTTGCTTTCTCTTTCTGTTGCACGCAGAACCATCGAGGGATTTCCAAGACAACGACATCTACCGAACAAATCTGAACTACCCTCTCCGACTAATTTTTGATAAACTTTTCCCATGTAAAGCGAACGGAGTTTCCATTCTTCTCTCTACTCTCCATAGTCACAAATTACATCGAGCATATACTAATGACGGAAGAGTGGTAGAGTACCACTGGTATTGCATTTTTATTTCTCAACGACACTGATAGAGTTGTCGGAAGATTTTTTAACAAATTTTTAATTAATAGATTATAAATAATTATATTGAAAAAAAATTTTTTTTCTTAATTTTTTAGTGCACAGTTAGTTAAAAAAAGAGCAACAAAAATTAAATGTTTTAAAGTTTTCTGCTAAAAGGCTGTGCATTTGTTGGTTTTGTTTTATTTCGTGTAGTTTTTAGAGCAATACTTACTCATAAAAAGCCATAAAATTAGTATGTTCAAATACATGCAGAAATATCAGGAAATATACTAGATGAGTTCTTGATGCAACATTGCGATAGGTCGCATAGATTTAACACGGAATGTACATTAATCCTACAGAAAATTAATTTAAAACTGCTTTAATTAAAACTTACACATGGCGTTTTTTATCACAGTAATAATAATTTACTAGGTAAGCTTGTTTTATTTCTCCTAAGCAATCTAAAAAACCAAAAAAGTGATATGAAATGAAAAGTTGTATTTTAAGAATTATTTTCTATCACATTATGATGTATTTCACATTTCAAACAATATAAGTCGTTTACTTAGATTGCTAAATTACTTGAATTTTATAATTATTTTTCACGGTTATTATTAATTATTATTGAAAACAAAAAATTTTTTTACGAAAAATTGTTAAATACTTTTATTTAATTTAAAATAAAATAAAAAGCATAACATTTTTTTATGCAACAGCTCTATTGATTGTATAGACATATTAGGGATAGATTGCGAGAGTGGCCGGGAAATGTGTAGCTGGTTGAATGTTGCGGCGGCCCGAAAGAAGAACCGCTTCGAGGACCGAAAAAGCGGAGTGGGAAGACACATTTTTATGCTTCTACCAGAGTTCTATACTGTTGTGCGCATACTCGGATTAGCAAGAATTGAAGATTTACTCCCTTTCCCCGCCTTTTCGGTACTCGGCGACGACTTTTTTGCCATTCACGGGAACGTGCAAGCAGGTACACATCCTCAGATGTAAAATAATATACCTTTCATGTTGTAAGTATATCGGAGAACCATCAGCATGCACGACGTCAGTGGTTAGAAATGGTGTATCAGTGTTCCCTGAGTTGTTTGAGAATAAAAATGAGCCTGCAATATAAATAAACCGAATTAAATACAGGATTCAGCGGCGGCTGTAGGCAACAGCATGCGTTGATCACCATCAAGGGTGAATTTATGCACGCAATATATGTTACTTAGGTGTACTTTTCACCACACCAAGAGAACGTTTTATTGACTTTGTCTTATTTCTCGCACGTCTTTTGCCACATGTCTCAATGAAGGGGCGGGGGGCAGTTAGTGGGCATTGTCCGCTCACTCAGTCGTATAAGTATATACAATGGATATATATATAACATATATATATATATATATATATATATATATATATATATATATATATCATGTTTCGAAACAAAATTAGCTCCGTTACACACCCGACCTTATGATTATACGTCAGCGCTGCTTTACAGCTCCTCTGCGTTATAAGCAACGGCAATTCGATGATGTTATATATATATATATATATATATATATATATATATTGAAAATAGATGTAATCATCGGTGCCTTCGATGATCCGCATAAGGGTTCAGCGACGTAACAGCGAGTGCCATCGTTGAATCTGGGTCGGTTGCCGAGCCGCTCGCATCTCATTCCAGTGTTGAAGTTCTTCGGGGCCCGAACTGCTCTGCCCGAGGCAGAGCCAACCGATCATCTCACGACCCTTCTTACCCATCGCAGTTCTGCGCCGGTTGTACACCGAGAGGTAAAGAGTTACGTCACCCAGTTGAAACAAGGCAACCTGTAAAATTAAGAAACAACTTTATATCTAATAAATAATGTATGATTCATAAACTATAAATTTTTTATCTTAAATGTAAATACTTTCGATTTGTCAATCAATCATCGGAAATAAAGTTTAATAGCATTAAACTGAAATATAAATTTCTCTATGTTAATAAAACGAAATATTTCATTTGTAAAAATGACTAACTTCACATTTTGAATTTTTTAAAATTTATTAAAAATCTAAATATAATATATTTATCTCTAGAGCACTGCAAAGACAATATTTGATTGAACCAGTTAAGACTTTTTAACTTTTAGTTGAGAGTATTTATTTTTTCAATATTGTTGACCAATCCACGTACAGTCAATGTAGTTTACGAACGTGCTTACTAACAGCTCGTATAGTAGAGTATAGTGAACAAGAAAGGGGATTAGCCTTACAAAGATCTAACATGGAAGATTACTGTGACCATTGTAAAAGAAACGAGAGCGTATTTAAATATTAATTTAAATATTAATTTAAATAGAGTGCATTAAATATGAAATCAAAATTTTATAATTAATATGTTCTGTAGCTATTAGTAATATCAAGTTTAAACGTAATCAAGGTATTATCAAGAATGAGCAAGTCCAATGTGAAAACCAGGTTCATTTGCTTCTTCGACAGCAAACAGTTTGTACCACTCGGACAAACCGTAAATCAAATATTCTATCGCAATTTATTCGAAAAATTACGAAAAAGGGCGTACAGAGTGCGTCCAGAGATTGCGAAATCTTGGGTTCTGCATCACAACAATGCTCCCTGTCACAGTGCCTTCAGTTTCTCTCAGTTTTTGGCATCTAAAGGTATCGCAATGTTACCACAACCGTCCTATTCACCAGACAGATCACCCTGCGACTTTTTCCTATTTCCCTATTTGAAAAAATTCGTCAAAGGTCGACATTTCGACGCCGTTGAGGGCATCCAAGAATCCGTGACGAGGATACTTGGAGAGGTTCCACAAGAAGTGTTCCAAAATTGTTACGAAAACGGAAAAATTCGCTGGAATATGTGTATAGACATGGGCGGGGACTACTTTGAAGGGAATCACAGCGATGTACCTTAATTTTTAAATATACTCGATGTTCTCATTTTATTGCATTACTTAATTGTCTTACCTCGTCTATATGATCAATAGGTGACCTAATTGAAAAAAATAATTAGCACATTTAGTAGCTCGAACGATAGAATCTACATTTACATAGCTTCTAAAGAAATTGTAACAGAAATCACAGACAAATACAAATATATTACTATTAAGGAATTTAAATTAAACACACGACAATAAATAGCTCGCTTTAAAAAATTTGGTTGATTAATTTACCTATTGGAGTACCTAATGATACACTTGAAAAAGTATTAAATGTACTAACCATTAAAGCGTTATCAAAAAACTCATGTCTCAAAGCAACACTAAACCAGGAAGGTTTCGATCACGTAATAAGTTTGAGAAGACAAGTATACGTTATAAATGATTAATTAACTATGATGAAGACAATTATATTATTTTTGCAAGCATTTTGTGGTTATACATGAGTAACGAAGATAGACATGGATAGAAGCGTAATGTCTATATAAAAAGTATCACATCACCGAGATAAGTTACTACCCCGACATATAGATGGCACAACCATTTCAAACCTCGAAGGTAATAGTTTTTTGCACATTACTAGCCCGTGTTTTGCCACTGCACATACCGATGGGAATTATAATTCTTTACTGCAGTTCAGCAAGCAATGCTGAAGTATTTTTACTGAAAAATTATAGTTTTTACTAACGGCACTTCAGCAAGTAAATATATTACATGCTGAAGTGCAGTTATTTAAAAACTGTAATTCCCTTCGGTATGTGAAGTGTGTGACGGGGTTATAAAAAGACACTCTTTATACTGTGCCAGATACACTCTCACGCAACGTATTGTTTGATGAAAGGGAAATTGCTGTTTTTGCTGAGATCAAAGACCAATGGTATATTCGTAGAATGAATGATGTGCGAGCTCGCCCGAAGAAATGCGAGGATTGGACGATTGTTGATGGTATCTCGATAGAAAGAAAACATGTGAGCGGGTTGCACGGGAATTCTTTTGGCTCGGAATATATTTCGACATAAAAACTGATTACAATACGATACGTGCCAGAAATATAAAGTTTCACAAGCGGGCCCGCAAGGTTTGATGACGGGTAGGCATCTTGAGAAACCGAGATTTGTAATTGCCGCAGATCTGATGTATATCACAAGTTCTAGTTCGCAGAATAAGTATCTTGTAGTTTTTCAAGATTTATTTACAAAATGGATAGAAGTGAAACCCACCCGGGCTGCAACTGGTAAAGCCGTTGTAACAGTCTTAGAAGAGCTCATCCTATTGAGATGGGGTTCTCCAACATATTTTGTAACAGATAATGGTCCCAGTGCTGGAAAGTTTATGCATTAAAGGATCATTTATCCCATCCTATTATGCACGTGCAAATCCGGCTGAGAGGACGAAACGAACATTGAAAACTATTATTTCGATATACGTCAACAACAACCATAAAACGTGCGATAAATATCTGAACAAGTTCAGATATGTCGCAATACTGCAACTCAGTTAAGCACTTGAGTATCTCCTGCCTTTTTCAATTTTGGAAGGCACCCGGAGCCAGTAAAAACTTTACATAGGGAATGTCAACCTCGAGACGTTATTGTGAAGATTACTCAAAAAGAGTGGTTGGACAGGATTAAATAGTGAGATGCATTAAGAGACTTAGTTTATAAGCACACTAATGAAGCGCTGGGTATTCAGAAACCTATATTCTTATATATTATAAGAAACTTATATATTCAGAAACTATGTAGTTTTGTCGTTATATATAGTATTACTGAATTTAGAAACATATTATATATAAAGTTTTTATAAAATACATATAAGATTTATAAGTTGTACATTTCTTCTCACAATCAGTAGGATATCTGACTATACCAGTGAATTGATTTTTAATTTAATTATAAAATATTTTTTATGTTAATATATTTTGAACTTTCGGAAACTATTTTATATAAATTTTTTATAAAGTACATTATAAGAGGTAATTAAATTCTTACTATGCTAAGAACATACCAAAATCGCTGAACTATTTTTTTTTTGTTAAATTACGTTTAAGAATATGTTCGAAAAAATTCCGCACATCCTGCCTTCTACTTTCTAAGAAATAACATTATTTTTCAACGTTCTTTGTTTAAAATTCATAATTAGATAAGTTCTATATTTTCTTATATTCAATATTTTGGAACTAAAAAATGTATATTTGATAGTTTCATTGTAATAAATACATATTTATATATTCTGAATGAATATATTTATATATTCTGAATAAGTTTATTTTATTTTTTTATTTATTTAAAATTTTTTCTAGTTTTTCTACTTAACCGAAACAATTTGTACTACCCAGGTAAGTGCGCTTTAAAAAAATTAACTCAACATCGAAATAATCTTAATGGCCATTATCAGTAATTGATCTATGTTTACCTGCTGATGATAAGACATAGGTATAACATTAATAACATGAGTGCACTAGCATCACATCGACTCGAGTGTAAACCACCGATTGTTTTATTATTGTTGCTCTTAGATAAAAAGTTCACTTAAACAAAAGATTAGAAAACTTAAACAAAAGGTATGAAACGTCTTAAGTCTTAAGTATATAGAGTGTGCTATCCTCATCAGTTCATGCGTTGCTGGTGAATCCGTTCAATCAATCAACTCTTAGTGCTTTAAAAGTCATCAGTATATAAAAGGTTTTAATTGCGATATCAGTACAATATAATGAAATTTGAATATTTTAATGACATGTGAAGTGTTTGTAGTTCTATATATTTGTAATATATAAATTTAAAATATGGAACAATTACACGACACGCCAATATTTGAATGGTTTCCAAAAAAAAAGAATAAAATCAAACAGCACAATAAATATGTGGCTAACGTCGATACTAAATTAACAAAGATATCTGGTCTCCCTAAACCAAAGAAAGAATTAAACGAATCTATTAGGCACTGTACTAATATGAGCAAGATTTCAGAACCAGCAGTTGATAGTACAATAATTGTGTCTACTAAACTGACAAGTGAAGTAGCTGAGAAGATTAACAATTGCTCAATATCAGAACTATATATAAAGAATAAAAATATATATCTCAGGTAAATAAATAATAATAATTAATTTATAATAATAACGTTAAATAATGATAGCATTTAAAATTATGTTTCAATTATGAGTTCTTTATTTTACTATATTTTTATATGTTCTACGTGAAAACGAATTTGTTTAATAGAAGCAACCTATTGACCAGATTTAGATCTTTGGAAAAGTAATGAAAATTTAATCTCATATTCTTTTAAAAGGTGCTTATATTGTTTCAAAATAAAAATTACAGTTTTAAAAAATCTGTTCGGATATATCAAAGGACTAATGATCAAACGAAAAAAGAACTTTAAAAAATCTTTATTTTACTGTAAATTACAGTGGATAAATTGTTCATCATCAGTGGTTTTTATATTTGCTGTCTACTGGCTGTGTTTTCGGTTTTCTATATAGATTATATTCCTCCAACCATAACAGGTTTGGTTTTTATGGATTCGATGTTTGTAGAATAACAGTCGCGTATAATAATATACTATTAGGTGGGAACTTGAAGAATACTTGATCATATATAAAGAACGCATGTCTATGAAAGGGTGCATTGACGACGAATTAATTCAAGCTCTTGATAAAGAATTCAAGTACTGGAAAGAATTCTTATATCGTTTTGTTGATACTATAAAAATTTTGACGAGTAAGAGTTTATCTTTTCGAGGTGCAGATCAAAAACTTCGATTGAATAAGAACGAAAATTATTTGAATATTATAGCATTAATCAGTCACTATGACTCTTTTTTTTAAGGAACATTTTAAAAATTATTGAAATAAAGTCAAAGATACTATACCATAGCTATCAGCAAACGTTTGTGATGAGGTGATAGCTGTCACGGGTAAGAAAATGCTTGCTTCCATTATTAATAAATTAAATCAAACAAAATATTATTCTACTTGTGTCGATTCAATGTTTGATAACTCTAACAAAAATCAACCGGCATTCCTTTTACGCTATGTGATTGATACTGAACCGATTGAAAGATTTCTACAATTAATTCCTACTAAAGCTCTCAATGCTGAGTACTTAGCCGATATTATAATAACATTTTTATAAAAAAGTAAAATGAATATTGTTGGTTGTCGTGGACAATTGTATGACAATACTGCAAACATGATTGGTCAGTATTCTGATCTGCAAGCATGATTAAAAGTAATAAATAAATATGCAGAATACGTTCCATGTACTGGGCCTTCATGAAATTTAGTAAGTGTAAGGGCAGCTGCATGTATATTTCAGATGGTAACATTTTTTTCATTAGCGCAGAGACTATACATATATTTTTCAGCATCAATCCACAGATGGAAAAATTGTTATCAGTTTTATAATATGATAAGAAAATGAAAAAAGCATTATCTGAAACTAGATGGTCAGCTCGAAGCGATGTAGCTAGTCTACACTCGATGGTCATGACAACATTATTATCGTTCTTGAACATTTAGCAAATAATAATATGCAATTTAATGGCACACGATTAGAAGCTACAAGTTTATATAAAAAATTTAAACAATATGATAATGCTTTTTTGTTCATAATTTGGATTGATATTTTTAATATAAGTTTAACTAATCTATCTTTACAAAAGGACAAAATTAATTTAGCAGTGGCCGTGAACTTATTGAATTATTTAGAAAAATATGTAATATACGTAAGAGAATATGAATTTTTAGAAACAACAAGAAAATTTGCTGGTCAATAAATTCCAGAGAATAATCAGAATAAACACATAATATAAAAATTAGTCGATTTGAAGATTCAAAAAAAGATAATGCCTTTAGTAAAGAACATAGATTAAAAGTAGATATTTTTTATATAATATAGATTCTCTTTGTGTACATATTCGAAAAGATAAGCTACCTTATGGTAGATTTAATGTGAATTTTAGTTTTTTTACTGATTTACAACGTAGTAACTAGTAGTATTTCACTGGAATTGTTTTTTACTTCTTTATCTATGTTTAATGAAGCTATTGCTGCATTTAAGTGTACTCAAGTAAACTTAAAAATTAACATTTATATTCTGACCCTATCCTCTTTTTAATAATTAAAATACTTTGTTCAAAAATATTTTCCATTCGTTCTTTCTTCTATAAAGAACATAATAAATATCATACATGTATCATAATAATTTAATTGATAGTTGTTAATATCCATCTAAGGATTATGATTATAAATAATAATAAAAAACAAATCTTGTTAACAGTATTTAAAACAAAGTAATGTATTGTTGCGTCCAGCAGTATTTATAAGATATATATATATTATCGAAAAAAAGGATGGAAAGAGTTTTGTTAAGCGTATTGAAACGAGTATATTCGTTTCTTTTAAACTCATTCCAATAGCTCGACGAAGGTTACTATGTACGTAATGATAACTATATGAAGCCGAGATGAAATTTGATACAAATTCTAGACAATATGACGCCGAATGACGGAGCTCCGGCTCGCGCCCCTACTTTCCCCGCCGCGGAAAATATGTGAATGTTGGAAGAAGATACCGATCAGAAAATTCCGAGAAAATCTCTCGCCGCAATTGATTTCAATATTAAATAAATAAGTTATAAATAAATGAATTATAAATACTATGCATATATGGTAGATTGTGTACTGCATATATATAATATATACGCATGTACGTACGTTTAAGTTGAAATAGAAATAATATAAAAATATTATAGAGATTAAGAAAATTAGTTAGGTTAATTAATAGGATAGCGTAACGTAGGATAAGTTTGTGTAGAATATTATAGGCTAAACCTCTTTATTCACTATATATATATATATATATATATATATATATATATAAATTAAAATTTGCGCGTTTAACTTAAGTAGTTATTTATACAAAATAATGGTAAAAATAATATAATGCAAGAATACAATAAATATTTTAGGTACTTATAGCAGCGAACAGTAGAACAAATGAATAAGGCGATGTAATATTTAAGGTTAAAGTGTGCAGGTTCTATATCCTTATTATCAATAATTTAATATAAATCTAATCCTAGTAAAATAATTACAAGTGATTCATGAAAGAAAAAATGATATCTTTATATAAGTTAACTTATGGAATTATAGATATATTATCAATATTCTATAGAAATAGAACATATAAATATTTTATAGATATTATATAGAAATATAACGTTTAAATAGCTTTTAAATCTTTTATAAATATTTTATAGGAATATAGCTTGTAGCTATTTTACAGATATTTTATATAAATTAATTTTATATAGTATTTATAAGCTTCGACTAATGTAAGAGTGCCAACGAAAGAATTGTTTAATAAACAAAACTTAATCTCTTCCTTTGGCTTTCCACCACCACCGGGACGAGTTTCTACGAAAATTTTCGAAGGGCTTGTCGGGACTGCATATAAATACAAGCTGAGCAGAGCCAAACTTCATTGTCAATTAGGATTTCGTTTAGGTCGGACAACCGCTTACGACAGTCTCGAAAATTTTTCGTGCGTACTTAGTTTTTTTTTCGTGAATTTTTTGGACTCTGTTTTTTTTGCGTTTTTCGACTTAGTTTTTGCGTTAATTTTTGACTTAGTTTTTTTTGCGTTTCTTTCGATTTAGGATTTTTGTGTATTTTTTTTAACTTAGTTTATGTGCGTTTTTCTAAGCTTAGTTTTCGTGTACGGACTTACTCTTATTATACTTAATTTTGTTAATTTAGGATTAGTCTTACCGATTGTAATTGGATACGATAAAGAAATATAAGTAAATAATTTATATTCATGGTTCTTATTTCATTTATTTCTTTCGCGAAAATAATAATAATACACATAAGAGTAAGCTAATACTCAGTTGTTGTATTTAGAGTAAGCTAAACGGCGGGATTTTTAACCCTGTGCTCGGAAGCTGCTTCGTATTCGCGCTAAAAGTAAGCTGAACGGTGGGATTTTTAATCTTGTGCTCGAAGGCTGCTCCTTGTTCGCGCTAAAAGTAAGCTGAACGGCGGCATTTTTCATCCTGTGTTCGAAAGCTACTCCATATTGAATTAAAATTTATTAAAGCATCCGGTTGAATTCATTTCGTAGTGATTTTTGCGTCGCGTATCTATTCATGCACAAGCCCCACATCCCTGGCTATTAATCGCGAGATTTGGGCAAAAATAAGGGAAAATCTTGCCGGTATTTCGCGGAAGTAAATCGTCGCGTAAAGAACAGCGGTATCGCCCGTTTTTAAGCAGATATATTAACCAAGGCGGAATGTCACAAAATATACACTCTTTCTAGAAATTTCGGAATGCAAGTATAAAAAAAGTTTTAGAAATTGGAAAAAGCGTTGGCATAGATGCATTGCGTCGGGGGGAGATAATTTTGAGGGGAGTGAATTAGATTTAGAAGAATAAATAAAGATTTCAAAAGTTATAACAATGTACATAGTAGTGTTAAATTATTTTGAGACATATACTAATAAACATTTATATATTATTAAAGAGCAGCATCATTTATGCTGAGAAGATGCAGCAGCAGTCACATAGGCCCATGAAAAGAAAATGAGAAAGGCAAAAAAAGAAATAAAAAATAAAGCCGAAGAAATTAATTCAGTGAATCATCAAAAATCGAAGAAAACTTTTAACGAACATTAATATAAAATTTTATCATTAAGAAACATCTTAAGAATTAATTAATCTTCAATATATTTCAATTAACTTTAAGAACACATTTTTTCAAGAATATAAATAAACTAGCATCCCCCGTCTCGGCTTCGCCCGAGATAATAATTTAACCGATTTCATAAGCAATTCAATAATATCTAAGTAAAAAGTATTCTTATATATACAAATTTATATTTTTATAAATAATTGACGGTAATTTACCTATCGTCGCTTCTGTACAAAAAGCTGCTTCAATGTAGCGTCCACTTCAAAAAATTAATGTTTTGCCGACCATTTTATACAATATGCACATTAAATACAGGTTCAATGGAAAAAATTCTACTTTCGAGTTCGAGCGGTAGAAAAAGATGTGTAAGTGTCTCGAGACGACGTTTACAGAGAGCATCATGTTCGGACTATAGGAAATGTCTCGGGACGATAGCTATAGAGAGTTATGTGCTGGGGAGGTAGAATACAATGTCTAGTTATCCCGGGACGACTCTTACTAAGAGTGTACGTGTTCGAATGATAGAATACTAATCTCTTCATAGAAGTCGTTTCGTCATACCTGGACAACGTCTTCTACCATCCAATCACGAAATTCCCCATAGAAGTCGTTCCAAAACACCTGGAAATCGCATTCTATCATCCGAACACAAATCTCCCCCTAGAAGTTGTCCCGACATACCCAAACATCGTATCCTACCAACTAAACACGATAGTCCCAGTAGAAGTTGTTCCAAAACACCTGGAAATCGCATTCTATCATCCGAACACGAAACTCCCCCTAGAAGTTGTCCCGACATACCTAAACATTATTTCCTACCAATTAAACACTATAGTCCCAGTAGAAGTCGTCCCGAGAAAGCTAACATGGCTTCCTAACGACTAAACACGATACTGCCCGTAGAAGTTGTTCGGAAAGAGTACCGTCTCAACATGAATCTTCCCATAGAAGTTGATTTACTCATATCTGGACGTCATTTTCTATCAACTAAATATAATATTCTCCGTAGAAATCGCCCAGAGACAACTGGACATCGCATTCTATCATCAAAACACACAACTACATATATAAATCGTCTTAAGGCAACGGGATATCGTAATCAACCACCCGTACATGTCAATACAATATTTCTCAGTAGAAACCGTATTTAAAATGTGTATATATAATATGTACAATATAATATATATACAATATATATTACATATTTCGTATATTTTCGTTTTTTCAATTAAATACCGTGAATATTTTCGCAGTGATGCCAACTGAATTTCAAGCAAAAGGGTCTGAAGAATAGCATATTTTTTAAGCAGACGATGGATATTTCCTTTTTATGCAGAAGTGACGATATATTATATATATATATATATATATAGTTTCGAGGTTGTTGGTAAAAGAACCCTATTTGGCAATCATTTCTTTTGTTCAAACTAAAAAAAAAACAGTCTCTTGTCAGAATTCTGAAGTTAATATAATGTATAAAAACAAAAATATAATTGTCGTGATAAATAATATTCAGTATGACTTGGCATACAGACCATTTTATAAGAGAAGGAGAAAAAAAACAGAAAGAGAGAGAGAGAGAGAGAGAGAGATTTTCTCACGTAAGAGAAAATAAAATTTACAAAAATCAAAAGATATCCATAAGGTGTGAGAGTAGTGTCAGATTAACCTGAAGAACAAAAAAGGTAATACCGACTAACGTCACATCTTCTTTAGGATACGAATCCCAAAGTTGTATATGAACACTCATTTGAGCTGGCTTGGTATTAATACTTTAAGCCGACTACATTGAGTTGATGTTCGTGATTCAAGACGCCATCTAGTGGCCGCTGGTGTAGTATGATATGCTATGATATGGTATGAAGTATGATATGATATTATATGAAGTATGATATGATATTATATGAAGTATGATATGATGTTTGATATGATATGAAGTAAAATGATTTTCAAGAAAAAACATAGCCTATGTCCTTCCCAAGATAGTATAGAATCTATATGTAAAATTTCAGAACAATCGGTTCAGTAGTTTTTTCGGTTATCGCGTACAAACAAAAACACACTTTGTCTTTCTAAATTAGTATGATATGATATGATATGATGATATGATATGATATGATGATATGATATGATATGATGATATGATATGATATGATGATATGATATGATATGATGATATGATATGATATGATATATATATATATATATATATATATATATATATATATATATAGAAGCAAAAATATTTTATCTTTACAATATAAATACCTCACAAGATATACATTAGAATCGAATACCCGAAAGTTTTTTTCAGAAAATAAAAGAACCTGAAAATTATTTACAAAAGAAACGTTTTTTTAATTACCATACCATTGCGTCTTCTTCTGGACTTTAATAAAAATTACCTTGAAACCTATCATAATTCCTTAAAAGTAATTTAAGGGAGCTCTTATATGGAATCTTAAAGCTATTTTTGTAGCTCATACCCCGCTTTTATGCACCGATACACGTATTATAAGGCTCTACGAGAATTATTATAAGCTCCTTATCAACAGTTGTTATCATGTTTGAAACTCTGTATATAGTAATCGACAGAGTCATCACCATTGGCAAGTGGCAAGGCATAACGTGAAACCACTTGGTGAAAAATTATTGAAACATTTTTTATTTTTAACAAATGAAATATTAAAATTAATGATATGCTTATTAAATTAAATTAAATTAATTTAAAAAATTTATTTTTTAAATTTGACTTGCTAATTTAGTCAATTTATATAAATTCCTTTTAGATAATTATTAATATTTTTTTTTAATTAAAAATATTGTTTCAATTTCAACTATATCAGTTAATACATTTAAATATACATATTTTTAATAATAAAGCACAGTTGTTTATACGAATCAAATATTTAGTTTTTCAATTTCACCAAATGTATTTATTTAAAATTACCAAATTTATTTTTTCAGTGTACAAGAAATATTTCAAACCAATTGCTACATATGGGTACAATGCAGATTTTTTATTGTATGCATTTCTTCTTTAAAGCAGTATTTCTCAAGAAAAATGAATTCAAAGTTATCCGTATTCAGTATATGCGGAGAACCATTCATGTATACTTTAATGAGCTCTATAATTTTGGTGTTTTTTATTGAAATTTTTTTTATATTTTAGATAAATTCAGAAAATGACGATTTTTATAGTTTTCATGGATTTAGGAATAAATATTTAATTTCCGTCTAAAGCAATTACGATATTCGTGATCAGCTCTCCAAAACCATAAATATATAAATATTCAAAAAAATAGAACTACGTGACCGACTATCTCTGTAATAACTGAATATAGCCAAAATCAATGTTCTGCACTACCGACATTTCAGAAACGTATTCACATTGAAAATTGTACAAATAGCCCGCCTTCATACACACACACACACACGCGCGCGTGCGCGTATATATATATATATATATATATATATATATATATATATACATACACTACATTTATGTATCATCTGAAAGTTCAACAATAAGTTGCCACTACGTATATATGGCAATATTGTAATGCATTTTTGTCATTTTTAATAACTTTTATGCACTGAGAAGAAAATATCCGTTATCTAGTAAATATTTTCTTGTTTTTTACCAAGTAGCACACATAGTTTCACACCTATAAATCGAAAGTCATTTACAATGCCGAATAAATGTGTAACGGGAAAAAAAGCAAGATAAATTAGGTTATTACCGTGACGAGAATTATTATAATTGTAAGAGTATTTTATTATTATTTATTTTTTATTTTTATTATTATTTTTATTATTATTATTTATTATTATATAATTTTATTGTAAGAGTATTTATTATATATAAATAATAACAATAGTCAGATATATACACGAAACGATTTCTATAAATAAACAAACAAACACAACATAGAGTCGAATAGGTAGAATAAAGTAATTTAATCAATAAGAACAATATTACCGTATTTCAAAATAAATAATAACCAATCAGATTTTTGTTAACGTACTTTTTCCATGTATAAAAGTACGCTAAATTTTGCCAAGAGCACGGTTCGTTTTCGGCACTCGTCGAGGAAGGATACCTCCCGAGTGACGAAAGAAGCTGTCATCTACCGACCGACAAAATTCTGTATTTTCTTGGGTGAAAACACTTTCACGAGGCCAAAGGAAAAACACCTTTACTCGTAAGAAAATATAAAAAGATTACTGACCCAGAAGAATGGGCGCTCCCGTCTCCTGAAAAAGTAATTCTTTTTCACCTAAGGAAGAATCCAGAAACGCCGCCGGGAGACAAAATTATAATCGAATTCATTTAATTCGGGGAAAAGGTGCTCCTTTTCGTCGAATTAAACTCCCATACGGCTATTAATCACGATGCACACCTCGGATTAATACCAGACAGACCGGTGACCAAAAATTTGCAAGTCATCATAACGTTGATCGACTTACTATTATAAATATAAGAATTAACTTCTGTAAAATAAATCGAAAGAAAACGGAGTATTGCTAAAGAATAATCAAGCTTATTCCTAAGTAAAACACCGAACTTTTTTATATCACCGACTAAGGCGCACCTTAGCGCGATATAAAAAAGAGAAAAGGATTTATTACGATAGCAGGACAGAAACTCCATGTAAATAGACGGACCGCTTATATAAATATAATAAATAGAAAGAGGAACCGTTTAAGTCAACGTAGTAAATAAAGCGAGAAAATTACTGGGTCAAGGCCGTGGGAATTCGTAGAAATTTAGATAAGCCGATTAACTACTAGATATAATATAAAATAAATTGAAGACGCAAATAATTAATTTGCGAATCGTTATTTTTTGTTTGTTTCAGGGTATCTACAGCGAGATCCCGATAGAATAGGAATTTTTTTTTTCTGTATAATTTATTAGATAATATATTTTGTATATATTTGTTTTGTATATATTGTTAGAAAAATTCATCTATAAGATTGTGAGGGCGATAAAAACGAGAGTCGAAGAGAACTGAAGAGAGCTAAAGAAAACCAGAGAGTGCCCAATCTCATTATATATTTTTAGGTAATTTTTAGATATTCGCGATATGATTCTAATAGTGCTATCTTGAGATAAATATTTTTTAATAAATTCTATTGCACACAGGCATTCTATTGCCCATCATGTCCACTTACATAACCAATTGTGGCCCGGCAAGCCCAAACATGCCCCGTTTTTCTAATTGCACATTTTTTATTGTTTTGAAACAATAAATTGTTACTAAAAATTAAAATTTTATAAAACAAATTTTTAGTTACTCAATTTACAAGCTCTGTTTTTTTATCTAAAAAATTATATAGAATTTTTTAAATTGTGAATGAAAGAAAGGGTGTCCAATATGCCCCGCATTTCCCTATTGAGTTAGTCCTCTCACCCTCTTTGTCAAATAACTTTTATACTTATATTTTTTGATCGCGGCTTACGAACACCACACAAATTATAGACGGAAATGAAATATTTATTCCCAAATCCATGAAAACTTTATAAAAATCATGGTTTTCAAATTTATTTTAGAAAATAAAAAAAGTTGTAAAACAGTGAAAAGCAAAATCAAAGAGTATATCAAAATACATATTATTTTGTTCTATGAATTTTTCCGGTACAAACTATATTTTTACAGAAAACTTTAAAAATTCCGTCTCGTGATCCTCTGAACAATTCTACGTTTATACGAAATACAAATTTTCCTTCGAAGACATTATTCTTCAGAAATGTTGATTGTAGAAAAGAAACGAATGATATAAGAAAATGTATTTTGATAAGATATACAACTATTGTGGGAAACATTTTTTGTAATTAAGAACAGTGAGACAAAATTTGATAATTGTAGATAAATACATTTCTTCAAATCCAAGAAACAAAATATTTCTTTAATATAAACAACTTTTTATCATTATAACAACATAAATTTAAATGCATTAAGTGATTTAGTTGATACGAAATTTTTTAAATTAAAACAAAACTTATTAATTATCCAATACGAAATTATTGAAATTCACTAAATGAAATGAATAAACCAATTGTTTAATTAAAAAAACATGTATGTAAATGAAGAACGTTTTAAATTAAAGAAAATACCCATAGAAACAAAATATAACACAGCCGATTAATGCATTTATTAATTGAACATTACACAAATAAATAACATTTTTTCATTTGATATTATGCACATTTCACTAATGTGCACCTTTTCAGAAAATTAATTAAAAGCGTTCTTTGTCTGAATTGAACAATTAAATAGCTTCTATCATTCAAATATTTGATAGTTTGATTACAATAACTATATGTTTATATATTTTGAATGAATAATTTTTTTTGTCTTTTCGATTCTTATGTAAAACATTTAAAACATTATATTTAATGTCTAATGCTTCTTATTCTAACAAGACAATTATATAGCAACAAAATCTAGATTCGCTTAAAAAATTAACTTTGTCAGAAATTGATCTACGTTTATGATTTGAATGGATCTAGAGAAAGCAAGTAATTATAAACAAAAAAATTATTTCCAAAAATTATTTGATAGATTTTCATATTTTTGGAATATATATATATATATATATATATATATATATATATATTTATAGAAAGAATAATTGATAATTATCGTTACTATATTTTAATGTAAAAAATTCCACAATTACTTAAATATCTTTTGAATTTATATATCATTATATTTATGCTTCATGCTTTTGTGTAACAAATTTAACAGTATTTAATATTTACATCCTATCATATCACATCATAACATAACATTTCATACTAATTTATAAAGACAAAGTATGTTTTGTTTGTACACAATAACCAAAAATACTGCTGAACCGATTGTTCTGAAATTTGAAATATAGATTCTAATTATCTTCGGAAGTACACAGGCTATGTTTTTTATTACAAATCATTTTCAATTCATCAATAAATTAAGTTAACGATCTTAGCAGTTAGTTTCACGAGCAGTCAGTGGGTGACATCGTGAATCATGAATATTAACTCAAAGTAGTCCGCTTAAACTATTAATACCAGTCCAGCTCAGTTGAATAGTTATATCCAACTTTGGGATTCGTATACTGGAGGAGGTATGACATTAGTGGGTATTAATTATCTTTTTGATCTTCAGATTAATCTGACAGTACTTTTACACCTTTAAGATCTTCACTTTTGTAAATTTTAATTTCTCTTATGTGGGAAAGTCTCTTCTTCTATCTATTTTTTTTTATAAAATAATTGTGTATACCAAATCATACTGAATATAATTTGTGACAACGTATATATTTTTATTTTTATACGTTATATTGAACGTCAGAAATGTAAAAATAGACTATATTTTTTTTTTAGTTAGAACAAAAGAAATGATGGCAAAATAGGGTTCTTTCACTACAAACTCGAAATGGTATATTATATAAATAGAATACATCGTCACTTTTGCATAAAAGGGCAATATCCCAGCGTCCGCTTAACAATTTGCCTATTCCTATAACAACATTTTGCTTGAATTTCAGTTGGCACCACTACTAAAATATTCACGGTATTTAATTGAAAAAACGGAAATATAAAAAATATATATATATATTGTATGTATATTATATTGTACATATTATATATATACATTTGAAATATGGTTTCTACTGAAAAATATTGTATTGGCTTGTACGGGCGATTGAATACGATATCCCGTTGCTTGAGGATGATTTCTATTGAGTTTTGTGTTCAGATGATAAAATACGATGTCCAGGTATCTCTGGACGATTTCTATGGGGAATATTGTATTTAATTTTTTATTTAATTATTTAATTTTTAATTTAATTGCTAGACAATGACATCGAGGCATGAGGAAATCTACTTTTATGGGAAGAGTCGTGTTAGGACGGTAGAATACGATATCCAGGTGTTTCCGAACGACTTCTACGGGGAGTATTGTGTTTAGTCATTAGGAAGCGATGTCTAACTTTCTCAGGACGACTTTTACAGGGACTATCGTGTTTAGTTGGTAGCAAAGGATGTTTAACGAGATGCAGAGTTCGAATATAACAGAAATAAGGCGTTGCTTCAGGAGTTTGCAGACTGGCCATTTAGCGGCCGTGTGCTCGGGCCCTGACAGAACTAATTTTTGCAGGCACTGTGGAGGAAAAAATCATCTATCCAAGCTGTGTGTAAACGAGCCCTGTTGTTTACTCTGTAATTGTGAAGGAAAAAAGGAGATTAACCATCCAGCATACAGCTATAAGTGCCCGATCACCGTGGGGTTTTTAAACAGATATAAAACATGAGAATACTCTAACTGAACACTAACCATTACGTAGCGGCCCATGACCTGCTGAAACAGACAATAAAGGAGTTAAGAATAGATATTGCTGTAATCTCCGAACCATATTGTGACAGGGACAGACCACAGTGCTGGATAAGTGATACAAGCAATAGAGCGGCCCTCTGGATTGGTCAAAATAAGCAGGTACTACAGCAATCTAGTCATCAGATCGAATTGATTTCCTGGGCTAAAATACAAGAAATATACGTCTTTAGTGTATATGCTCCTCCAAGATTGACGGACAAGCAGTTTGAAATCCTTGTAGCTAAATTAGTTGATGAAGCCATGAACAAGAAACCATTATTAATCGCTGGCGATTTTAACGCGTGGTCCATAGCCTGGGGAAGCGCTTCAACAAATAACAGAGGTAGTATGATGCTTGATGGCCTTAATTCTCTATTAATAGTGGTTAATAAGGGATTTGAATCCACTTTCATTAGGGGAGATAAACAATCAGTCATTGATGTAACATTCGCTAGTGATGACCTGATTCAGCGGATCCTTAATTGGAGAGTAAGCAACCTTTACACTTACAGTGATCACAGGGTGATCTTGTACGAGATTGCAGAGAAGAAAGTGAAGAACAAGTGCAATGAGTGGACGCCCACACGGAAATTGAATATCAGATCGCTAGACTGTGAAGTGTTCGCCACTATCATATCAGAAGAGCTTTTAGAATATGATATCATCTGACAAATGCACTCATGAAGCATATCTCTGAAGCATGTGATGCGTCGATGACTAGGACTAAGAGCGGATTTAAACATCGTCAATCTGACTACTGGTGGACAAATGAAATTGCAGAATTGCGCAAGCAATGTCATCGCGCACGTAGACTTGCCCAAAGAGCCCGCACCCACCGTGATACGTTTAATAGTTTATTTAAAGAAGTACAAAGAGCGCTTGTCAAGGCCATTAAGGCAAGCAAGCGTCGATGCTAGCTTGAACTGTGCGCAGAGGCCAACAATGATTTATGGGGACGACCATACAAAACAGTCATGGCACGATTGAGTAGGGCACCAATGCAACCCACAAGTACGGTATTGATTCATAAGATTGTTTCCGCTCTCTTTCCCAATGACACCCAAAGGACTGTACTGCACACGCAATACTCTGACGATATACCTCCTATAACAGAAATGGAGCTATATAATGCTTACGCTAAGATTAGAGACAGTGCTGCCCCTGGGTCTGATGGTATCCCTAATGCTGCAATTAAATTGGCGATACAGAAGAATCCATCTATATTTCTAAAAGTATATAATGCTTGTCTTCTTGAGGGTATTTTTCCTGATTGCTGGAAAACTCAAAGGTTAGTTCTGTTAGCTAAGGGCAATAAGCCACTTGATGTTCCGTCATCATACAGGCCATTGTTTATGCTCGATTGGGTAGGTAAAATATTTGAAAAAATAATATGTAGCCGACTGGAAGCATTCAATGAAGAATTGCACGGCTTATCCTCACGCCAATTTGGATTTCGGAAATCAAAATCAACAGTCGATGCTATTAAACTGGTAGTGTATACCGCAAGAAATGCAATCAGTGGTAAGAGATGGAAACGTGGCACTAAACAGTATTGTGCCATTGTCGCTCTAGATGTCAAGAATGCCTTCAACTCAGCGCGCTGGTCTTCTATTGTGAATTCTCTTAAAGAGTTCGGAGTACCTGGTTATCTACAAAATGTTGTGGCCAACTACTTTGAGAATAGGATAATATTATACTGAACGGATAAAGGCATTGTATCGCATAAGGTTACTGCGGGAGTCTCCCAGGGCTCGGCTATGGGACCTATATTGTGGAATATTATGTATGATGGCATGTTGAGGATTCCACAACCGCCTGGTTTAATAACAGTAGGCTGCGCCGACGATATCGCACTAGTAGTGACGGCTAAGACCCTTGAAGAATTCACTGAAAATGCCAATGAGGCAATCAGCAACATCAGTAGATGGATTAAGTCGGCTGGTCTAGAATTAGCGGAGCACAAGACAGAAGTAGTTCTTGTCAGCAGTCGTAAGAAGGTAGATAGTATTACTCTTAAAGTTGTTAGTTACCGCATTAGTTCTGCGCCATCTTTACGATACTTGGGTATACAGCTTGATGCCAGCTTAAACTTCAAAGAGTATCTAAAGATATCTGGTGAAAAAGCGCAACGAGTTGCAGTTGCCTTGTGTCGACTCATGCCTAAGATTGGTGGCCCACGCCTACCCCAGAAGAAGCTATTAGCTTATGTTGTTAATTTTGTCAGCATGTATGCAGCGCCAATCTGGCATGATGCATGTGGAATTAAATCGTATTGTGAGCTGGTCATTGCGGCCCGTCGCCGTTCCTGTATACGTATTATTAGTGGTTACAGGACAGTATTCATCGACGCTGCTGAGGTACTTGCCGGAACTGTTCCTTTCGATTTAGCTGCAGATGAACTGGCTAGGCTGCACAACATATGTAAGGCTGCAGTGGATTTTCTACAAGGTGCAAAAAACGTGGAACGTCAGCGTTCTTGATGAACACCATTAATAAGCCAATAAGACCAAAGAGCATTATATCAATAATGCCGGAATCTCCTGAAAACTGGAAGGCAGTAGCCAGTTTCGCAAAACAGGTGGTGACAAAACTTAGAAATGCCGATAGAATTAGGCGAACGGCCCAGGATGAATTAGGCTAGCTGATTCTATTTTGAGCTGCAGAGAACGCACACCGAACCCCTGATCACTTGTGTGGATGGGGCACGTAGGATAATACCGTAGGAATAGGAGCCGCATAGGCTAACTAACAGCCCCGCTGAAGTAATATTCTCTGATAGTTTCGGCGGGATGCTGGTTTCAAGAGGCCACTTGTGTAGAGCTTGCTCTATCTACGCCTATTAAAAACACACACACAAATATATATTAGTAATATGTATCAGTTTAAAAGATATTCTATGAATATTAATATCTATTATCAGAAAAGTTATCAAAAATGACGAGAATGCCGTACAGCATTGCCATATGCACGTACTGGTAATTTAGTCTCGAGTTTTCAAAAGCTATATTTTACTCGCAACTACTCGCGACAGAGCAAGGCAATAAAATTCGATCCTATAAACGAACGCTCTTTCATTTAAAACATCAAGCGCTAAATAGATGTAGTATATATATATATATATATATATATATATATATATATATATATATATATATGATCACAAAGCCCCCTTTACTTGATTGAATTCGTACGATATTGAACGTGGCTTGCTACTCCATCTCATTTCAATACGCAGCAACTATATTTCTGTCGGTTTTGTCTACAACTATAGTTATTTATTGCATATATGGTTACATTATGAAAGCAATTTACTTTTTGTTTTCTCAAAATATTTAGCATGTAGAGCGATAAAACAAATTTTATTTGGTTCATTATTTTATTCTAGAAGTGGGAAAACTCGAATTAGATGCTCAATTAGTGCATAGAATTCACAATAAATGCTTTCTTTGGAAGATCTGAAATACACTAGACTGCGTGCAGCAAATGATTCGTAAGACAAACCTTTTTTACTTGTGTTTTCCTAATTTAGAAAAATAGATTAATTGATATCTCAGTTTTCCCACTTGTAGAATAATCTGAAGAATTTTTTAATATGTTTTTCTCTCTAAATAATGTAAGATGACGACAAAAACCGAAAAAGTAAATTTGTTTTCGTTTTAGTAGTTCATCGTAGCGTTGCGAACGCCGTAAGAAGGGCGCTGAGATAGGATTGTTGATTTTTTTCTGCAGAAATATTATCATAGTTAAAATCATCTATAGGAAATATAGATTTATACATAGAGAATTTTTTATCTAGACATTATGTAATTGTTTAATAAATCGGTTGCATTACTATCTCAGATGATTATATATATATATATATATATATATATATATATATATATATATTCTTAGATTATTTTAGCCTTCTATAATTAATAAAGCAAAAAATACTTGAAACTGAATATTGTACGGTATCGTAAAAGGATGTTAACATATGAGTCCACTGGGTCTTATTACGATCTGCGTCTTTGCTGCCCTGCACGGCAAATGATTTATGAATTTGTTTAGATGCCTGATGTTTTTTTATAGGTTTTAAGCTTCTCACAAGGGCTTGCAGAGTTTTCTTTATCGAGTACTGTAGTTAGTCTTGCGTCGTCCATAGTCTTGTAGTTTTGATATGGTTTTCCAATATAACAGAGATAATCACCTCAGAAAGGATCGCAGATTCTATAAGAAAAATCAACAGCAATATTCAGGAGATGATAAAATTTGACAGTTGCACTTAAAGGGGTATCCTGAATATTACCAGCAAGGAAGGATTAAAGGTGTTCTGTTACTAAAGAAAAAGAAGTTACTAAAAATGATAAAATAATTTTTGTCGGTAAGCCCATAAATAATTTGATTCATATAGAATTCATTATTAATAAATTATATAATAAAAAGTCTCTAATGCGATAAACAGTAATTATGGTTGATGGCATCAAAGACTTGGACATATGGGCAAATCGAAAATTATTGAAATGAAAAATAATAAGATGGTCGATGGTATTAAATTAATTAATAATATTCTACTAAATGATTATATTTGTGAAGCTTGTATTTTTGGCAAACAAGCAAGATTACCTTTTTCAGAAAAGAAAAAAAAAATATCATATAAAAAGACCACTTTTTATTATTCATTCAGACGTTTGCGGACCAATCACTCCTTAGACAATAGATGGTAAAAATTATTTTGTATTGTTTGTAGATGAATTTACGCGCTATTGTGTTACATATTTAATAGCATTAAAGTCAGATGTATTTTCTGTTTTCAAAGACTTTATAAAAAACAGTCAAACTCATTTTAATTTAAAAATAGTAAATTTATATTATGATTATGGTAGAAAGTATTAATCGAATGAAATGAAGGACTATTGCAAATATAATGAAATCAGCTATCATTTAAAAGTTCCTCATACTTTATTATTAAATGGAGAAAAAATGATTAGAACAATTACTGAAAAAGTACTACCTTAATAAGTGAGATGAACTGAAGGAAGTAATTTGGGGAGAAGTAGTTTTAACTGCTACGTATTTAATAAATCGAACCCTTACTAATGTTTTAAAATAGTATAAAATACCATATCAATTATGGGATGGTATAAATCCTCAAGTAAAATATTTAAAAGTTTTCGATAGTGCAATATATGTGAATAATAAAATAAGAAAAACAAAAATTAAAATTTTGAAGATAAATCTTGGAAAGGTATATTAGTTGCTTACGTTCTAATTTTAATTTTACTATAAAATATAAGATGTAAAATTAGAAAAATTTATTGTAGCAAGGGACGATAGCTGATAAAATTAATTTTTTGGAATTCGAGACCAGAAAGGAGGCTTGAAAGAATTGTAATAAAAAATTCCAAGAAAACTGATGAACGTGATGTTCGTAACAAATCAGTAGAGACTCAGAAATCTAATGATTGAAAATCAGAAAAATTTTCTGGAAGATAAATCTGAGAAAAATGAATCAGATAAACAAGATTTGAAAATAGACAGAAATTCAAATGAAAATTTGAACAAGTCTAATAAATCTATAATAGAAATAGATCATTGCAATCAGTTAAAATTTCAAAATGATAAATATAATACAAAGAAAATAATTACAAATCTAAGAAGCAGTAATAGAGTCAAATATAAACTAAGAATTTCTTATGAGAAAATAACTTACGTTTTGTGTGCACAATCAGTAAATTGTGAAATTCCCAATAATTTCAATAATATTCAAAATAATATCCATAAAGAAAAATGGGAACAAGCAATCAAAGATGAATTAAGTCATATTATTTTAATAAAACTTGGATACTAGTATCAAAGCTACAAAGCAAAAATATTATAGATTGCAAATGGGTATTCGCTATGAAAAATGATGAACATGGAAATCCATCTAAATATAAAGCGCGTCTTGTTGCTTGTGGTTTCAATCAAAAATATTTAATTGATTATAATGAGACTTTTTTCCTGTAGCAAGAATTACAAGTTTTAGATTATGTATAGCGTTTGCAATTAATATAATTTGCTTATTCACCATATGGATGCAAAAAACTGCATTTTTAAATGGTTCATTGTAGAAAGAAAATTACATGAAAATTCCTGAAGGAATTAAATACAAAACAAATCAAGTTTGTAAATTAAATAAAGCTATATATGGATTGAAACAAGCAGTAAGATGTTGGTTTGAAATTTTGATAAAACATTAATAGAAAATGGTTTTAAAAAATTCATTAGTTGATCGCTGCATATAAATTTTAAATAAAGGAGAAATGTCTAAGAATATATATGTTGTACTCTATGTAGATGACTTAATAATCGTTACAGCCAATATTCAAACAATGAATAATTTTAAAAATTATTTAATGAATAAATTTAAAATGACAGATTGAAAAGAAATTAAATTGTTTTTGGAATAGAAATTATAATATGATGTAATTACGATGTAGACAATAAAATAATAATATAATAATGATGTACTTATTTTTAATTAGAGTTCATATATAAAAACGATTTTAAATAAATTTAATACGAGTGATTGTGATGCTGTAAGCACACCACTTGGAAATAATATAAATTATATTGATTTAAATTCAGATAACAAATACGACGCCCTTTGCAAAATCTTATCGGATGTAAACAAAATCATATGTAAACATATGAGTCCAGTGGGTCTTATTACGATCTGCGTCTTTGCTGCCCTGCGTGGCAAATGATTTATGAGTTTATTGTTTAGATGCCTGATATTTTTTATAGGTTTTTATAGGACTCTTCGAATATACATCAGAAGGATATGTCGAGTTACACATATGTGTAACGGTCATTATATAACTCACCTGAAATATAAAAGTCTCTTTGTAAAGTGGATTCGGTTGCGCACGCCTTAAGCCTGTCTTGGCACGGCCCATCTCACGGCCAATGGTGTCGACGAGGGTCAGTTTCACGTAGGTGTCGGGCGGCTTGGTGTCGTTGCCGCAACCGCCCCTAAAATGTGATCCTTTGATTATCTCGACAGAGAGCCTACCGGTGACACCGTTGTATGTAAGACCGATCAGGATCTCGGCGATACTACCACCCTTCATGCTACTTCCGTAAGGCGGTGTAGTCGGTAGGGCGTACGACTGCACGGACTGTTGGGAGCCCGTCGAGTCGCTCCGGGTCAAACTGGCAGTCGTACCCCAATCCTGTACCTAAGGGGTCTATTATTAGAAAGATTGCACAGTTTTATCTCATTATCAACTTGGCCTTAGATATGAACTTTTTACAACTTTTTATTATATTTATATCTTATTGTGTCTGAGTGTAGTTTTTAAAATTAAATGTTTGCAAATCAACTTATTATCTTTTATCTATAATGATTTATTTTTAATTAGTGATAGAAAATAAACAAAAAGATAATTATAATATTTAATGCTAATATTATATTATATGAGTTCCATCTTGCAGGGACAATGTAAATAAAATTAAAAAAATTGTTTTCAATTGAGCGAAGCTTCGTCAGCTTGGATGTTTTGACTTCATAAGACTTTCTTTTATTTATATATAAATAATTTATTTATATATAAGACTATCTTTTTCATAGTTAATCCGTATCAAATTACATACTCACTGTATAAATGGCACTGTACACTAAGCAATGAAAATTTATATTGACTGTTGGATCAAAAGGTATCTGATTATTTATGCTCTCTCAATTGCTCTGTTAGTGAAGCGAAGCAAGATTGTGTTGATTTATTTACACTTATATTTACTTCATTTATAAAAGTATCTTCCCTGAATGTTTCTATATTGGATGTATAATAATATTTATTTTATTGTAGTGGTTTAACGAGCAATGTTTTCTTATTTGGCTAGTCTGATTTCACGAGAATCATACCGGTATATCTATAGATATAGATAGACGTTATGTAGCATCCTCAGGGGATATTTGAAGAGATTCTGGGATTTTAGTCACGGAGTCAGGATGTACATATATTCGTTTTCTAAAACTGATCGTATGTACACATTCCTCGAGCGAAACTCCAGCTATCATGAAAGAAAGTTTAGTTTATAATTTTATTTTGTGTGTTGTGAGTTTGTTCAATTAATTTGTGCGGTATTATCAGTCGCACATATGACAGACTATACGAGTACCTCGGATAATTAGAGACTGAATGGATAGATTTGTATTATTTATTGTTATATTTTTCTGTATTAGTTTCTTTGCAGTTTGACGTGTTACTAAATAAATACAGATGCTATTATTGTATATTCTTAAGATGAATCTAATATTCACAGATGGGGTTAATTTTATAAGTTTGCTTAGGTATCTTTCAATGGCGCCAATCAGTATAGCTTGGTTTTTTTTTGGAAGCCCTCAGTAGGAGTTGCATTGGCATAGGTTTTCTTTTATGAATAACGTAATTTTTACCGGAGATTAATATTAATTAAATCCTACAATAGACCAGAAACATAAAATCATGCACTCTAAAAAATCTAACTTTCTGGTTATGTATCGTAATATATTATGAATGAATACATTTTAACAAATTGTAATTGTACAAATGCATACGAATTTTAAATATTCAAAAGCTACAAAAGCTCCGCTCCAGTATGTTGAGCGGAGCATATGTATTTTATAATTTATACTATTTCTTTATTTAAACACAGGTTTTCTCTAATTGACTTTCATTCTTTCTATGAAGCATATCCAAAGGTCAAAAAAGAGAGAAAAGAAAGTTTATGCTTTTTCTATTGTATGTTAAGTGTGATTGACCCATTACCGTATGATGTATTTTATATTTCGATCACTATGAATCAAAATTATTAGTGAAGCATACTTATAATTTATAAAAGAAAAAAATACTTTTATAAATTGTTTAGGGATTTTATTTAATTTAAAAAAAAAAATAATATATTTATATTTAAGAGTTTTATCTCTTCGCAAAAATTTAGTGTATATATATCATGCAACAATCTTACCGAAGACGAAGGTGGTGGCTGCAGGGTCAACCACATGGTGGTCTCGAGGCGCAAATTTATGTGATCGAAGGAGACGCGGGCCTCACCAAGGAGTCTCTCTCTGCGCATCCGACCACCCCAGAGGTAGACCCGCACTCGTATCCCCATTGCGTTCACATCCTCCGGATTGACGCGCGGCAGCAGGAAGCTTTCCATGTACTGAGGTGAGCTACCTTGGCGTACGCGTGTCTTGCGGCGCTGCTTCTTCGAGGGTAGCAACACGAGGCGAACCTGACTGCTGCCTATGCCTGCTGGATAATTCCGGCCCTGCAGAACGTGAACCTAAAACGTAAATATTAAGTAAATATTAACCTCCTCCATAGTGATAAAATGCTTTCCTTTTTAAATCTAAGCAACAAAAAGAAATCACAGGGCACCAGATCTATTGAGTAGGAGGGGATATCAACGTTTTCGTCACTTTTAGAAGTTGGAAGACGTTCAGAACGGGCTTCTTCTTCCACTGACATTTCTCCATTTTTAAACGTAAAAACCACTCGTAGACTCTAATTTTACTAAGAGCAACATCCCATTAGCAGACTTAAGCATTACAATAGTTTCCGCAGCAGATATCTCAATAGGAAACAAAATTTCAAAGTCGCGCGTTGCTCTCGACAATTAGCCATCATGTTTTCGCCGAAATGGAAAAAGTTGTTTCACTAAAAATAGTCCTACGGATGAACCAATACTCACAGGGACAAAACTTCGCACACTAACTCAGGAGATGTTTCCCTAATGAATACCTGATCGAAATTCCCGTTACTTTTGGACCCCCCTCGTACAGGTACTATTTTATTATAATTAAAAATTGTATTTATGTCAATTGTTCAGAATTAAATGAATAAATATTTTTATTGGTCTTACAGTCTTTATAATATAATAAATTAGCTAAAATAATGACAGTCAGAGTGTGCTGGTTTATGTTCACCCTCGTAGAATCTGAAATAAAATTTATTACTACAATAAATTATATTAAAAATTAAAAATAAAAATAAAAATACAAAAATAAATAAAATAAAAATCATAAAAGCAATATTCGATGTTAGTAACGAACAGCCTGACTGCCCCACCACCTTAAATTTAGTCACCTTGGTGTCTGTTGTTTCGAGTCGCTACGGTTCATCCTCAGGAACTAAACTAAATTGAAAAACCCAGAATGCTACTTTATATACCCCATCCTCAATCTAAATTTATTGGTAAAACATTTATAGGACCCCCCTTTCTTAACTTAAATGCAAAATACAAATTTTATATTAATAAGGAATGATAAGTTTTGTCCAATTTACTTGACTCTAACATTAAATTTACATTATTGGGATTCTTCAAAATATGAATATTTTCAAGAGCTTCTCTTTTATATTTATTTTGAATACCTTGTTGCAAAATATTCACATTTTCAAAATCGAAAGAATGTAACAAGTTTAAACTATGTTCTTTTAGTTTGGATGTACCATGCATGCTTCGTAAGCATATTGATGTTCATATATTCTTTGTTTTAGGTATCTTTCCGTTTATCCAATATAATATTTGTCACAATCTTTACAATTTATTTTGTATACTACTCCTATTTTTAAACATTTATCATTCTTATCTTTACAATTATTGAATAGCTTTCTAATATTATTATTGTTTCTAAAGTAATCTTGAATATTATGCTTTTTAAATGTACTTCTAATTCCTTCGGATAATCCTTTTACATATGGTAATACCACGATTTTATTATTATTATCCCTCTTTTCCATATTACGTTTTCTAGTACTATTATAAATTTGATCCACTCTCTTAATACTTTTTTCAGAATGTTATTGTCATAATTTCAATTATTGTAAAATTTATCTAAAATTTTATTATCTGGCAGATTGATGCGAGTGCTTACAATTGAAAATTTTAAACCATCTTGAAATATTGCGTCGTCTAAGCCAATATAACGTAATAGGAAAATGTATTTGCAATAAATTTTGTTGCTATTATTTATTGTTTGAATTTGAATATATTGGTGACGAACAAATTATAAATACGAATATTGTAGTCAAAATTCTCCATATTACTATTTTCAGGGTGAAAAGCATAAAATACTCAATATATAATGACATATAAATGATATGTGATGCGATTGAGATTTCGGAAAAAATTTGTTTAAAAAGATTAGTGATTCTACCAAAAATAATTTTTTATATTGTAATATGTTTTTGCTTTAAAACTTGAATGTGATAAGCAAAAAAGTATTTATACCGCTTCAGACACTGTATCATGTGAGCGTCGAGGTAGATTCCAGAAGTATTGACATGGACTGGGGCTGATTAGTAGTTCAAAGTGCTAATAATTTATCGCATTTTTCTTGTTAATTATTAGCTTTAGAGAAAAAATTGATAGAACATAAAAATTTTATTTCAATAAAATGTATAACTTTTGTTTGAACAATATTTGTCTAAAATGAAAATTATTCCAAAAAATTTGATATTTATAATTGTTTAACACTTGAACAATTAGAATTTTCATTTCGTAAATTTTCTCAATTATATTCGTAATCAGCGTCTGAAAGTACATACGTATAATTTTTTTTCAGAATTTTTTTCAACTTTTTTTTCGAAAATTTAAAATTATTTTTTATGTTCAGGTGAGCAGCGGACGTATAATCCAGATGGTTAGAACCAGCGGAAGTTTTGTTTTTGTCAATACATAGTCTAAACTTTATTCTAACCTAATTTGAGCCGAGGGTAAATAACTGAAAAATTTTTTTTACATGTTTGGGCCCCTAACATTACCACATCCAAATTAGGTACCACAGTGGACATTCATTTTATACTTCAGCACATTCAAACGAATCTTTTAAACCAATTTTCCTACGAGAATAAATCTATGACATAAAAATATCGCTGGCTCCCGGACTATTACAGTACCTATCTTGTTTTCGAATAGATGGTGTAAGTTAAAATTTAACAACCTACCTGACCATGTAGGTTTTCTGTACTTTTATTATTTTTATTTTATTTTATTTATTTTTTATTTTTATTTTATTAGTAATTTTATTTTAGTTTTATTTTTAATTTTTAATATAATTTATTGCAGTAATAAATTTTATTTCAGATTCTACGGGAGTGAACATAAACAAGGACAGTCTCACTATCATTATTTTAGCTAATATATTGTATTATAAAGACTGTAAGACCGATAAAATTATTTATTAATTTAACTATTTTATTATCATCATGTATACTATATAAAACTTATATTTTTTCTTTTTATTGTAATGAATTATTATTTATAATTTTCTTTTACATTCTATTACCTTTTTGTTAGACACAGTTAATCTAAATATCTTCATTAAATGCATAAACTTGAATTTTACGAAATATTTATTTCTCTACAATAAAAGGGTACTTAGTCTTTAAATTTTTCAAGGACTCAGATAAGAGTTTAGTTTATTTAGATAAAAACTTAGAGAGAACATTAAATTTTATTCGAGTGTTTTAATAATATTATAAAAGTTACGATAGCTATTTTCAACAAAAGATACAGCATCACATTAAATTGATCATTGATAATAAAATGCAACATGATTAAAGTTTTTTTAAAAATAATTTATATATATTTGAGAAATAGCTTATAATTATATGGCCAAGTAAAAGACTTCTAATTACTGACAAATTGTAAGCTAAAATATATGTAAGTAATTTGATGAAACTACTATGAATTAATAGAGAAAAACTATAGTAATTATTAATGTAAAAATAAAGATATATAAAAAAATTCGAAAAAAATTGTCAAATCTATAGGATAAATGATAATCTTCAATAATTATGTATAGAACTAACTGTCATCTCCCGCATCGGTGCATCATAGAGGAACGCAACTTCTAGACTTGCAATCTCTTCGGCTGAAACTGTCTGTGATGTAATTGTATCGTTAAGGCTTGTTATCACATTTTCGTCAATTTTTACATGCTCATGCTCTCTATTGTCGGGTATGACGGTAGGTGAGCCGACTTCTACTATACACTAAAAATATATTGTTATTATTATTATTATTATTATTATTCATGAAAATTTTAAAATATTAAAATCTACATTCCAAAGGTCTAAATCGATTTACCTGCTCCTGTTCAGTAGAATGTTCTTGGGTACAATTATTACTACTGATTGTCTCGGGATCTATTATAACAAATATAATTTATCATTATAATGTTTTAAATAAATTATTATTTTGGTTGCTGCGAACAGTTCATTGGCAAGAATATATCTGACGATACAAAGCTAAAGTTCACGTGACTACTATGTTCAGCGGATTACGTACAGATAAGGAACTCCCCTTTAAGTGTATAATATTGGACGAAAGACTTGTAATTAAAGGGTACTCTGTATCTCAGCCACCTATCATAGCGCCCATATACTACTGTATATATATGTTAGCCCTATATAATCAGTGTAAAATTTATATTGTTCAGAATGACGAAAGGGTAATTATTTTTTTAATTTTGCTAGCTTTACTTTATTATATATCATCAATTTTTATAAAATAGAAAATGGAGTTTGAATAACATTTATATATAGAAAAATAAAATATGTATATGTGAAAATTCCAACAAACCTTGTATACTCGACAGCCCATCTTCAGCTTGAATCGTCAGCGTATCTGGTGGTAGATGATTGCAACTGTTTAGCCTACGTAAAGCATCCTCTTCCGAATCAGAGCTCGTCTCTGGATGCGAAAATGGGCAGGTCTTACCTATTTATGCATATATTGTGTATATATATAAATATATAAATATATTTCTTCATATAAATATATCTCTTCATATACACGTGCAAAATTATCTTTTTCGTTTATTCAAATTTATAGTTATAACAGACATAGGTAAAAGCTCTTAAATTAATTAAATTGAATTATAACTCGAAATGGTATATATTTTTTATTTTATCCACACTTTAAAACAAGCCCAGTAAATACTTAAATTGCACTTTTCAAAAAAACTAAGTGAATATCACTGAAAATATGATGTGATAGCATGCAAACCATTTTCTTAAATCAAACACATCGTTACTGAATGTGCGTGCGCGCGCGCGCGCGTGTGTGGTAACTATGTACTTGATTTAAGAATATGATATATATATATATATAGATATAGATATAGATGTATGCGTGCGTATGTGAGTACATACGGGAGATTATGTTGTTGAACGAACGCGGAAATATTATATTATATATATACCTATAAGATTTTGAGTAGAGCAAGGATCAACGATGGGCTCGCCAAGTGGCACACAGATACCGCCAAAGAGACTGGTCGTGGAAGCAGGCGATGCACTGTAGTGCCATTTACGCGTCAGGTACAATGCGACGACCAACACTAGGACAACGAAGCCGACAAACGCACCCAGAAGCGCTGTCGTTTCTACTGTTACATTAAATCAATCAGATATGTATATGTGAATTATTATTTAATGTACATATAGACCGGATAATTACTCACGAAGAAGCGCTATATTATCGCTATTTATTCCAATGATATATAGAAAACATTTTTGATATTCCGATACGTTTCATTACAATTGCGTATCTTTTTTATTGTTTATTTTTATGTATTTTCGAAAATTAAATAAAATTTTGCTATACAGATGTTTTTTGTTATTTATATAATTAGTATTGTCAGTATCAAGTTTTGAAAAAGTTAACATTCGAGCATGATGTAGATAATAATAGATTTGTAAAACTTAATTAATATATAACTAATATAAATATTATTAAAATTTTTATCAACAAGTCATCTACTGCAGTACTGATAATACGTTTCAAAAATATTATTTAATTTTTCAAGTGCTTTAGGTAAATATATAATAAACAATTATTAATCGTGTATAAAGAATTTAAAAAAATTTCAAGTTTCTTTAGAAATATAACTACTAGCACTTTTACACGTGGCGAATAACACGCTGCAATGATAGTTTTAATGATAAATAATGTAACTGGATTCAATATAGGATAGGCATGGAAAGTTTATAAGTAGAACTCTGCTAATGTCGTAAACCAAATTACCACATATGTTATAAAATATTAATGTAATTATAATTATATAACAGTAATTACTATTTATTCATAATATCTTAATATAATTAAATTTCAATCTTGTACGTAATCTCTTGAATGTAAAACTTCCATTTGTAATATTCATGTACAGGTTTCTAATAAAGGAAGTTTATTCTTACAATTGCATATAAAACATCATAAGTCTTTTTATATATTTAAGTTCTTATTCATCCTAAGTGTATTTGCAAAATACCAAAAAACACTTAAAATATAAAAAAGAACAAAAAAATTTACTTGATTTGAGTAATTCTATTTACTTAAAATCAATTTACTTAATTTAAATACATATTTACTTCACAGGAATAAAGATTTTCATTTAGATTCACATGAATTTCGATTTTTCGATCAAGCCAGCTCTAATTCCTAAATTTCACTTATGTAAATCAAGTCACTATGAACTTAAATAAAAAAAATTACTTCATTGAAGAAAATAATTTTCTTAAAATAATAAATCCATTTTTTTCATTTAACAGACACGTTTGGAAAAATATTGACTTATAATGAGTTTTTGAGTTATTAGAATCTAAAAAATGGTTACTAGATTCAAAGATAGCATTAGTTAAAAACAATTATTTAACACCAAGTAAATATTTGTTTAAATCATTCTTAAACAAAAAATAATATTTTTTTGTTGTAATTAAATATTTCTGCCTTGTTTAAATAATTTATTGCCACATAGATTCATGATTTTCATCAGTCTATCAAGGATTATATTATCGGTTACTATATAAGGAGCTCTTAACGTCTGTATTGCATGAAGCGTTTGAGTAGAAGAATATTTGCGTTTAACATTGAATTTCGTTGTATTGCGTTCTTTGCACATATGTGAAATAGTCATTAATATATATGTATGATATAATATGGAATAAAAACCAAGTCAAAATTTATATTAAAATAATTATAACAATACGACTCCTATAGATGAAGTACCAATAACATTAAGTGAATGATTTATTTAATTTAAGATTATTCAACTAACTGACGTTTGTTTTTATCCTATATTACGAAATTCAAACATTTTATCTAAACAATATTTACTTGAGTAAAGTAAACATGTTTTTAAATCATAAATAAAATTTTTTAATATGCAATTTAATTTACTTCTATCAGATTAATATTTACTGGATTCAAATAAAGTTTCCTTAGAATTAGAAATTTTTTTTCAGTGAATATTTCAGTATTATATCAGCCAATGAATATATATAATGAATGAATATATCAGTAGTATACATAATTATAAATATACTACTTATCACATTATCAAATTATCTTATTTTCATTATTTGTTCTCATTATAATTACTTAAAATGTGTATTTAATAACTGAAGTTGTATTGTATAAAAGTATTTGAAAATATTTCTAAAATATTTTATAATTTATATTTTTGTTCTATTAGAGAGACGATTATATTGTTCAAATCACGCAACCATGGACAAGCTCAATATTATAGAAATATACAAGCCAAACAAATGTTTGGCTTTATATAAAAGCTTATGTATTTGAGGCAAATAGTAAGGCCAATCTAGTAAAAAAAATAGTCGATTGTGATAGATTTTTTGTTTATATTAAATATGCAATGCTTTTACAATTTCTAAACTAAAGTATATTTTCCTACTGCTTTTAGTTATATTTTATACATTTACACTTCTATTAATTAATTTATATATATTTTATTTAGCGTGTAAGTTGGTATGCAATATAAAATTAAAATATTTTGAAATTGAGAATTTGAAACAGAAATATGTTAAAAATAATTATGCGATTAACTTCATTCTGAATTTCTATCTTACATATTTTCAATAATATATAAAAATAGCATTATTAAAACTATAATAAATATTTGTTTACGAATTTAAAATACATTTCGGATCTTCAAATGATACAATTGTTAATTATATGTATTTCATTCATACAATGTGAAAAATGCTGTATACTTCTTCTAAAGGCTAGAGTTATTTTAAAATTTTTAAGTTTTGTACAATTATGCATATTAAAAATGAATAAGAATATTGTCTTATAAATTAGTTATTGCTAAATCTACGAAAAATGAAAAATAATTAATAGTTTTTTAAAGATTTTGAAATTATACTTTCTAATAAGTAATAAAAATTTTTTTCTCGCATTTTTTGAAAAATAAAATCAAATCCTAAAAAACATAAATAACTACGCTATGGTAAAATAAACTTTAATATATGAACGTGAGTTAAATTACAAAAAACTATTGTAAAATTTTTATTTACTATTAATATTGTATTTCTTATTCCATTATAATAATTTAATCGTACTTTTAAATCAAAGATATTTATTTTTGAATTTATGTATTTTTTTTATATTTACGTAAAATTAATTCCATTAAAATTTTCTTTTTGATTTAAAAATAATTTTTAAGTATTTCTTACGGTATGCAGCAATAATAATTTTATTTTTTAAACTGGATACATAATGAAATTGTATCATTAATTAATATATATATAACTTAATACTATCGGTAGGCAGGAAAATCTAATTTCTAACGATTTACAATCAAAAAAATTTTTAAATATTATTGATATTAAAATTTCTTATAATTTTGTAAATTTTGTTAAAATAACAGCAGTGATATTTTTGATATAAATCAGGAATAATTTATTTTTAAGAGGCTGCGTAATAACATTATAGAATATAGTTTAAGTTTCTTTATATTTTTTATTCATCGTGTATTAATGACTAAATTATCAGTTACTTTATAGCCATATATTAGACTTATTTTATTCATTAAATACTTTACAATAATGTTTTTTTTAATTAAGAAATTCTAAGACGTAATTAATACCTGCAGGGTTCTAATAATATCACTTGAGCATCTGAAAAAATTCATTAAATTAACATCGATAATTTAACGATGTTATGAATTTTTCTTAGTCATCAGTATAAATATATATTTCAATGCAAAATCTATATTAACATGAATAAATAATAGCCAAACAAGATTGAAGATCTTTCCCATTCCAATGAATACCCCCCGGCGGCGCCAGTCTTTGTTATTGCGCAATGCGGCTTCCACTTTGGTGAGCAACCACTAATGCGTATCATAATGATGCAAGGATTAAATAATTCTCCAAAGCCGCGAAGAGCGTCCCTTTCATTCTGAAAAATTCCAATCCCTCCAATAACAGCCTAATATCCGCATGAAGTGTCAAAAGAAAGCAAAACAATTTTTCACACACAACTAGTACGTGATGTAAAAGTACTATATTAGAATTGCGCAAGTTCTACTTTGTTTTTGACAATGCACCTCGGAAAAGATTCTTATTTCATGCTTCAAAATCTCGCACCCATCTCCCCCTCCCTGCCTGAGACATCTCCGATCCGGTACTGGAGGCAGATGTATAAGTAACCGATAGGGCATCTGAAGGAAATCCATAGCGAACATCGCGTGCTGAAGGAAGAAGCAGCTCGTCGAGCATCCACGTCTGCATGTACAATGTGCATATATATATACATATATATATATAAATATGGACTTACCCGCAAGCGAATGGTTCGATCCGGCCAGAGTCATGCTCAAGCACGGGATCCCTCAGAGCACCACAGCTTCGGGCTCACTGATGATGCCCACTGCGCGCATCTCATCCGTCCCAGGAGCCGAGCCCGCGTGATCTGGCCTTGCCTATTTCCCTCGTGCTCGTTGTATCCGCACTTCCGAGCAAGTATTACATGTATGTATATTATATTGTATTAGAACGTGCGCGTGCGTGACTCCCTTGCGTTTATTATATTATGTATATATATATATATATATATATATATATATATATATATATATATATATATATATACGATGCAGCGGTTGTGTGCGGGTCACGCAGCGTTCAACACGCGTGGCCGCGGATGATTACACGCACGGGGCAGCATCAGCAGCAGCCGCAGCAGCAGTAACAGGAACTACCCTTGTGGAGTTGGACTTGAATGAAATATATCTATACATCAAATGTATCAACACTGCTGTCGGTGAAGGAGGTGGAGGCATCCCGAGAAGTCGAGACTCGAGAGTCACAGGCGCTGCCACCTCATATGCACTCTGTTGCTTTGGGTGAACTTATTGCGTGTGCGCGGCTCCGCGCAGCCGCGCGAGGGGCGGCTGGTCGTCAACTTTGACCAAGAGACGTCGCCGTTCCGTTCCTGTTTGTCATAAGGATATTAGCAGGGGTTGCGTATTGCGTCGGCGTTCAAGTATCTTACACTCTACTAATGCTATAAGGAGTTTTTTGGCTTTTTGAGCTTTTTCTCGCACCAGCCAAGTGAATATCCAATTCATAATTAGTGTATAAAAGATATACGTAATACATATATACATCCTCTTATACGTTTTGATTAAGCTTATTAGCTTTGGAATTTGTATAAGTAGGCAATAATGATTGTTTTTTAATGTTTTCTAATCTATTTCGAAGAAGGAAGAGACCTTCATTCGAACTATGAAGCTTTGTTTTTTGTCCATAACTTGCATGCTTTGGGGTAGGGAGCAAAGTTTGAAAAAAAGTTCACTACATAATATCACTTCGTTAGACGGATTATATGATCTCTATTAGCAAGATTGATTAAAATAAAAATTATTTTGAAATAAATTAAGTTTGAAAAATATATTTACTTGAATAAAAAATTTTACATCAATTTGTAAATTTTTAGAGCCGTCGTTACCTTAGACCGTAAAGTTTTTGGTTTGTTACTTGATGTATACCGAATTCGACTTCTGCCAATCAAATTTTTTCAAAGACCTTTACAATCAACTCCGTTTATAGGATTTTTTCATCGACTGAAATTAAACTTGTTATATATGTATGTTTCGTAAAGTAACTGTTTAATTTGTTAAAAAAAATTATATTAAATAAATAAATAAATATATATATATATATATATATATATATATATATATATAATATCATCATAATACATCATATCACACTAAATTATAAAGACAAAGCGTGTTTTTGTTTGTACACGATCAAAGAAAACTACTGAACTCATTGCTTTCAAATTCGAAATATATATTTTATATTATCTTCGGAACGACATAGGCTATGTTTTATACTGAAAATCATTTTACTTTTATCAATAGATTATGTAAGCATACATTATAATCGGCGTATTATCATTTGGTTGGGGGAATCAATTGAGTTCGGCATGGACTTCACATATCCTGCGCGTAGTAAAGTTGTACCGTACGCGTGCACAAGTTAACGTTCTTAGTAGTCAGTTCCACCGGTAGCCAGTAGGTTGCCACTTGAATTATGTCGATTATCAACTCCCAGTAATTAGCTTAAATTATGAATATCATGCCAGCTCATTTGAAAGGTCAAATCTAAATTTGGGCTTAGTATCTTAGAGGTGTGATTTTAATTGGTATCAGCCATTTTGTTTTTCAGATTACTCTGAAACTTTTATCACTGTGGATATCTTTGGAACATTTTATTTTTTCTTATGTAGGCAAATCTCTCTCTCTCTCTCTCTCTCTCTCTCTCTCTCTCTCTCTCTCTCTCTCTCTCTCTCTCTCTCTCTCTCTCTTTCTCTCTGTCTTTATTTTCTATGTAAGATAGTTATATGCCAAATCATACTGATTTTAATTTATAAACACATTGTTTTTTTGTTTGTATACGTTAAATAAAAAAACTACTGAACCCATTGTGCTGAAATTCGAAACATAAACTATATTATCTTCGAAGTAGCATAGACTATACTTTTTTCAAATTAAACAAAAATAAAAATGATCGCAAAATAAGTGTTACTTTACCAATAATTCCGAAGTTATATATATATATATATATATATATATATATATATATATATATATATCGTATATAAAAACGATATCTGAGCGTCCGCTTCTAAAAGCTGCATTTCGCAAACCATGTTTTGTTGCTTCAATTTCAGTGTGCACCATTAACTACATATTCGTAATTTACATTAATAACAAATTTTAATATTATCAAAAAACCATTTAAGCAAATAATTCGGACATACCTATTATATATATTAAATTATAAATTATTATTAAAATATCGTAAATTTAATAAATTATAACTCGAATAATACAGAAGAATGTAAAAGAAATACAAAGTTTTTATGGTTATGTAGTTATCCCAGCTGATGAGTGTGTTTACATCGTCCAATGTATTACTGTCGAAGTAAGTGGCAGAACAATAAATGCTATATTGAACTGGTAGTTCAAGAAGGCAGATAATTAAATATATTATTATCATCAACAATTCTACAGAAACCAATAGTTGTATTGACACTAGCCACTCTAAAGCCACTATAAAAATCTAAGCGGACGTAAATTATTCCACAGAATTTCGTTACTGATAACATATATATATATATATATATATATATATATATATATATATATATATATATATATATATATACAGGAAGGCCTAGAAAAAATAAGAGAAATGATAATGTTTCCGATATAACGTTCAGCCCTTTTCTACGACGTAGCAAGAAAAAGCATAGACACCCGGCTGTATCGTAAAAACAGACCGTGGTAAAACTATTATATTATATGCGTTCTAATATATTTAAATTTTTAATAATAAAATATATTTTGAAAACATAAAATAAATAATTATCCATGTAATTCAATGACATGGTTCATCTTAAAAAACATAACAATACTTTCAATACTAAAAGAATGTAAGAATTTGAATAGAAGAAAATAAGAATATAGCAGCAAATAAAAAAATGCATAAGAATTATTAAGTTCGTCTATTTCATTTGTAACAACATTAATAATAATAGATTGGCTAACTATGTATTAAAGTCGAGATCAAGCAAAGAGCTGAGGAGGGAAGGAGAGTATGAGTATGAGTATATTTTATTTAAGCTGTGGATTTGGAAGGTTCGATATAACTATTATATGGTTTAAAGTAAACAACAATAATAGATTAACAATAGCCAAATTTCGAAGTGATGTTGTGATTAAACATCGTACATAAAAGTTACAATAAAAGAAAAATGTATATAATAAAATAAGGGAAAAAAATAAGAAATACTATAACTTAAAACTAATAAAAAAACAGGAGCTGTACAGAATAAACAATTACTAATATAGCGCAGTGTCGCAAACTACAAAGAATATATTTAAGTACGTTTATTGGCTACTAGTGAAATACAGATGTAGATAGCTTTTAAATAACAGTCAAGTATAAATATTTCGGGCAAATGTGGGAAGATCATTCTATAAGTCTAAGATACCTACAAAAAATGAATATCGTAAATAGTTTGTCCTAAATTTATGTGAAATATTATATCTTGAACAGGACCACGTCTACTACCATGCCAATCCATGGACCTAAACTGCATTCTTTTATAAATGTAATTAGGTTCGTTATATTACAGGGAGCGAGAGAGAGAGAGAGAGAGAGAGAGAGAGAATGAATCTTGGTTATATGAGGCTAATATAAGAAAAAAAGATAAAGATAAAGATAAAGCTCACCCTATATAAGGGGACAGTTTTGGCACCTCTTCATGCATTTCTGTTTCAGTTTCAAGCATGTCTAAACCAAACTTTTTAAACACAATTTCGTACATTTCTGAATTAAAAATTCAAGCTCCAGAAACATTTCTACATCAATGTTTTCAAGGAATCTTTTTCGTTTTTCAAGGTCCTTGATATCTTCGATTCCAAGTTTTTCAAGTTTTTGAGATCAAATTTGAAGTAGTCCATTTCTAAGACTCTTCCCACGTCGAAATTTTACTACTGGATAGGATTTTACAAGAAGTTTCAAGTCAATCGCAAAAAAATCATCTATATTAATTCAAGAAGGCTAATTAAACAATCTCTCTCTCTCTCTCTCTCTCTCTCTCTCTCTCTCTCTCTCTCTCTCTCTCTCTCTCTCTTTCGTCTATAGTTCATGGTATCTAATTTCGGTTAAGGTATCGAGGTAAATATGTATCATCTCAAGTTAAAATAGAGTTAAAAAATGCATTGATTGTACCTCATTTTGATTATGCTCGTTTTGTATAGAAAGATTTAATACAATATTTGTGCACTAAATTACAGTGACTTCAAAATACTATAGTTAAATTTATATTTAATCTTAAACGTGATACAAAATGACAACCCTTCTATCATAGATTGAAGTGGTTAATGTTAACTGAGCGCTGAAAATATTTCATGGGTGTTTTTACATATAAGTTACACACGTCAAAAAGACCTCCGTATCTACATGTTATGTTTCCGATCATCTGTGGTACTGTTTGAAGTTCAGCTAGAATTAGATCTACTATATATGTTTGATCAGTTATTATGAGAACTACATATATGAATAGTTTTGTGCAAGTAAAACTACTATTGAATTCTTTGTATGTAAAATTGCGCATGAAAACATCTTTGTCTGCGTTTAAGGATGAATCACATATATTATTGCATTCCATGGAATAAAGAAATTATACATATTATTTTCATTAGAATAATTGTTATATTATTGTTATAGTTATGCTTTTGTAAACATCTTTACTATATGTTATGCCATCACTAATATTCTGTTTACATCATGTAATAAACTGTATGTTATTTTTTACCCATTTGGTTGAATAAGACCATGTCATTAATAAATCAGTTATCAATCAATCTCTACGATATACCAGTTAGTGCAGTAGGGATTTTGAAATTCTAAATAAAAAAGTAAGTTAAATTACAAAAACATTATATGATCTCTTCATTTTTTTTCATTTTCGCTCATTTTATTCCATTTCAGACGAAGTGGCTGGGTTCCTTCCCAGGGATCGTATATATATATATATATATATATATATATATATATATATATATATATATTTATGAGAGATTATGGAGCATATTTATTGGTCGGAATCAGAGATAAATACCATTTTGAATGAAAAGCCATTGTCAACCATGTTAAATATTTGGAGGAGAGCCACGTTCAAATAGAATTTAGAAAACACTCTAATCAATTTTTATATAAAATCCTCCAATTCAAACAAATTTAAGTAACTAGAAAAATTAGCCAAGCTATTGCAGAGCACTCTAGGCTCAAAATCTTTCTATTATAATAAATAATCCTTGTACGCTGCTAATTTAAGTTGACATTACAATTATATTACTTAAAATATTATAATTAGCATAGTAAAAAAATCTATAGAAGTTGTAATTCAAATTTTGACCAAATTCAAAAAAAATTATTAACCGAATTCTAATAAAACATAAGCAGAAAGTTAAGAACCTCTCGGATCAAGTAAATAATAAATTAAGTTTCTTTAACGTATTATTATTCTTCAACTCATTTCAGTATTTACTATTAAAATTAATCGTTTTGCCTTTTTGAACAAGAATGCCAAAAAAGTTAAAAAACAATGAATAACTTCTTTAACGTATTATTATCCTTGAACTCATTCCAGTATTTACTATTAAAATTAATCGTTTTATCTTTTTTGAACAAGAATGCCAAAAAAGTTAAAAAACAATTAATAATGTTGCAATTGTTATATTATTTCATAAATAATATTGCAAAAGTCAGGTGATTCCTTGAGAGTATTTTAAGAGAAGGCAAATGATCAGAATGTGAAAAGGATAGAAGTCTTTTATTATCAATTCGAAGAACTAAAGCAGAAGTAAAGTACACTGGTACCTTTGTTTTTCGATTCTCGTTCTTTGATGAAAACGAGATAAGAAGTTGAATAAAATCAGAAAAGTCCAATAGTCAACAGCTGATACTTTTTTGAAAAGAAAACATGCTATCAGAGGACACAGTGTGTACGTCCATGTCATTGCCTACGAGGGTGGTCCCAGAAGTACCTGGCTTGATCTACAGGTGGCGGTAGTTATATAAAAAATACCACTGTATTTGAGAGTCTTGTTAGAGCAGCGGGAGCGAGCAGTCGAGTATTAAAATTGCTAATTCACCGTTTAACAATTATTTTCTTACTTGTTTTATTTCAATATTGAAGCAATTGTTATAATTCTATAATATAATAGTGTGTGTAAAGCTAATATTTTAACTCCTGCCTCAGCGGTGAGCAGAGGAAAAACAGTAAATAAAAATGGCTTTTGACGTTAACGATGATCCCGATCACTGGAACACATTTATTTGTAATACAAATGGAAATGAGATGAATATGGATTGTGAATCAGTGAACTGTAAAAGAAAATGAATGAATCCTGAAATTCTTGATGATAATATCCAGCCGAAATTACATAAAAGGGAAAACATTGACACACCAGTTAATACGCGATTCAGGTTAAATGCTAATGATGCTACACAAGGAAATTATAGAACAATGGATAAACAGATAACAGTCAAATAGCTCCTATTTATATGATAAACAAAACAAAGGCCCCTTCTGTGTATGGATTAAGAAAATTAAGCCTGACAATGAAGAATTAAATGCTTATACTATTGGAAATATACTATTCAAAAATTACAAAGGTATTATAAATATTGTTGCAAAAAGTAAATTTCGAGTAGAAATCTTCTTAAAAACAGCACAAGAAGCGAATCGTCTTATAGCAGATAAAAATTTAGTTAACTATAACTTAGAAGTATTTGTACCGGGTCATCGGAAATTGAGAAAAGGAATTATTAAAAATTTGCCAACAGAAATTTCCGAAGAAAGAATTTTCGAATCAATTGTTTCAAATATTCCAGTTCTTGAAGTAAATAGATTAAATAGAAGAAACAGGAATGACTCTAATAATGAAAATAAGTGGATACCCAGTCGCGCAATATTAATAACGTTCAACGGTCAAATTCTTCCTACCGAGGTGTTTATTCTCAATGTCCGAAGCTCTGTCGAACCATATGTGTCGCGACCTCTTTGCAATGTTATATTTGTTTTCATTTCGAACACACAAGCAACTCATGCAGAGGTAGACCAATTTGTATTATGTGCGGCGATCAGAAACACAATAACAATCAAGCCTGTAACACTGATATTCCAGTATGTGCGAATTGTCAAGGCCCGCACAAAAGTATAGACCCGAACTGTTCGGTATATAATGACTATTATCAAGTAAATATACTAATGGCATATGACAACATTCCTTTTATCGAGGTTAAAAAAATAATATTTAAAGACATTGCAAAAGAAAATGCTCCGTTCAAAACAAAAGAGAATTTTTCAGAAATCATTCAACAAAGACTGCAACAAAAAAAATATTTTACTAAAAAAATACAGTGATGTTATTTCTAAAAAACACAACAACAATATAGATGAAACAAACAGTGAAAATACTAATCATGGCCAATCGGCCAATAAAAAAAGTAATTACGAGTCTCATTCAGATTCCCAACAGCAACTTCATCAACAACTGAAACAACAACAGCAGCAGAAACAGGAACAACAACAACATGAGCAACAACAGGATCAAGAAGAAGTGCAAAGCCCAAAAGCATAAAAACAATAGTCAAGAGCCCATAGCTAATAATAAGAACTCTTTAAATCCAAACAATCCCAGATTACAAAAAATTACTACGAGACTTGCAAAAAAATTAGAATCTAAAAATAAAAACCAAAATTTAACTAGTGGCGACAAGTAATATTTTAAAGGTAGCATTCCATTTCTAATCAATAATTAAAACTTTTAAGCTATATTTCAAACTGATATTTAAACCTTTTAAACTATTTATTCAAATCGTAAAACATTTTGACAGCAACAGAAATATAACTCTTAATCTAATTGTACATACAAATTTTTCCTTACTTATAACTCTTTCATAATATATATTTCATACAATCTCATGGCAGTTAAAAATCACAATAACCTCAGACTACTGCAATGGAACGCTCGATCTCTTAAAAATAAATTAGATATTCAAAGCCACTGTGAGGATTATGATATCTTAATTATACTAGAAACTTGGCTTAAACCAAAAGGCAAATTTAATATCAGTGGCTTTAAGGCAACTCGCTTTGACAGGAAAGCCGAGAATGCTAGAGGAGGAGGAATAGCAATATTTATCAAAAATTCCCTGATCTTTGATCGGATCGAGTTCAATTTACAACTTAATAGTTTAGAGGTAGGAGCAGTGTCTATATATACAAATCTTAGCCAGCTAGTAATCGTTGCTTGCTACAGATCACCAGTACATGGTAACTCCCTTACGGTCAATGAACTAAAATTATTGACAGCCGAAATCAGTAAAAATTCGAGTTTCTTAATGGTAGGTGACTTCAATGCCCATCATATTCTTTGGGGCAGTTCTTATTGCTGTAGAAATGGTTTAACTCCATTGACAATAATGCATTTTTTTACTGAACAATAGGGACCCTACTCATTTTTACTACGACTATGAAGACAGCACTCAAGTAAAATTTTCTAATATAGATCTATCATTCTCCTCTATGAACATTGCTCTCTGTTCTAATTGGAGTGTATTAGACGATCCAAAAGGTAGCGACCACTTCCCGATACTTATCGAAATTAATGTTCAACCAGAACACGTACACAAACAAAATTATAAATACTATGTGAATAATATCGATTGGGAAAAATTTAAATATAATCTATTGCAGACTAAAAAGAAATTTCTGAGCCTTGATTTTATTAATGCAGATTATATTGAGAGATATAAATGTTCGTTACTCACTTAGATGAATGTATAATAGAATCATATCGTAATAAATTTAACCTCAATAATGTCCAATCAAGCAAAAATTCTAAAAAGCAGTATAAAAAAATATGGTGGAATGAGGAATGTTCTAAAGCAATTCGACGCAGAAAGGCATTATTTAAATCTTTAAAATATCACTGTAATCTTGAATCCTACATAGAATACAAAAAAATCTATGCTGAAACCACTGCCATATTAAAAAATGCCAAGAAAAAATCCTTCCACGCCTTTGTTGATTATTAATTCTAGAGATCCAATAAGTAGAACCTGGAATAAAATAAAAATCTTTAAAAATAGTTGTGAGAAATCAACTCTTCCATAGGAAATGGATTGTTCCAAACTACTGCAAAAAGATGCTTAAATGAATTGTGCGCTCCTAAAGATAATAAATTTAATATTTTTGATCCAAACTCAGCGGAATATAATCATCAATACGATGACTTCTTTCTAATCCCATTTTCCTTCGAAGAGTTGCAATGTGCACTAGAATCATTCAAAAGCAACTCATCTCCCGGTAAAGATAAAATCACTTACCTTAACGGACCTTACTTGATATTCTTAATGATTTATTCATATCAGGTAAATACCCTAATCAATGGAATGATTACTTAATAGCATTTATTCCAAAAGGAAATAGTAGTAAATCCTGTCCAATTGCCCTAGCTTCTTGCATTCTAAAACTATTAGAAAAACTAGTTAATTTTAGAACAACATGGTTCCTGGAAAACAACAATCCCATACCAGACTGTCAATTTGGTTATAGAAAGAATAAATCTTGTATAGATAATTTATGTATTTTAACAAATGCAATACATCAGTCGTTTTATAAAAATGAAAACCTTATCGCTCTTTTCCTAGATATAAATGGAGCTTTCGATAACGTCATTCCAGACTTAGTGTTAAAAGACCTACATGAATTAAATCTACCTTCTCAGTATATCCAGTTTTATAAAAATTTAATATATAAAAGAAATTTATTTCCTACAAATATTGATTGCGGAAATTCTGCATTTACTGCAAATAAAGGTCTCCCGCAGGGATCAGGATCCAGTCTGATTCTATTTAACATTTATACCAAATTTCTAGTTGAACTTTTAAGTAATAATATCAAAATTCTAATGTTTGCCGATGACATTGTTATTTATGGGCAGGGGAAAGATACTCAAAGAGTTGTAATGAACCTTCAAGAATGTGCAAATAAACTATATATCAACCTATGTAAGAAAAACCTCATGCTTTCTCCTGAAAAATGTAACCTAGTAATTTTTAATAAAAATAAATGTAAGACAACTACGTTCAACATAAAAATTAATGGAAATAATATATATGCATCTAACACAGTTAAATTTCTAGGAATGACCTTAGATAACAGATTGTCTTGGATGCCGCATATAAAAAACATTCACTATAAATGTATTTTCCCGTTAATGTTCCTCAAATCTCTATCTGGAGTTACGTGGGGCTCCGACTCTAACATTCTGCTCATGCGTTATAAATCACTGGTAAGATCAAGAATCGAATACGGAGGATTCTTGATTACACTTAAAAAACCGAACCTAATGAATACATTACAAAGGCTACAAAACGCAGCGATTAGAATTGCATTAGGGTATAGGAACTCTACTCCTATCAATATTCTATCAGCAGAATCGAAAATTGAATACCTAAAAGATAGATTTGAATTTTTAGGGTGCAAATATATAATTAAAAATTTAGCAATAGAACCAAATCTAATAATCGAATGTATTGAAAATACACACACAATCTTTTTGTACATCCATTATATAAAAATAATTGTCAGAAATCTATAATTCTAGAATGCTATGAAAAAATGTGGCAATTGAAAGGTCTATTATTTAAGTCGTGTAAAAATATTAAATTTACAACACCGTATCTATCAACATTCTCACGTATTAGCATTGACAATAGCCTTGGTTCCTTAATTCAATGTTCGACCGATCCCATTTCAATGTTTAATGAGAAATTTCCTATAACTCGTAGTATTGATATTTACACTGACGGTTCGAAAATCATTAAAGATGAACAATCTTACGTCGGGTTTGCTTACTGGTCGGAAAATGAGCAATACAGAGAATCGCACAAATTATCTAGCTCGGCTTTAATTTTTACAGCTGAGTGTTACGCACTCTTATATGCTCTTAACAAAATTATTAGTTTAAACTCTGAACACGTCGAACTCGGTGAAAATAAAATATTTAGAATTTTTTCAGACTCATTAAGTCTAGTAAATGCTCTAAAACAAATAAAGGGCCTTAAATCGGAATCAACACTACTTGTACAAATTAGGCACTGCCTCTATTCTACCAACACTATCAATCTGAATATTAAAATCTATTGGATTCCTGCACATAAAGGAATTGTCGGTAATGAACAAGCTGATATCGCTGCAAAAAAAGCATCATTAGAGGGAACTGTAAGAAATATTGATATTCCTCATTCTGATCTTTATCTAGAATATAAAATAAAATGTAAAAAAAACTATTTAAAATAGGTCCTAGAAAGCTGCAATTGTACTGGCACATTCTATTTTAAAAACTTCTACACCCATCAAAAAAAAAACCTTGGTTTCATAATTTGAACATAAGTAGAAAATGTATCACTGCCATTAATAGAGAATAGCAATCACTCGTCACTAAACAGCTCACTATTTAAATTCAACATCGTTGACTCTACCCTATGCAGATGCGAAAAAGAACAAAAAACTGCAGATCATGTTTTTTGGCGCTCTGAAATTTATCATAATGAACGACTAGAACTTATCAGTGTATTAATTAAACATAAAATCATTGGACCTTACTGTATATACTCCCTTTTATCAAATTTAGATCATAATGTTCTTAATGGTCTTAATACATTTATCTGTAAAACCAACGTTAAAATTTAAAATTAAGATTATATAATAATAAAAATATATCATAAATTATTTGTAAATACACTCCGTTACTCTTATATATGCGTATGTATATGCATGAATCTATGCACACCATTGTAGTATCATATAGTTTTAAAAATCACCCTTATACTGTATACGATCTAGACATATAACTTATTGTATTTTGGCAATATATGTACTCATAAAAGCCAATAAAACTTACTTAATCAATCAATTAATCACTGTATTAGAAAGTACACAATCTACAAAGCATATGTCTCAAGTTTGAGGACGCCATGATATTTAGTATTTGTTCGACAGCCATCAATAGTGAACGTTTTCAGTGAATTTGTAAACATGGAAAAAATTGGTCATCGTTATGTGATACAATAGTTTTATTTGAAAGGCCTCAGCCCAACCAATATAAAAGTTGAACTAGACTCTACTCTGGGTGAGACTGCTCCTTCGTTTGCAACAGTAAAATATTAGGTAGCAGAGTTTAAACGAGGTCGTACGAGCTGCCAAGTCGAGCATCGCAGTGGTTGACCAAACGAGGTGACGACTCCAGAAAGGTTGAAGAAAATCCACAAAGCGGTACTGGATAATCGTCGACTGAAAGTGCGCGAGGTAGCAGACTTGGTAGGCATTTCAAAAAGTGCGGTACATCGCATATTAACTGAAAATTTCGAGATGACAAAGCTGTGTGTAAAATGGGTGTCAGGTTTGCTTACAATGGAACAAAAATAGCGTCGTGAAGATGTTTTAGTTGAGTGCTTGTCAATGTTTCGCAAAAATAAAGCCGAATTTTTGCGCCGTTTTATAACCATGGATGAAAAATGGGTCCACTACTTCACACCCGAAACAAAAGAACAATCAAGACAATGGACTCAAAAAGGAAAACCGGCTCAAAAGAAGATCGTTCCATCTGCAGGCAAGGTTATGGCATCGGTTTTTTGGGATGCATGTGGGATAATTTTCATCGACTATCTTGAAAAAGGAAAAAACCATGAACTTATTGCAACGTTTGGGCGAAAAAATCAAGCAAAAACGGCCGCATTTGGCTAAGAAGAAAGGGTTGTTCCATCAAGGCAATGAACCAGCTCACACATCCGTTATTGAAATCGTCAAAATTAATGAATTAAAGTTTGAATTGCTACCTCATGTACCCTATTCGCCATATTTAACTCCCTCTGATTATTTTCTGTTCCCAGACTTGAAAAAATGGCTCGTTGGACAATGATTTTCTAACAATGAAGAGGTGATGTTGGTTGTTCATGGCTATTATGAGGAGCTTGACTATTCTTATCATAAAAAGGGTGTCGAGCTTAATGAACATCGCTGAGAAAAAAATATAGAACTGAAAAGAGATTATACTGAAAAATAAATATATTTTTTTCCAAAATTGTTGAGTTTTATTTGTTAGGTAAGGTACTTCTGGGACCACCCTCGTATATATTATTTTATGTCAGTTCAATATTTTAAAATGCGTAGTCATTATACATTTAAATACTTTGAAACTCATTGTATATGGAAACTAAACAATATTTACAAGACGAAAAACTGTGATATATATTATTATATAATCAAACTGATTAATTAAAATGAAATAAATTAATTTCTGTAATTCTCTTACTCTCTTTAAATTGCTTTAAATTGAGTTTTTCGGCAATTTTCGCGTGAAATCAATAAGTGAAATTTCATATAGTGGTCCTTTGATGATTTGATCGGAAGCAGTGCATAGTATACGACACCCTTTTGATCCCACCATATACAGAGCATGATCTTATTTACGTCACAACTACTGTGTACAAATATGAGTAAGACTTTGTATATAACATTTATAATCTTTATCTAATTTTCTAAATCTAATTCATTCCTCTCAAAATAATCTCCCCGGATGTAATGCACTTATGCCAACGCTTTTTCCAATTTTCAAAACATTTTTTATACTCGTATTCCAGAATGACCATCAGTTCTTTCTTCGATTCGGCTTTTATTTCTTCAACCGAATGAAAACCATGTCCAAGTGGTCTTTTGAGCTTGCTAAACTGCAAGAAGTTATACAGTACTAAATCAGGCAAGTACGGTGGTTGCGGAACGATATATTTTTTTTTTTATGTTATTTAACGTCGCTCTATTTATGCTTCCAAATGTTGGTGCTAATCAGCGACGGAGGTCTACGATGTGTTGTAAACAAAGCACATGTAAATTATTACAGCGATGCTTGGGTCAATCGGCCGAGACCGGGATTTGAACTCGGATCGCCAAGTTACTAGTCCTTCGCTCTAACGATCGAGCCATCGTAGGCGGAACGATATTGGTTGACGATAATCGAAGAAAACAGTGAGCATAACCTTGATTTTTGAGCGACTTTGGCGTGATTTGTTCGGTCTCCGCTCTCCTTTGGCACGGTATTCACTCGATTGATTGGTTGTTATTGGATCGTAAACGTAGACTCAAGTCTCATCTCCAGTTATTATGCGTTCCATCTTATCTTGATAGCCCGAAAGCATCGTTTCACCGACTTCCATGCGACGCTGTTTTTTCAAAAAATTAAAAGTTCGTGGCACCAATCGAGATTTTACTTTTTTCAGGCACAAAATGTCTTTCAAAATGGTGTTGACTGACCCATTTAAAATTCCAACAATATCTCCAAGTGCTCTAGTAGTCAATTGACGATTTTGCAGAACCAATTTTTTGATTTTGTCAACATGTAGCCCACAGTAGATGTTCTTAGTTGTCTTTGATGTGGTTCGTCTTCAACGCGTTCTCAAACTTCTTTGAAAAATTTGTGCCAATCAAAAACACTTGATCTTGACATCGACTTTTCACCACAGGACTTCTGCAACATTCTGAACGTTTGGCGGCCGATATTTCATTTCGCGCACATAATTCAATACTGATGCTTTGTTGAATAATTTTAGACATTATAAAAACCGAAGAGATAACTTTTCCTTGTTCACAAAACACAAGCGTAACTATTTGACAAATGAAGATAATTGCGTGAACTCTGGCACAGATAACTCTGACATTACAACCAATTACCCACTTAAAAACGAAAACATTTGTCTGAATCGATAAGCCCGGGAAGTTTGAATTGAAAGGTCTTACTCATATTTGAACACAGTAGTATTTCGCTTCGCCGTTTATTGGGCAGGCACACCAGGCTTGGTGTACGTTTTTCTGCGTTTAAGGTTATCATAATAATCCATTTTTCATCACCAGTGCAAGTACAATGCAAAAATAATTTATTTTTATACCGCTGCAGCATCATTTCGGACATGTGAAATCGCTGTTCGACGTTTTTCGGCTTCAATTTGTACGGCATCCAGTACCCAACCTTTTCAAAACTTTCCGGGGCGATCCTTATCCTCAACTTCAAAATCACCACATTTGAACCATTTGAATCACTCCCTGTACTTCGATTCACCAATACATTCCACCTAATAAATTTCCTAAAACAAACGATAGGTCTCAGTCATACTTTTTCTTATATTAAAGAATAGAAGCAGCGCTTCCTTTAAATTACATTTATTTGACCGGAAACTTCCCACGATTTTTCTTGATAAAATAAACGGCACCGAAAGAAATGCTCAGATATAATGCTGTAAAATTGTTGAAAGATACACAACCTACAAATATAACGCATGACGCCTGTACGGGATCCACTAATGATGCCATGATTTGACAAGCGCTGTAATGAAGCTAATAAAACTGGAAATAAAACAATTCTTAAATACACTATTATTTGATTTTTTTATTATCGTGATAACCACGTTTAACTGCTTTTTGTTCTCTTCTTACTGATGTTTTCATATACGGAACACACATCCAGCCGTCCACTAGTAGTATCAAAAACGGGTCCATGGCGGATTATACAGGTCCACAACAGAAAGGTTACCGTTTATGTATTCAATAGAAATGTTCTATCACCAAATGTACTGAAATACAACATACTTTTTTACGTTTGGAAAATACCCTACGTCTCATTCCCTTCATTTCCGTAGTAATCATTTAAAATAATTATTGTATAAATCTTTATACATATGTACATGTGGTGAAAGTACTATATATATATACCGACGGACTCTAGAGACTGTCTATAAAGCAGACCCGTTCTTCATTTTTCTTTGGACTCGAATACTTATACATCGTTTTCCGCGGAGGTGTTCGCATTAACCGATTGTTCGGCTCCATCGCGCGATTATCATCGCAAAGGTACACTCAGCTAACCACCAGTCGACGACCATCCAACTGAGACACAGCCATCCATCTTTCTCCGGCTACGTCCAGCTAAAGAAGCTGCGTCCAGAATATCGACGTGGCGGAGAGACCAATTTGCGCGGCACACCGACTTTACACGTGTAGCGGTTGGACTCGAGATGATATGCCGTGGCTTGCCACTTAATACGCATATATTTCTGTGTTGGCGTCCACGCACGTGCATCCCACACCCGGACACGATGGTCCACGACGAGGGGTACCCCCTCCCCCCAATGATTTTGAGTAAATAGAATCAACAATGGAGAGAGAGAGAGAGAGAGAGAGAGAGAGAGAGAGTGAGACAGAGGCAGATAGTGCACGGTTGGCACTGTGCCTATTGATGGTACACTATGCGTGTCTTTCCTTTATCGCTTCTATTAAATTACTTCGCTAGTATTTTTTATTAAAGAATATTTCGCTTATTTAATAATACGCCAGAGTATTTTTCTTTTCTTTTCCCGTTCCGAATTTCATTGTGGACGAACCAGAAAATTAGATGCGTGCGACTAGCAAAGTGTAGCCTCGCGTGTCGATGGCCATACTCGATGAGCCAATCTTCATGTAATCATTTTAAACTTTCGAGCCGTTTCTGTTAAACTATTGTTGTGCGTATTATTTGTGAGATAATCAAGCGTATTAGACAACTCTGTGTAATTTGTTTTATGCGTATAATCATTGTAATTAGTTGACTATCTTTACGATTTATTTCAGTGCGGATTCTAGGCTTGGTTTTTCTCTAATATCCCTTCTTCTGTATATGTATGTATTATATTTTTGATTTTCTTTTCTTCGCCGCATTTGTTTTCTATCCATTATAAGTTTGAAAAAGTTATCGATAACTACGACTATTAACTGGTTTGCAATGATACAATATCGACAACAAGTTTACCCAAAAACCTTCAAAAAACAAATATAATACCATCTATTAGACTAATTTTCTTCCAACAAAGAGTAAGGATAATAAACTACATGTAGTAAATTTTTTTGCTCTCTGTCTTTTTCGGAAGTATTACTGGTAGTAGATGATACTTTGATAAGAAGACGCTCGTCAAGACTTGACATCATCGAAAGCTGTATAATATGTATGTCTATACATATACACTGCTTTCATCCACTCTTCATATTCATTTGAAGCATAAAATATCTTTCTAATGTAAGAACTACGGTAAAGTGCATAATATATAGCATAATCTACAGATATGGAATTGTTTCTTTTAATTTGTTATTATATTTACTTACGTTGATAATGAATATATATATATATATATATATATATATATATATAAGGGTAACGGTATTAATATATATATATATATATATATATATATATAAATAATATTATATATAATTATAATATATATAATTATATTTGTATAATATACAAAAGTAACGGGAATCGAATTGCGGTGGTGAGAGAGGGATAGTCATTATTTGACCAAGTATGGAAAAGTCTCCTGGATTAGTGTGCAAAGTTCTGTCACTGTGAGTATATCGGTTCATCTGTAGAAATAGTTATAGTGAAAAACCTTTTTCCAGTAAAATTAGAGTCTTCGAGAAATTTTCACGTTTGTAAAATAGAGAGATGTCAGCTGAAGCCGACCCCGTCGGGCGCTCTGCAACATTTAAGTGTGACGAAAACGTTAATAAAATCATTGCTCTCTTACGTGAAGACCATTGGCGAATCATTGATCAGCTCAGTAAAATGAGTAGATGTCATAGAATTCAGTGCAAAGGATTTTATCCGAAGATTTGTACATGGAAAGAATTTGTCCTTCATTCATCTTTTGTCATTTGTTCCTTAGAGTTAAAAAGAATACAAGATCAAACAATTAAGTAATGCAATAAAATTAAAAAATCGTGTATATTTAAGAATTAGAGTACATCGCTGCGATCTCCTTCAAAGTAATCCCCTCCCGCATCTATACACTTATTCCAGCGAGTTTTCCAGTTTTCGTAACAATTCTGGAAGACCTCTTGTGGGATCTCTTCAAATACCCTCGTCAAAAATTATTGGATGTCTTCAACAGTGTCAAAATGTCAACCTTTGATGAATTTTTTTTCAAATGAGGGCATAGGAAAAAGTCGCAGAGTGACATGTTCTTATTCCACGGTTATGATTCCATATAGCTCTCGGTCAACTTGGCGTTTATGTTGCTTGCCTTATTTAATAAAATCCGCCTTTTCTTCAGCACGAGTTCTCCCAATTGCGATCGTTTTGTGTCTCATATCGTAATGCCTTTTTGGAAGGCTCGGGTGACGTTGATGCAGACTAACTATAGAGCCTCTGTAATGTATTGCAACCAGCAGTGATTAGTGGGTGTTTGAGTGCCCTTGGTATAAATCTTCCGCAGGCTCCCGAGTGGAACTAATTCTGGCTCTATGTTTTAGATATGCTGGTGAGAGAGAGTTGGATGCGCTGGTAGCTTAGTTGTAGGGGAATAAAATATTTGGTAGCCACTCATCCCATTTTCGTTGCGAGCGTCTCAGGTATTGGCGGATCATGGTTTTAATCATGCGATTGGTGCATTCTGCCGGGTTACACTATGGATCGTACGAGGGAGACCATTGATGCGCAATGTGACACTTCTTTAAGTATCTTTCGAATTCCCGCCCTTTCATCTACCGTCGGTTGTCTGGGATACGTGTGTATGGATCTTTGTTTTGGATCACTATCTGTTCACACATTGCCCGGGTTACGATACTGTACTACATTACGTCACTGTGCTAGCTCTATCGTCCACTGTACAAGATATTTCAGGGGTTGCTGATCTGTAATTACGATAAAATAATACCCTTCGAGGTATTTGCGGAACTTCCAAATCGCTCATTTCACAGCTAGGCACTCGAGTTTGATGGCTGAATAATTCTGTTCGAATATTGTATGTGGTATATGAATAACCATATATGTATTGTATAGAGTTAGTCGACGCTGGCTTGCGTGGAAACGAAACTGAGATTGTTGATTACTATACTAAAGATGCAGATAATTCACGAGATGCAAATAATAAATTCATACCATTTACACATCTATATGTAAAATGAAGAAATGTATTATATTTTATTAATAATTCCACTTTATAAAAACTTAATAACACTACATGTAAAACTTACTTCCAATATTACTATAATATCAAACAAAAAACCTGGTACGCAAACCGTAAAGTTAGTAGAGAATTTATTGTTAATATCAATATCAATTAGCAGCTTCATTAGCACGTGTAGGAATTACTTAAAATTCTAAGTACAAATGCGGGGCTAATGAAGCAAACCATAATCAGGTAATATTCCAATAGAAAATTATCCGAAACTTAAGGAAAATTAACTTGTACCTTCTTCATCATGTAGAATTACTTCAAACTAAACCGAATTTGCCACATGAAATATATGTACATACCTTCGAGAATGTAATTGGCTAACGTAAGATAACAATGATAACTATGTTTTGCATACTAAGTACAATCATGTCAATTTTATTATATTTAAATTTAAATACTACTATTTAAATTATGTATCAAGTATAAATATATAACTATGTAATGTACATCTGAAAGGGATCTCGTAAGAGATCAAAACAGTTTAATAAACAAAAAAATCAATAAATAAGAATTATGTAAATGTCATATAAATGTGCGTCTACTTTAATATAAGTATATTTGATATACTGATAAGCATTGAATTCACAACTTTTTAACAGTGTAGTTTTTGATAAAAGGAAAGTTAAATTAATAAACATTTCTATTGGTCTTGCAGTCCAATTAAATAACTTGAAATTAAAACATAATAATATCCATACATATTCAGATCAATATTAATATATGTCAATACATAATTAATTGAAACTTGTAATGACAGTCAGACTGTCCTTGTTTAAAATCACTATCGTAGACTAATCAGAAATAAAAATATATTAGCTAACAAAATTATTTATTTGTATAGTGCAATCTGACTTTCTTGCAGTAAACTTTATTATCACACTATATTTTTTTTTATATTAAAAAAATACATATTGAAGTCTGCAAAAAAAATTTTTTTTTTCATTTTTCATCCAATATGGCCCAGATATGGCTACCACAACGAAGCTTGCTTTTTTTGGCTGACATCATATCTTGACACAGGAAGCTCTGAAATGAAAAATTCAAAAAGCTGTTGCGTCCAGCAACGACGTCGGATATATATATATATATATATATATATATATATATATATATACGAATACACACATATATATAGATATACGCATTTACGTATCTACGTATATACGGGTGTGCGTGTAAATATTTACACAAATGGTCATCCCCTTGTAGTTTCTCGCGCCGGGAATGTGCGCGGAGTTTGAGCGAGGAGGAGAGTGAAATAGAAATTGATAGAAAGAAAGAAGAAAAGGGACGAGCGTCTGGCAACGTCGCGATTGCTCTGCCTACGGAATATATATATATATATATATATATATATATATATATATCTGCGTATAAGATACGGAAAAAGAATATTCTAAAATTTTTCTGTGCCTGAAATTGGAAAAGTGCAGACAGCGTCGAGTGACGAACTGCGCACGCCCTCCCCCCCGCAATAAAAGCCAGATGCGGCCCAAACGAGGCTGCCTGGCTGCGGGCCCGCCGTAATGCGGCGTGGGCTGAAGTGCTTTCTCTCCTCCCCCCCTCGCCGATCGTACTTCCCCCCGCGGAAACTCGGGACGAGTGGAAGGCGCGCTAATGCGACTTTTATGACCCCCTCCCCCTTTGTATACACTAAGGAATTTTGAGGCGAAATACCAGCGAGAACGACACTACGAAGAAAACTACGAATTTTAAAGCAATTTATATAATGAATTAATATTTGAAAATATAATACCTGCTTCGAAGTCTTATTTTCTAATTTTAAATAATTATAATTATTATCGCGAGAACTTACTTTTTGCGAACCGTAATTATTATTATAATATTAATTATTAATATAGTTTTTAATTATTATTAACAAAGTTAGTTATTATCTTCAGCGTTATCTTATTTTTAATCATTATTATAGTAAGGTTGATTATTATTATCAGTATTTATCTTATTATTTTAATTATTATTATTGTTATTACGTTAATTACTACTTTGCGAACCACAGTTATTATTATAGTTTTTAATTATTATTATTATTAACAAAATTAGTTATTGTCGTGAGCGTTATCTTATTTTTAATCATTATTATAGTAAGGTTGATTATTATTATCAGTATTTACCTTATTATTTTAATTATTATTATTACGTTAATTACTATTAATCATGTTATCTTACTTGTAAATCATTCTTTTGATATTATTACCATTAAGACTTTTACCGAGTATGTTATTTTTATTAGCATTATAGGTAATCAATAATTATTATTTTAATTTTTATCAAATATTAAATAAGTTAGTTATAATTCACGACGACGCCTAGGTTCGCTCCACGTAGTATACGAAAAGTGTTTGTCGAGCAAAAGAGAAAGTAACTATCATAATAATATTTTGTACGAGATGAAGGGAAGTATAATATTCCTATAATAAAAAAACGTCCCTTCATCTCTCCCACTACCATGTATTTTCTCAGAGGAGAAAATTTCGGCGGCGTCGCGCCCCGACTATAAATACGGGCCCGCTGGACCGCGAAAAGCAGACTGCCGGTCGCGTTTGCGTAGAGTAGAAGTTATTTCTTGTATTGTCTAAAATTATAAAATAAAAAGTAAGGACTAGATATATATTTTGAATATTTTTCTTCGAATTCTTTTTTTCTTTATATTCCGCGATACGCGCGTTTATTTTTAGGGTGGGAGACACGAGTCTAGGAGACAGAAAGCTGTCGCTGGACCCGTAGATTCCGCTAAAGATAAGCGCGACGACCCGAGGTAATAGCGGGAGGCCGAACGCGTGCCGCTGCTACCCTTGGGGGATATTGGACCCGTCGCCGCTCCAAGTCCGACACGCTGGGGTGAGAGCCGCCCGGAAGTGGCCTCAACCAGCGTCGAAAACACACCGCGTCGCGCCGCGCCCTCGCGAAATAAGGGTATCCGCGATCTGCCCCGCGTGTCCCCGGCTTCAACACGCGAAAGCGTTGGCCGAAAAACAAGGGGACATTTGCCGGTAAATAACGGCTTAAAATCGCCGTTAAGATTACCGGGGTGGCACCAACTTCGGGTGGACGTCACAAAGCATATTAAAGTATAAGAAAGTGGCTATAGCCCGTACTAAAATCAAGAAGTTTAAGTAAAATAAAAACAAAATGTAATCGAATATTCATAATTCTAGTATGGGCTATAACCACTTTCTTATACTTTAATATGCTTTTTGAATTTTTCATTTCAGAGCTTCCTGTATCAAGATATGATGTCAGCCAAAAAAAAGCAAGCTTCGTTGTGGCAGCCATATCTGGACCATATTGGATGAAAAATAAAAAAAAATTTTTTTTTGCAGACTTCAATATGTATTTTTTTTATATAAAAAAAATTTTAGTGTGATAATAAAGTTCACTGCAAGAAAAAAATCTTGAAAATTTATACAAAAAGACTAGAAGTGCCCCCTTAAATACCGTGAATATTTTTGTAGCGATGTTAACTGAAATTCAAGCAAAATGTTGGTATGCGCATAGCATATTTTTTAAATAGGCGATGGATATTACCTTTTTATACAGAAGTGATAATATATTTTATTTATATATACATAGTTTCGAGGTTTTTGATAAAGAACCCTATTTTGCCATCATTTCTTTTATTCAAACTAAAAAAAACGTAGTCTCTGTCACAATTCTGAGGTTAATAGAATGTATAAAAATAAAAATATAATATGTCGTCACAAACAATATTCAGTACGATTTGGCACACAGAACCATTTTATAAGGGAAGGAGAAAGACAAAGAGATAGTAACAGAGAGAGAGAGAGAGAGAGAGATAGAGAGAGAGAGAGAGAGATTCCCACGTAAGAGAAAATAAAATTTACAAAAATCAAAAGATATCTATAAGGTGTGAGAGTAGTGTCAGGTTAACCTGAAGAACAAAAAAGGTAATACCGACTAACTTCACACCTTCTTTAGGATACGAATCCCAAAGTTGGATATGAACATTCATTTGAGCTGGCCTGGTATTAATACTTTAAGCCGACTACATTGAGTTGATGTTCGTGATTCAAGACGCCACCTAGTGGCCGCTGCTGAAACTGACCACCAAAAGTGTTAACTTAATTTATTGTTAAAAGTAAAATGAGTTTCAAGAAAAAACATAGCCTATGTCCTTCCCAAAATAATATGGAATCTATATGTCAAATTTCAGAACGATCGGTTCAGTAGTTTTTTCGGTTATTGCGTACAAACAAAAACACGCTTTGTCTTTATAAATTAGTATGATGTGATATGATATGATATATTATATCTAATATAGATTCTTTCGTTCTCCCTCTATTCCTTTATCCCTTTTTTTCCAATTTCTGAAATTATTTATTAATATTTATTTCGGAATAATACATACAGATAACCTTAATCTGTGCCTGGTACAATATATATATATACATACACACACACACTAGCATCCGCCATCTCGACTTCGTCCGAAATAATAATTTCCGGATTTCTTAAACAGTTCAATAATAACTAAGTAAAACCTACTCCATATATAAAAATCTATATCACTACACACAATTTACTGTAAATTACATGTTGTGGCTTCTGTATTGAAAAATGCTTCAATGTAGCGTCTACTTCAACAAGTTGATATTTCACAACCATTTTATACAATATATATGCATATTACACACTGCTTTTACGGGAAAAATTCTACTAGCGTGTTCGGATGGTAGAAAAAGCTTTCCAAATGTCTCGAGACGACTTCTACGAAGACTATCATATTTGGACAATAGAATATGTCTTGGGACGACTGTTATAGAGAGTTTTGTGTTGGAGAGGTAAGAATACAATGTCCAGGAATCCCGAAATGATTTCTACTCCCGTCTTCTACTGTCCGAACACGAAACTCTCCGAAGAAAATGTATCGAGGCGCCTGTCCACCGTATTCTACCGTCCGATCATGAAAGTATGCGTTGAAGATGTCCCTAGGAATATAGACATCGTTTCCTACTGATTAAACACAAGACGCCCTGTAGAAGTCGTTCGGAAATATATATTCTAATTCAATATATCTTGTAACGGATTACCCGCTTTTCTGCGTTGCGAACAAAGCGGAGATGCGCTGTCGGAATGCGCGCGCGACGATGTCGTCAAGACGTGTGGCCGCCACTTGCGGATCGCGCCAGCCCTGCACAGGTATACCCAGCGCCGACGGACTCATAATCGGGCAGTGCACGACGCGCAGTCCTCCTCGTGAACAATGTGCACGGTGTCTGCCCAGAGGAACACCGCAGAAGCGTGCACTAGCTTAGGTGGAGACGCGTGGCGAGCTCCTGCTTAGCCACGCCTACGGAGACGGCGGGGTTCGTCTATGTTCCACATGCTTCTCGCATGCTGAGACAGCAGAGGCCCAAGGAATAGATTCGGGAGGAAATGCTGGAAAAAGGTATTAATAAATGATGCAACGGGAGTACGTAACAACACGATCAAATTTAATAATAATATCAGAGAAATGTAAACGGCCGCGGTGACCGAGTAAGGCGCAGCGCGAAGGGAGATAACTACCGGACACACACACACACACACTCTCTCTCTCTCTCTCTCTCTCTCTCTCTCTCTCTCTCTCTCTGTCGCACTCACACGCACTCGATGTACAAGCAGACTCCTCTGCGCCGACGGCGAACTTACCCACTTCGCGCGCAAAGAAATTAACGCCGGTTGCTTATACTTATCGTCGGCCGTCGGGGAGGCGTCCGACTTGGTTTGACGCTACACACACTTGTAATCGAAAAAGCAGCGCACAACGTACACATTCCCAACTAATTAGTTGGGCAATGCGCGAACACTCATGCGGCGCGTCGAAAATCGAGCCTCCGACTTGGTGCTGCGAGCTACCGACGGTTCTCGTGTTCTTGTCCGTTGTCCCATATATATCCCAAAATAAATTGTTTTTCGATAATGAATCATATTTTTGTATAATTAAAAATAGTTGCTTATATTAAAGCAAAATTTGGTCATTTGTATTTTAACAAATGCATTTATTTAAAACAAACAAATTTTTTCAGTGCACGAAATATTTTCATAAATACTATCTGATCCAATTTAACATCGGACTGGTGCATTTAAACTCCGCGCGTTAACTGAATCGGTAAAATTTTTTTTCCCTATATTGTTTGTTGTTTTATACGATCATACAGATCATATAACTTTAAAATATCGCGCGAGTTTCAACCAATCAGCGCGTGGAGAGGTAAAGCCTCTAATGCGCATGCCCGATTTGGCCGTACCGTCTGGCAACTCTGGTGGAAAGAGGGGAAAGTTAAATTTCTGCTCCCCTACTTTTGCTTCTTTTCTTCCTCTCACTCGCTTTGGCTTTTCTTTCTCTCTCTGTTGCACGCAGAACAATCGAGGGATTTCCAAGACAGCGACATGCACCGGACAAATCTGAACTAGCATCTCCGGCTAATTTTTGATAAGCTTTTCCGATGTAAAGCGAGCGGAGAAACACTCCTTTCTACCAGTCTCTACCCTCCAATGGAGAGCCTCCATAGGCGATTCTCTAGTCGGCTTTATCTACAAATGTAATATTACCTCTTTTCTTTTAACCTATATATAAAAGATAAATAGTTATTATTGTATATGAAGATTTTAATTTATTAATTATGTCTAAACGTAATAAATTATTTAACAGTAAATATGAGTCTACTATCACTTACTTTTAAAAACAGATTTAATATTTTAGTGTTTCTCCAACTTGGTAATAAAGCATCATCGTGATGTAAGTTATTATGACAAAAAAGTTGACAGGTAAATTTATATGTCAATCACAACTTAGAATAAATTGAACAAGACTAATTGTTAAAAAAAAAAATTATTTATGAAATGAGATTGTATTTTATAAATGATCTATAATTTTTATAATCCTTGTACACATTATCTTAATTGGTCAAGCTCTTTGTTAAACCAGGAATATACATTTTTCATATTGAAGTATGAAATGATTTCATTTTTCTAGGATCAATTAATTATGAGTTATATTTTACTTCAACTTATACGATCTAGATCTTTCAATAGATACATCAAAAAATTACAACCACATTTTTATTGTACTAGTCATAATGATAGACATAATAAAAAGGAAGAACTTAAAAAACGTGACACTAGACGAAAAGAAATTAAAGTACGCTTTATTCGTGATTTTCAACAGACGAAGCAAAAAGTCGAAGAAATCATAGAAAGAGAAAATATTTGGACCATACCAAACTTTTTATGCATTGGAAGAATGTTAACTACTCCATATTTAAGTTATTTAATTGTATCACAAGATTATCAAGTAAGCTGTAAGAATTTATTATTATTAAACAATAATATAATTATTTTTTTTTTGCAGATAGCATTATGTCTCCTTGGATTTGCTGGTTTGTCTGATTTAGCTGATGGATGGATTGCACGTACATGGACATCTCAAGCATCGAAGCTTGGTAGTTTTCTTGATCCAGTAGCAGATAAGTTATTAGTTGGAACATTATTTTTATCTTTAACATGGGTTGGATTAATTCCTATACCTCTTACTTGTCTAGTACTTGCAAGAGATATAACTTTAGTCGCTGCTGCATCATACATTAGATATCGTTCATTACCACCACCAGTAAGTTCAATATTATGATATTTCTTATTAATCATGTATAAAAATTTAATTAAAAAGTAATTCCAAAACTTCTCTTAAATATACTTATTTATCTTCACATTTTCAGTTTTTATTAGATCATATATTATATTTTTATTATGATAAAGATGGAATATTATAATTATAAAAATTAATATATTTTACATCCAAAGACAACTGTTCTAATTTAAAGCTTAATTTAGCTTTAAATTTATTTTTGTTTTTGTACTTTATCAACTTAATATTTACTTTTAAGCTTAAAAATCAAGCTTAATGTTTACATTTAAGAACATGAAAATAAGAATTTAAATTATATTAAAACTGTCTTTCCTTTTTAGAAAACTATAGCCAGGTATTTTGATGCTACTCATGCAACAGTGCAATTAGCACCTACATTGATAAGTAAAGTTAATACTGGTATCCAGCTTTTACTAGTTGCTAGTACATTAGCTGCTCCTGTATTTCATTTGATAGACCATCCGTTTCTTCAAGGGCTTTGTTACCTTACAGGAGTAACTACTATCGCTGGTGGTATAAGCTATTTAGTATCAAAAGATACATATAAAATGCTTTCAAAAAAAAAAAATACAGAACATTCTTCGTGTAAAAATAATTGATATACAACTTAAAACTTTGTATTAATGTGTACATATTTATTAAAATTATTTTTAAGTATAAATGTATATATTTGAACTTCAGTTAAACAATATATTGATCAATGTAATAACATTCATATGCAGTCTGTTCTCTGAACGATGGATCATATTCTACACCAATATAGTCTATCTCTAATGAGAAAGGACCATTAATTTTATCAGCTAAAGTAATACTAATACCAGCTATACTATTTTTAATTAAAGGATAAGTTACAGTTTGCAATCTGCCTTTATAACCCAGAAAAAATTTAGAAAATGGTATTCTTACATGTTGCCAATAGGGACCACCTCTAGTCCAAATGAAATAATGAAAAGTATCATACTTGCCAACATCAAATTCTGATTTATAGTGTAAATTGATTAAATATGTTCTTCCTTCACCTCGTATATGTAATACTAAATAATTATATAATTCCCAGTCATATTCCTTTACATTTTTAAACGGGGTCATATTTGGTGTCAATCTTAAATTGCAAAAACCAGTTCTATGGATTTTTCCATCCTCTGGTAAGGTTGTATCTAAAATTCCATGAAATAAGCCTTTACCATCAGTTGTAAGGTCTAACCTATAATGATTATTAGTATATTTAAACATTAATAGTCACAATTTAATTCATATAAACTGCTTCATCATTATTAAAAAGAAGGTTACTTACTCTGCTGTTGAAGAGCCTAAGTTGTGATCCTTGTCAGTTGTTATAACCCATCTCTCTAATTCTTTTGGATCACTTTTAAATCTCCATACAACATCTACAGCATGTTCATTGAGACGAAGTTGAGGACCATTTATGTACGGTTCTTTAATATCATGAAACCATTCTTTTATGCCTTCTTTATATAAGTTCATTTCAAGTAGTACTTTATCTTTAAACGTCATTTTTTGCCATTTTTTTTCCTCATCAGTTTTTATTTGGAAACCATCTTTATCATTAGTTTCATAAAATTCTGATAAACATTTACTTGTATGATAATTACGTCTGATTATACCTATTCCTAATAATTGACCCAATTTCAATCGCATTATTATCTAAAAAATAAGACACAAGTTCTTTTGTATTATGTTACATTAAGAGTAAGATTCATAAAATCAATTTTAGATTCATTAGAATATTAATTATTATAAACATAAAATTATTACTACATGAAATGTCGATTACTGCATTTTGAAAATTATTCTTTAAATTTTAAACTGAGCAATGTAAAGTCAGAAAGATTTTCTAACATCAGATTATGATATACTTAAGGTGCTTTTACATTTCGAATGGAAATAAAAATAATCTTAGGCAAACTAAAATTGTTCAGGCGTTAATCAGGTCCAGGTGGTTAGGGAAGTATTCTTTCATAGAAGCAGAGATGAATAGAGATTACTAGATAAGTTCTAAATATGGCGCTGTTGCTTGCTGCGGCAGAACCACGAACAACTTCCGTTTAGGATCGGTAATGGTAGGATACTGTAAGCAATAGAAAAATACGTGTGCAGGCAGTGCAAGCGGCGATGAGTGTTCTGGCTGGAAGGGGGGAAGAGGCGGACAAGCGTAATATAGTAGCTAGTGCAGCTGCAGCAGATTGTAGTGTCATAAAGGGGAGAAGAGGGAACATTAAGAAATGAAGGAGAGGCGACTGGCGATACCAAGCAAATGCGAGACGGGATATTTGGAAACAAAATTGAAATAAATGCACATATTCGTGCACTAGATTTCGTATATTCTTGTATATATATATATATATATATATATATATATATATATATCAGGTATGTGAATAAGTCTTTTCCGTTTTTTTTCAAATTTTGAGCCTTTATTGTGAAAAAATGGTTACAAATGAATTATTGAAAGTATTGGCCATCGCTAGCTACAACTTTTTCCCATCTTTCTGGCAACATACGAATCCCGTTGCGAAAAAATTCGACCGGTTTGGCCTCTATCCAGTCATCCACCCTTTTTTTGGCTTCCTCGTAGGAATGGAAGTGCTGGTCAGCCAGGCCATGCGTCATCGATCTGAAGAGATGGTAATCAGACGGAGCAACGTCTGGACTATACGGCGGGTGGGGTAGGACTTCCCATTTGAGCGTTTCTAAGTATGTTTTCACCGGCGGTGCAACATGTGGGCGAGCATTGTCATGTTGCAAAATAACTTTGTCGTGCCTGTCGGAGTATTGTGGCCGTTTTTCTCGCAGTGCGCGGCTCAAACGCATCAATTGTCGTCGATAGACCTCGCCTGTGATCCTTTCATTCGGTTTCAGAAGCTCATAGTAAACCACACCTAGCTGGTCCCACCATATACAGAGCATGAGCTTGGCGCCATGAATATTTGGCTTGGCCGTCGATGATGATGCATGGCCGGGTAGTCCCCATGATTTTCTTCGCTTCGGATTATCGTAACGTATCCACTTTTCATCGCCAGTCACGATACAATGCAGAAAACCCTTTCTTTTATGTCGCTGAAGCAGCTGTTCGCAAGTGAAAAAACGCCGTTTGACGTCTCTCAGCTTCAGTTCGTACGGAACCCAATTTCCTTGCTTTTGGATCATTCCCATGGCTTTCAAACGCTTGGAAATGGTTGTTCGGTCAACTCCCAATGCTTCAGCAAGTTCTTCTTGCGTTTGACAAGAATCTTCATCAAGCAAAGTCGCCAATTCTCGATCTTCAAAGATTTGCGGCCGCCCGGAACGCTCCTTGTCTTCCACGTCGAAATCACCGCTTTTGAAGCGTCGAAACCATCCGCGAACACTTGAATCATCGACACAACCTTCTCCATAAGCCTCCTGAAGCAATCGATGCGTCTCGGCAGCATATTTCTTCAAATTGAACCAATAAAGTGAAACTTCCCGCAAATGACGTCGAAAAAATTTTAACTAATGTGTTAGTATGGAATTGTTGACATATGAATAAGCTTTGATTATGACATATGTAACCATTGAATACTCGCACAGTATTGGTGGCGCCATCTCTTACAAAAACGGGAAAAACTTATTCACACTCCTAATATATATATATATATATATATATATATATATATATATATATATGTGTGTGTGTGTGTGTTAGAATATAGAGGAGTTATACGCAGCGCCCTCCGTGCAGCCTAAGCACACGATGTGTACGTGTGCGCTTCTATGTGTATGCGCCGCTCGGCCGCTGCACGCAGCCTCGCTGTTATTCATTCCCGTGTGATCTGAAGATTGGTTTAGATGCTTAATAAAGACGTGGTAATTAGTTAGATTATATATCTCTGCTTTTTATTGTTTAATATCCTCCACCTATTCCATTAGGTTATTGGGCCTCGCAGCTTTTCCTGCGCGAAGTTAATTAATTAGCAATTTTAGATTTTATAAAGATTTTGAAAATTTAGTTTTCGAAACACCACGTGTTCGCGATCCTTTGAAGAATCGCGACTTAAAAGCTTTCGTGCGAGCTTTTGATTAAGAAAGTGAAGAGTGATTAGAACGTAAATTCAGTGCGTGTAAAGGCCTGTTTTGCATTTATTTGTGAATTTTTCAGATAGAAGCTTTGTGATTGAACTTTCATAATATCACAAAGACATAAAGAGATAAATAGAAGGAAGGCTCTTTTGAAAGTATATATCTATATTGATTAAATATATAAAAGACAAGATGAGTCAAGGGTCTAACACTCAAATTGAAAAGAGAGGTAAGTACATGAAAGTATAATTACATAAAACTAATCTTAAAATTAATGCATCAGACAGAATAGAATTTGAGTGTAGGAATAAAGAACAGTGTTTAGAAAATTTAACATAAAACGAAAATTATATATATAAAAATTAGAAGTTTTGTATTATAAAATCTTGATTTGATAATAAGTAATTTAGAAGCTTTAAAGAATCAAAAGTGAATTTGAAAGTATAGAATTTTGAAATTAAAAGAAGTTAAAATTAAATTTGGAAATGATTGAAAAGTAGAATTTGATTTGTAGAAAATTAGAAGTAAAATAGTGAAATTAAGAAAATGAAAAGAAAGAATTAAACTAGAGAAAATACAAAAGTTGAAATGTTCAAGTTGAATAAAGATAAGAAAACCGCAAAAATAAAAAATGCAAAATTCGAGATAGGAAAATATATAAAGCTGCGAAAATTGTGAATTTCTATATTAAAAATAATAATCACGCGAAATAGATGGGTGACGCAGTAAAATTCCAAGTAAATCAAAACCGTTGAAATCAAAGTCAAAAAACACTTCGCAGAAACGGAAGAGAGAAAACGCGCAATAAAATAAAACCGTTAAAAGAAGGGGTGGTGATTCACAGAATTCGAACACGTACGCGGCAGAAAATCCTGCGCAAAAGAGCACGAAGCAAACGAATGAATAAGTGGAGGACGCGAGCGCGTGCAAGAGTGAGTGTAAAAGCTGAAACATTTGATCTTGCAGGTAGAGGCAGCTAAGCCAGTTCGAGACGTGCCGGTTAGCTAATTAAGCGCCGTGAGCAAATGGTCACCTCACCAGGTCAGATATTCTGTTACAGGTGCAGAAGATCGGGTACGCACGTGGTTAAAAACTGTAAAGGTAAGAAAGACTCCATTTGAGACGAGTGATAAAAGACAAGAGCAAAGCACTGGTAAGAGGACTCACTTTCAATCAAAGAGGGGTAAATCTCCGGGCAAACAATCGGAAAGCCGAAAGGAAGGGATTTTAAAGAATCCTTTCAGCTTATAACTATATATGAAGAGAAACAACTAATCGGTAAGAGTAAATTTGATTCACATTTCAATTATTTTGTGAGAAATGATTTACGCAAAATTCGAAAGAACAATGTCTTTAAGTTTATTGCTGACTCTGTAGCCACAGAGCATTTATGCAAGAGCAAAATAAGTTTTGATAGCTTAGATTTAGACTTTAAAAGTAGAGTTAAATGCGCGAATAAAAATGCAGACTTGAGCGTTGATGGGAAAGGTCGTATAGCAGTTATTACTAGAGATGGCCGAAAATTTACTTTAAATAATGTATTATATGCCAATAATTTATCTGAAAATTTGATTTCACTTAGAAAATTTTTAGATCAGGGACTTGAGATTTATTTAAAAAAAGAGAAAATAGATATATTAGAGCCAGGCTCGAAAAGAAAGATCTTATCAGGAAAATCTGCATCACCGTTTTGGATATTCGATATTGTAGTCAAACCAAATAATTTCGAGGCAAATGAAGTAGAAAAACCGCCGATTGAACATAGATACGAAACTAGAAGCAAGAGTAGCGCAGTGAAAACCTTAGAGTTAAATTCCAGTAAACCAGAAAAGATAGAAACAAACGAAACTGTCAAGAGTGACTCTGATCACTTGACGACTATTAATGATAGAGTTATTAGTTCCATAGAAAATTTACCAGAAACAGAAGAGGTAGAGTATCAAAATTGATTAACGAACAAGAAAATAAAAACGCACAAAAAGATAGTAAATTAATGATGTGGCATCGTAGGTTAGGACATGTTTCGAGCAAATATTTGTTAGAATACGCGAAACGTAATGCGAACTTATTAAATAAAACTGATCTGTCAAACCTGACAGAGATAGAACAGTATGAGACGTGTTTAATCGCCAAGAGCGTTAGACTGCCGTTCAATTCGATTAGACAGCGAGCAGACAAACCACTGAATATTATCCATGCTGACGCAATGGAACCGATCAGTCCAGTTGCTTATCCGAAAGGATATAAATTTATACTAGTATTAGTTGACCACTTTTCTATAGTAGGTTTAGCTTACCCGATGAAGCATAAAAACGAGACTTACAAATATTTCGAAAGGGGAATTAGAAGCTTTAGAAACGCACTAGGGACAGATGAAAAGGTATGTTTTCTTAGGTATGATAAAGGCACTGAATTTTTTGGTGCTGATACGGTAAATGTGCTAAACAAAATAGGAGCAGAACTACAGTTAGCTAGTCCCGATACGTTTCAACACAATGGCGTAGCCGAGCGTTTTAACAGGACCATCGAGAATAAAATTAGGTCTTTAATGTTCGATTCAGGTCTTCCAGGAGGAAGTTGGGATTTTGCAGTTAAAACAGCAGTGTATCTATACAATAGAACTCCGCATAGGTCGATAGATTTCGAAATGCCGCTTAGAAAGTTAGCTAAAAATTTTAAATAGATCACGATAGATTGAGAAGATTTGGGTGCCTAGCAGTATTTAGGAAGCATAGAGGAGCCGACTCTAAATTCAGCTCTACGGGTATAAGAGGCTATTTTGTAGGTTATGCGAATACGGGTTATAACATATATGTACACGGGTTATACATATATGAACATATATGTCTAAGAGACGTTAGATTTGTAGAAAACTTGGTCTATAAAGACTATTATGGTGATAGTTCAAACTTTGGGTTCAGACTAACCGAGTCAGAAAATGGAGGTCAAACTGATAAGAAAATCATTGAAAAACATATAGATTTGCCAATAAGCGTCAGACTGAGAAGTCAAGATGAAACAAAAGGAAAAGCAGTTTTATTCACGTTAGATACGAACGTGGTTAGCTTTAATGACGGTATAAAGTATCATGCAGTGTTAGCTAAGATAAATGGCGATCCGAAAACGTACAAAGAAGCCGTCAGTTCTACCGATAATAAATTATGGGAAAAGGCAATCCAGACTGAGATTAATTCTTTGATAGGAAAAGGAGTTTTCTCAGAAATAAGTAAAGCCGAAATGTATAAACAACAATGCAAACCAAATATATTAGATTCTAGATGGGTCTTTAAAAGAAACATAGATAATCAGGGCAGAGTCACCCATAAGGCTAGACTAGTTATTCGAGGCTTCAAAGAGAGAAATATTTACGATATCAGGGAAACATATGCACCAGTTTCTAGACTGATTTTAGTTAGATCATTCTTAACTATAGCAAATAAGTTAGTCTGCTGGTAAAACAACTCGATGTTGAAACGGCTTATCTGTACGGAGACATCGAAGAGGATATCTACCTTAGATTTCCGGAAGGATTAACGTCAGATCGAATTAGGGAAAATAGAAATATATTGAAATTAGAGAAATCTCTTTACGGACTTAAAATCAGCCCGAAGCGCTGGAATATGAAATTCACAGAGGTAATCAGTAAATTAGGATTCGAATACAATGATATGGATCCGTGTTTGTTTGTTAAGAAGAGTAACTTGGGAATAATCGTTGTTTTGCTATATGTAGACGACGTGTTAATTATGGGAAACCATGAAAACGAAATTGATCAAGTCATACATAAATTAGTTAAAGAGTTTAAAATCAAGGAGTTTGATACTCCTAAAGAATTCTTAGGAATTAAAATAGATAGGAACCGTGAGAGGAAGATTTTAAAACTAACTCAAGTAAAATTTGTAGAACACATAATGAAAAGATTTGGATTTGTAAATGGTAGGATTGTAAATTCCCCTATGGCTGTAACAGACACAACCGATAGGAAGCAAAAGAGTCGAGAAGAAGATAGCGATAGCTTTGAAAATATTCCTAATACCTTGTACAGAGAAATAGTAGGATAACTGTTATATTTGGCCAATACTACGCGTCCAGATATCTCATATAGGGTTAATGTTCTTAATCTACATCAAATTAGTCCTACTGCTAATGAATAGGAAATGGTTAAGAGATTGTTTCGGTATCTTTCAGGTACGAAAGAACTAGGCTTGACATTTCGAGGTCAAGAAAACGACATGGTGGCATTCTCGGACGTGAGCCTGTATAATACCAGATTGTAAAGGCGCGTTGACAACTTGCGGCTTTGTCATTAGGTTATGTGGCGATACGGTAGGGTGGAGAACGAAAAAAACAACCGAACGTTGCATTATCCATATCCAGGCAGAATATGTCGCGATGAGTAACACATGTTAGGAGCTGACAGCTCTGCATAATTTGATTAGGATTATACTTAGGCATCCAAACCGATGGTAGCAATCGTTTGCGTCATATAACAGACAGAAAGGAAAACTATATTAAAGAATGCGTTAGCAAGAAATTAGTGAATATAGAGTGGGTCAAATTGTCTGATCAACTCGTGGATATCTTTACGAAAAGTTTAAGCAGGACCCTCACTGTAGGCTAACCAAGTTAATATTGAATTATTAAATTGACATATGTTTTCAGATGATTGTAAAAGCAATTGGAGCGATGCTGAAAAACTAACCAATTTGCATTCACGTTAATTATTTATAAATCAAATTGAAGAATATCTACACAAAATTAAAATTATATATATATATATATATATATATATATATATATATATAAATTTATTCAGATCAAACGACATATTCATACATTCATACCGTATGAATTCCATTTATGTAATTAAACTAAATTTATAACTACAATAATTTATATATTATAATTTTTTTTTAACTGGAGCTTTTAAACTCTTTTTTAACTATTCCCCGTATTTTTCACGATTCCATTCATTCGTCCATTTCCAGACATTTTACATCGGCATCGGCACGATATTTTGGCTTCTTGGGTATTTTCATATATTCTGAAAATAAGATTTTAAATAATTTTTTTTTTTCAAGTAAATTAATTCAGAATCTTATTATTTTCAGCGCCTTACGTTATTTTTATCATTCCATCATTTGTAATACAATGCATTTATATCAAAGTTCAAGTACAAGTATCAAAACTAGTTAACAATTTTTCAGTTATCGTCCATTCTTTTTAAAACAGATACCAAAGTTATCTATTTATTCAGCATGATTTTGTTTTTGAATTTCATGCAGAGAATATAAAAAAAAGGATAAATTTTGACGGATAAAGGATAAAGAGATGTAAAAATACTTTTCCAGTTTAAAACTTTTAAAACTTTTTTTATTATAACTACAATAATTTATAAATTATATATTTATAAATTTATATATATATTGTGACGAGGAACGCAAGCACTGCGTGCGCCCTGCCTTCCCCGTCCCGTTGCTCTCTCTCCAGTCGTAGCATGTACATATTTATCTGTATATTTATATGTAGAAACGTTTGTATGTTTCAGGCCGACGCACAACCACCGGCGGAGAGGTAAGTGAGAGAGAGAGCGGGGAGTGGGGGAGAGACAGCCACGCGCGCGATTTAGAAAGAAAGAGAGCCGCGAAGGGAAGACACCGCGTACCGGCCCTCTACACACGTCGTCCGTGTTCTTTTTTTGGTTGCTAAAAGCCGTGCCGCGACGGATCGTGTGTGGGAACCTACCTTGTGTTCCAAGGTTCCCCTCCGCCTCGTACCTCGTCCTCGGGGAGAGTGCCCGGTAACGCGCTCGTGGTGCTACAGTGGTGCAAGGGTGTGTAGTGTACCCGCGCCGAATACGAGCTCGAGAGGACGAATTGTCGTCCGCCCCTTCTACGCGGAATAACCGCCCCATCCCGGAGGTCAACGTCACCGTCGCCCGCGGCAAAGGAAGGCGCTATTGCGCTGCGAGAACGCGCTGCGAGACCTGCAGGTTCCGGCCCTCTGTAAGTGGCAGCTCCTTTTCTCTCTCTCTCTCTCTCTCTCTTCCCGAACGCCCCGCGCGCCGTCGCCTCGGCGACCCTCGGCCTGCGTCCCGCACGCCTCGTATATAGGCGTTGTATTCTTGTTTGCACGGCGTTATTAAACCTTGTTTGAATTTTAATTATTTTTATTTTATTATTTCGTGTGTGGTCCGTTAGCCGCCCTACCTCACGCGCAATCCTGAACGCGATATTCGCCCCTCGCGAACCGCCCCTCTCCCTTGCCGAAATCCTTCGGGGCTAAGCCCAGCCGGGCACGAATTTGCAACGGCCGTGTCCGCCGTCCTCGTGCTCGAGGCGGACACGCGCACCGTTACATGGCGCCCAACGCGATCTCGGGATCGCACTTTATATAAAAATATTTTATATATCTTTATATGTATTATATCTTTATATATATATCTTTACATATATATTTTATAATATATATGTAATAATATATTATATTACAGTGCCCCGGCGAATATTCGCAAGTGACGCGGATGCGCAAATATAATTTAATAATTTTATTATATTGAAAATTAGAATATTACAGAGTGCGAACGCACAGTACATCGCGAGTGTTTACGTTGCGAGCGCGTAGATGTAAACACTCTCGAAGTCGGCCAAGGCCAACGGCAATTCGGCGAAAGCGGCTGAAAAGCAGCACAAATGAAATATAATGCCGAATACGGTAATATAATATTTGTGCAGTTTTTCAAGCAAAACTAATTTTAAGTTAAATAGACACATATACATTAATTTATATAATATTGATATATATATATATTAAGTGGATGTAACTTAAAATTTAGCTTAAATTAAATATGTGAATTCCATCTAAGCTAAACTAAAATTAATCAATAATTAATTTTTAAGATAGCGTAATATGAAAATATAACTGATATAAATAGATTCACATTCGCCATTATAATATAATAATAAAATTTTCGCCGTTACAGACATAAGGAACATTTAGTGTAAATTAAATATAATTAAAAGTTCTCTTCATTATACATAGTCGATTATAAATAGCGAAGTCAGCGATCTGTGTATACTCACATACACACACCACCGCGACTCTACGCTGTACATACAGTGTACATGCGACTAACGCAAATTTTTCTTTGCTTTCAATTTAATTTGATCAAAATTGATTATTCCCTTTATGCTTTTCGCTTTCGGATCTTCATTTTGATATTGTAATATCTCTAATATTTGTGCAGTATAAATGAAAAATTAAAATTTTTTTTTTTTTTTTTTTTAAAATTAAAATTTTTTAAAAATTTTTTTTTTTTGGAAAACTAATTAAAATTTTTTTTTTTCCGAAAACTAAAAATTTAAAAATTTTTTTTTGTATAAAAATAAAATTTTAATTAACCCCATTGAAAATGAAAATTTTTTTTTTTTTTCGAAAACGTTAAAAATTTTTTTTTTCTCTAAAAATCTTTTTCACCTTATGAAAACTAAAAATTAAAATTGTTTTTTTGGTAAATAAAAAACTTAAAAAATTTTTTTTTTTTGGCCCCCTACCCCTTAGCCCCTAAAATTAAAAATTTTTTTTTTAAATTTTTTTTTTAATCTTTACATTGCTTAAAAAATATAAAAGGGAAAAAACTATTACAATTTCAAAATAAATCTTTTTTTTTGGAAACTCGAGAATCCGAAAGCCGAAATAAGAATTCTGGAAAAATTTTTGGTGAATTTTTTTGACAATTTTTGAAAATTGTTGAATTCTTTTCTCTTATACACTTTCCTCTGTTTTTTTTTGCGTCAGTCGCCCCTAATTTTTGCGTTTTCGCCCTCGCACTCCACTATCTCTTGAGATTGCCGGCTTTTAATTATTTGCTTTTAATTATTTAATCGAAAACTTTGGCTGTAACGCTCTAATTTTTCTCACGTTGTATTTTTTTTTCTTTTTCCGTTTGTTCGGTTGTCTTCTTCTAATTTTCAACGAAAAGAAATAAAAGATGGCAAATCCGCCAAACGAATTTAACGACTGGCTTCAAAGCCTATGTGAGGAAGAAACAAACCTAATTACAGCGGAACTAGAATTAAAAAATGAGGGTTCCCCGTTTCAAAGGGCTGCTAGGCTATACCATAGACTAGCAGGAAATTATAGCCCAGGAGATTTTGTGGAATGCGAGAGTGACAGTGATAGTATAAAAACACGCACGCGAAGAGATAAAAATCTGTTAAAGATAATCGTCACCTCGACAATGCGCGACGCAACAAAAACTTATATTTTGGATCGAATGGAAGCGACGTACGCCGAACAAGCGGACGGATCAGCTGACATACAGCAGGCTCGGGAAATTTACCCGAGCACAGATCAAAGAAATATAACAACAGCTGTCGATCACCAAATACAAAATCTGATCGACTTCAATTTGGCCGAGATGAACAGGCATGAACCGCTCGCATGGAGCACTGCCAACGAATCGCCGATTCAGGCAGCCAACACGAGCGTAATTACGCCTCTCGACTCGGGTGTCACGAATGACACCACACGTCGAACCCAAGTCGCATCTCAGGCGACAAATACAACAGTCGAGCCTCAACCGACTGACCTCGAAAACCATGTAAACCTTCGTCAGGGATTACATGGCCTGCAAAATATGCTGCAAACTTGGATGCAACACCAAAACTGCACTGTCCAAGATTTGCAGCAGAGGCAAAGTGAGATGCACGCTACGCTAGCCAGCATCCAGCAGCAGCTGCAGAAATCGGCGCGACGCGACCGTGTCACTTTCCAAGATACGTACGATCTGCAGTACGTGGAAAGTGACAAAAACATCAGCAATAATAGGTTTGTAGGGTCGACCGGCGAGCCTACGTTTTCGGCTCCTTGCCACCCTCGGTACCAAGGGCCTGGAAGGGGGGGACATCACATGGATCGAGATGTGATGAGCTCGCCCGCGAATACAACGCGATCAACGCTGTCAAGCACCTTGGCCCAGCGCACGGATATTGGTAAGACCGTGCGCCAATGGAAAATTAGATTCAATGGTGCCAAGGGGAAAAGTGTAGAAGAATTTCTGCAAAGGATCGCGGAATGTCGCAGGTTGACACCGCTCACGGACGAGGACATGCTCAATGCCATGACGGAGCTCCTCGACGGTGTCGCCCTGCATTGGTACCGTCTATCTCGGAAGGACTGGACCACGTGGCAAGAGTTCTGCCACGCAGCCCGGAGCTGCTACGGCGTCGATCGACGCTTCCAAGCTGAGCTAATCAGCGAAGCGCAGCGGCGTACGCAGGCGAAGCGCGAGCCAACACGTGACTACGTGTTTTGTTTGTTAACGATTCTCAATCGGTTCGAAGAACCATGGTCGGACGACAAGCAACTCGCCCTCATATACCGTAATCTACTCCCGGAGATACAGAAGTTAGTTCCGCGGGAGAAGATTACGAGCGTCAATCGGCTAATCGAGCTTGCTCGAGAGGCCGAATGCGTCCTCGATGCGGAGCGAATTATAAGCCACCGCCATCACCTGAGGACTGCATAATGCCCGAAGTGGCCTTCCATGCGGCCGACACGTCTCGAACGCGCCCGAAACCAAGAATCGCGGCCGTGGGCGTGAAGCCGCCCAACTTCAAAGCTCTGGTGCGAGAAGTTTTACAAGAGGCTGGCTTTAGAGCCACCTCACCTGATTTAGAGGCGCCAGGCGTCGCAGCCCTTATCCCGAAGAGGAGCGGTCGCGATTCACGCCCGAGGTCGCCGCGTACAGGAAAAACCAGAGCGCCGACCTCACCTAAGTCGGAGAGGAAGCCCTCCTTCAAAGGAAAGCTGGTGCACGAGCCCCTCAGTGAGAAGAACAAAGGTCGGACAGCAGGTCCTGATCCGCGGTTCTTGTGCTGGGGCTGTAGTTGGCCTGGCCACACCTTGCGCAGCTGTCCCGAGTGTTCGGGAAATGCGAAAAAGGGCGAGTAAGTGAGGTCCAACTCGCCCCTACGCTCCGTGAGACCTCTGAAGATCAGCATGTAGCTGCGAGGACACAGGGTAATGATGATTGCCCCCTCCTGTCTGTAAAGGAGGAGCATCACGACCGTGACTCCGCTGACTCAGCCACAAGTGTCGACCCCGATCGGTATTCACGATGGTGGGTACAGGTAGGCATAGGCGAGTTTCGCATTCATGCACTGCTTGATGCAGGGGCTGCTCGTACAGCTCTCGGAGCAATCGGCCTGCAGATCGCATCTGCCCTCGGTCGTCTAGTTCGACCCTTCCCTGGATCTGGCGCTCGACTTGCCACAGGGAAAAATTGAGCCGATAATAGGCCAGGTGGCCCTTCCGTTTGCCATAGCAGACTGTAGAAATGGAGCTAGACGTCATCATAATTCCAGACTTGGAAAATGACTGTCTGCTCGGTGCAGACTTCTACCGCGCCTTCAATGCGGTCATCCACCCGCGCGACAACACCATGTCGATCGAGGGTGCTGCGGATTTCGTTCCGTTACAACTCTGCACCGTCTCAGTTACCTCGGCGTATTCGCTTGCCTCTATAGGCTTGGCCGATATTGACGATAGTCAACGCCGAGCTCTCGAGGAACTCCTCGACCGGATGCTGCCTCCGGCTGATCAGCCTCTGGGCTGCACACATCTGACCGACCACGTGATCGATGTCGGCGATGCTAAGCCGATTAAGCAGCGTTATTATCCGGTCTCTCAGAAGATAGAGCTGGAAATGCATGCGCAAGTTCGCAAGATGCTTGATCAGGGCCGTAATTCGCAGATCAACCAGCGAATTGGTCTAGCCCGTCGTGATGGTTCGCAAGAGCGATGGGAGCTACCGATCTGTGTGGACTATCGCAAATTGAATTCCGTGTCCAAGGTCAGCGCGTACCCGCTTCCTTACATGGACGTAATCTTACGGAAACTGAGAAATGCGCGATACATCTCCACCCTGGACCTCAGCAGCGCCTACCATCAGGTCCCTCTTCGTGAGGAATCGCGACACCTCTCTGCCTTCACGGTTCCAGGCATGGGGTTATTCGAATGGACCGTATGCCATATGGTGTCGCCGGTGGCCCTGCCACCTTTCAGCAGTTAAGCGATAAGCTGATCGGCCCTGAATGGAGCCGGTGGCCTTCGCCTACCTCGATGATGTGATCATCGCTACGGAGAGCTTGACGAGCACCTCAGGTGGCTCGAACATATCCTGAGGCGGATTTCCGATGCCGGCTTGACCATCAATCGGCAGAAGAGTAAATTCGGACTCGCGGAGGTACGGTTCCTCGGCGTCCTCGTGGATCGTGACGGTTTTCGACCCGATCCGGATAAGATTGCACCAATCTTGACTTACGCCGCACCAAAGAACCTGAAGCAGCTCCGTAGGTTTTTAGGCCTTGCGTCCTGGTACCGCAAGTTCTTAGAGAACTTCGCAACGCTTGCTGAGCCTCTCACCCGATTAACCAAGAAGAACATCAAGTACCATTGGGGAGAAGAGCAACAGCAAGCCTTCGAACAAATCCGGGCGCTCGTCGCATCTGCACCCGTCCTTTCTCGACCGTCGTTTGGAGAAACGTTCGTCATCCAAACGGACGCCAGCGACTCAGGACTAGGCGCCGTGCTCACGCAAGCCGTTGATGGCGTGGAGCGCGTGCTCTCCTACGCTAGTCGCACGATGACTGCGGCTGAGCGTAACTATTCGTCCACCGAACGCGAGTGCCTTCGCCGTGTTATGGGCTGTGCGTAAATTCCGCCCGTACGTCGAGGGCTATCACTTCCAGGTGATACACCGATCACAGCAGCCTTCGTTGGCTGCACTCATTGCGCAACCCCACGGGGCAGACTCGCCCGTTGGGCCTTGGAATTGCAGGGATTCGACTACGAAGTCATCCATCGGAAAGGTACCTTTGATTGCGTACCAGACGCCCTCTCTCGTTTGTACGAAGACGAGCCGACTGCGAAGTCGCCTCTCTCGCCGTCACCGATGTGCGAGACCCCTGTATTTAGCGCCTTCGTAAGAAAGTAGTGAGCGATCCGGACCAACCTCCCATGGTGGAAAGTCGTTGGGCAGCGACTATACTACTACCTGTCCCGATTCCTGCCGTCGAAAATTAAGTAGACGACCAGGATGCGTGGAAGTTAGTCGTGCCTAAAGAAGATCGTCGTACCGTTCTGCATGAATGTCATGAGGAGCCCACAGCTGGTCATTTCGGACGCCATAAAACATATGACCGAATTGCACGATCATACTATTGGCCATCAATGCACAAAGATGTGACACAATTTGTCCGTGACTGCACCGTGTGCCAACAATGTAAGGTACAGCAGACTGCACCAGCTGGCCTGATGGGCCATCGAACGGTCACCGCCCGGACCGCACCAGAAAAAAACAAAGACCCAAGAACCCTGCCGACCCACCACCACCCCCACCCCCTCCCCCACCCACCCGCGGGAGCCCAGCGAAAAACCCTGGGGAAGAGTACTCTGGAGATGTGAATTGGTCCCCATTTCCCCGCGATCTTCTCCCCTCTCTCCGCTTTTCTTTCTCTTCTCTCTTCTAGAGAAGAAGCATTTCCGCGATCTACCCGGGGATACGAGTATTTGCTCGTCTTCATGGATCTATTCACTCGCTGGGTAGAATGTATCCCCATCAGAAAGGCGAATGCGCAAACGATTCGCCGCGAGTTGAAAGATCGCGTATTTTTACGCTTTGGTACGCCCGAAGTATTCCTATCGGACAATGGCACCGAATTTCGTAATAAAATCATTGAGAAATTCCTTGTGGAGCGTGGGGTGGAGCATTCCACGATACCTCCTTATCACGCTCAAGCCAATCCGGTAGAGAGGGTCAATAGGACTCTGAAGACCGCGATAATCGCCTTCATTGAGGAGTCTCACAGTACTTGGGATGCGCACATCGCCGAGCTCATGTTCGCGTACAATACATCCGTACAAGACTCCATTGGCGTAAGTCCGGCCTTCCTTAATACGGGTCGTCACCCCTCAGCCCCTGGCACACATCGTCGCCAGGAGGAGCAGCGCGCACAGATTGCGCAAGAAGAGGCTGCTCTACAACATTGGAAAGAGCGCATGGAGAAATTATCTGATCTCCATCTAAAGGCAGCGGAAAACTCGCAGAAAGCGCAGGCAAAGCAAGCTCGCTATTATAATGCGAGACGTCGCGACGTGCATTACGCGATTGGCGATCGCGTATGGCGGCGTAATCGCATCCTCTCGTCAGGCATACAGGGCGTCAGCGCCAAACTGGCCCCAAAATTCGACGGGCCCTTTACCATCACGGAGAAACTCGGCACGAATGTTTATCGACTGGTCGACTCTACGGGAAGAGATGCTGGTAAGCATCACGTCGCCGACCTGAAGCCCTACCATCGAGATCACGACCCCGAAGATGATAGCAGTTCCGACACGGAAGAGCCTTCGGGCGAAGAGCGTGACTGCGATGCGTCGAATTGTAATGTCGAGGCGAGCGAGCGAATCCGCATTGTAACACCACTGGTGAGCGTACGGCGCCCCGACGACGCGCCTCATTGTAATTCCGATACAAGCGTGCGAAGCGATACCCCCGCGGGGTGACT